>JAVXUP010000047.1:0-487500 GCA_033070095.1 Escallonia herrerae | reverse complement strand
ATTTAGAGTCTTACACGAGCTATGGTACTTACCAACGTATAACCAAACAAACTTGTCACTGCCTTCACTTAGGGCTACTGTGGTAGACAATGGCACAGTCGTAGTGGGTCTTTCATATGCCATTGCCGTCGCGTCAAAAACCCATTACAATGGTGGTTATGGTGGCTGCTCCGCAACGGTGGCATGGAGGTTGTTGTGACGGCGAAGCTTGACAGCCTGGCACCACTGTCTCGCAGCCCCAAAGGTGGTTTCACTGGTTCTCCGAAGTTTAATCACCACCATCACCGCAGATTTGTGGTGCAGTGGTGATGGATGGGTAGTCGGTAGTAATGGAACAATTGGTGGTGGTTATGACGGTGGTGAGCAGGGGCGGTGGTCTCGGTGGGTGTTGGGGCAATGATAAGGTGGTGGCGACAAATGAAAGGGAATCGAGGGAGAGGCGGTTATATTGGCTCGCGTTGGGATAGGGCGATGATAAGGTGATGACGGCGCATGAGAGGGAATCGTGGGAGAGGCGGTTATATTGGCGCGCGCTGCCTTCGTGGCGGGTACTAATGGTGGCGGCAGGGTAGCGGTGGGCTCAGGGTGGTGGTTGCGAGGATGAAGAAGAGGGGGATGATGGGGTAGGGTGGGGTGGAGGGGGGTGGGGAGGCTAGGGAGAGAGAGAGTAGGTGAAAGTTATACATATCATTAATCATGATAATTCCTGATAACATTGTTAGGCCAATTTTCTAGCAACTTAAACTTTTAGAGCTTATTGTAACTTGCTAAGGTATCATAGCGAGTAGATTCAGGCCCAGTAGACATGGTATAATGGGAAGGAGAAGCTCATCACTACATAAGAAGCAGATCCGCCACTTATTTAAAGCTGATGTGGGAGGATGCAACTTACCAATACATATAAGGGCAGTACGTATCGGCAATTTAAACATATGAATTCATCGCATCAGCAAACTTAAACAAATTATGTTAATGGATCAAAGGCGAATGGACATGACTGATACAAATTTTATGTCTTTGGTCACGATATGTTATCTTTCCAAACTTTGTGTCCTTCACTATAATATTTCAGCCTAATCTCAGGACCACCAGAATGTACGTAATTCTTTCTTTTATGTGTTAAGTACCTTGCTAGTCCATTCAACAGGCTATATGTGCATATATGAAAACGCTTGTATGTGAAATAGTTTTTGCAAAGCAAAGTTCTGTAGTTAACGTTGCTTGTTTATTTCTGATGTGGAATAAGCTTAAGCTTCCGCGCAAGCGGGTTCATGTTTAAAGAGCTTTTATATAGGCAAATGAGATTCATATTTACTTCACCTTTCACACTTGCACTACACTTTAAAAGAAAAAAAAAATTATATGTTGCACCGTAGTTTCAATGTAATAATCAATTGAGACGATGGTTGTCAGTTTCAGCTTTGCTTTCGTGGATGTAGATTTCTTTTGTCTTAGGAGTGTAAGTACGAATTTCATCTTCCTTGACTCATGTTGAAGCTTCATTCTTCTAACTTAGGAACCATTCTCGAGCAAACTAAAAGTATAAAGTAAATCATAATTAAGGTCGAGCCCGACTAGTTTGGTTACACTTCGTTTCCTTAAATGCAAAACAATCCAGTCTGATTAATTTCCTTAGTACGTTCTTTAGTCCGAATGACTACACGAATCACCATCCTCTTTAGAGAAAAAAATTGGGTCAGATGCGCATGAAATGTGATTTCTAATGATCTGTTTGTCAGGCGTATGGCTTGACGGAAACAAGTGGTGGGGTCAGTAGAACACTGGGTTCGGAAGAATGCAAAGTACTAGGTTCAACAGGACGTCTTGATCCAAATTGCGAAGCTAAAGTCGTTGATCTTGAGACCGGCATTGCTTTGCCTCCTTCCAAGCAAGGGGAACTCTGGGTTAGAGGACCATTTATCATGAAGGGTAGGATCATGTACCATTTATTCGAGCATTCCTCTTCATTACTAACTGCTCCAAGTTTTGGTCCATGGGAATTCAAAAATGAAGAAGAAAACTGGGTGCTACAGAAATATTAAGGCAAGTTACTTGTGATTTGAATATAGGCTATGTTGATGACGAAGAAGCAACTGCAACAAGTGTGGATTCTGAGGGATGGTTGAGAACTGGAGATCTCTGTTACTTTGACAATCAGGGCTTGCTATTTGTTGTCGACCGGATGAAGGATCTAATCAAATACAAAGGCTACCAGGTCACAGCATTTTCCACCTTCCACCTTTGGTTCATGCAACCTTCAGGTATTACCCAGCAATTAAAACATGCCTTTTTTGGCATCAGGTTGCCCCTGCAGAGCTGGAGGATGTTCTTCAATCTCATCCAGACATTGCTGAGGCTGCTGTGGTTCCGTACGTGTCTAATGAACTTATTCATTTCTTTTACAATACGCAGTAATTTGGTACTGGGAAATGATTTTTTTCTTTTAATTCCTTCCTTTGATCAAGAGTGATGCTATACAGATATCGTATCGTAAGATGATGTTTAGACAAGGAGTGGTGGATCCAAGTCGTTTTTCGCCCTGGTTAATAAACATTTTGCTTTGATGGTTTTTTAGAATAATGTAACGTATAAATTATTCAAATTAGCAGATATCAGGACGAGGAAGCGGGTGAAATACCTATGGCCCTTGTGGTGAGAAGATCCGGCAGCAAAGTCGCTGAATCAGAAATCAAGGACTTCGTAGCCAAGCAGGTACTCTTAGTAGACACTATACTGCATAGGAACATAAGAACAGCGCTGCATTGACGCTTAAATTTAAGTTGAACACATACATTTTAGGATACGCTTATTAGAGCTTTGATTGCAACCTTTAAAAGATGTAGCTAATTTCCCATTTTCAAGTTTTTTTTTCTTTCTAATATGAGAAATCGGATGTAGGTTGCACCATACAAGAGAATAAGACGAATATCATTCATCAATGAAATACCAAAGAATGCTACAGGAAAGGTGATGAGAAGGGAATTGCGCAAGCTTGCATTCTCTGGTGTTGCTTCTAAGTTGTAATTCCTAATTTTGTTGATAAAGGGCATCACATATACGTACTGTTACAACTATTTTCTTCATTTACTCAAATAATGGATAAACATAAATCTCAAAAGCTTCTTTCTAACTTTAACTTTTTCTGAGGGAAAAATGTTTTATATGACGTCAATTAACAACCGTTAAGTTTACCCTTTTTTCAGGAGAGAGTGATTAATTTCTTATCTCAAAGTTCTTAAACACATATGGGGAAAGTAGGGAATGACCCCCTCTACTTTACACGTTGTGCGATTTGCCCTCCACTTCAAAATTAACCACTAAACCCCCCCACACTTACAGAAATTGGGCACCTTAGACGGGTCCGTTATGAATAGTGTGAAATGACCAAAATACCCTTATTTCTTTATTAGTTAATGACCCCCTGTACTATACACGGTGTGCAATTTTCCCTCCTCAACTTCAAAATTAACCACTAAACCCCCTTACACTTACATAAATTGGGCACATTAAATGGAAACCGTTAAATTTAAATGACAATTTTGCCCATGACCCTCCCCCCCCCCCGCCCCCCCTTCATTCCCCACCCCCCACCCGTTAGACCAGTCCCCCACCCCATTTTGTGCTACCAGATTCATTGCAAACAAGGGATTGCTGTAATATGCACCTCCTCTTCTGGTCAACCCCGCTACAATTGGTGATTCACTGAGCACAACCACTGGTCTTTTTCTCCGACCACCAGGGAGTTACAAAAAAAAAAAAGGAACCACGATTGCCGTTGGTATATCACCGGCGCAACAACTACCATGATCAGCGTCACAGTAACCACCATTCTGGCCAACTCCCCCAACTTTATACTGTCTGGCTACACATCGTCGTGAGTTGCCTCATCGCTGCCATTTCCCACCACCTTGCGTCTGCAAGCCAGTGGGGCTTCTTCATCGGCCACCAACCGACCGACGCAATCAACACCGGTAACATCAATCCCCACAGACACAGGCTATCGGCGTCTGATTGCCGCACATCCTTCCAGATCCCTGCCACCACGATCGACGACCACGTCCCCAAATCGCAGGTCTAACCTCCGTCGTCATTCCACCCCAATCCACAACATCGCGCCAAGCAGCGTCACATGACCACCGTGACTAGCTACACGCCGCTGGGGCTGCACCAGATTCGCGATGACGTTGCCGCCACAGTCGCATGCGAGTAGCGTGTGTGTATGTTTGCAGTGGGTGCGCGTCTGTGTCTGGGTTTAGGGTGTGTGTGTGTGTGTGTGTGTGTGTGCACGTGTGTGCGTGCTGGGTGTGCGTGGAGTGTTTGTATGTGGGATTGAGTAAAAAGTCTGAGAGGAGAGAAAAAGAAGTTGAAAGAATAGTATTAAACTTAAATAGGGTAAGGAAATAAGGGTATTTTGGTAATTTCACGAATATTCATAATAAACCCGTCTAAAGTGCCCAATTTTCGTAAGTGTGGGGGGGGGGGGGGGGGTTAGTGGTTATGTTTGAAGTAGAGGGGGGAAAATCGCACACCGTCTATAGTACAGGGGGTCATTAGTTAATTACCCCTAACAGAATGGGCAAAAATGTCATTTACAAAAAAAAATCGTTAGTC
Source organism: Escallonia herrerae (assembly GCA_033070095.1). Classification (NCBI taxonomy): domain Eukaryota; kingdom Viridiplantae; phylum Streptophyta; class Magnoliopsida; order Escalloniales; family Escalloniaceae; genus Escallonia; species Escallonia herrerae. The sequence continues at coordinate 482,889 of JAVXUP010000047.1, read as the reverse complement.
AACGCGCGTGTTGACCACGCGCTGTTAAATTTAACGGTTTCCGTCTAAGGTGCCCAATTTCTGTAAGTGTGGGGGGGTTTAGTGGTTAATTTTGAAGTGGAGGGGGGCAAATCGCACAACGTGTAAAGTAGAGGGGGTCATTCCCTACTTTCCCCTAAACATATTCATTATTCAATGACAAACGAACTACTCCGTATAAAGAACCGTTCATCAGACTACACGCATAATTATCAAAATGGCCCGACCCGTCCAGTTGGACTGGTCGTTTCAAAAATAAAAACTAATGAAATGGAGGCACTAGTAAGAGTTTGAACTAGGCCACTACTCACTAGGTTATCACATCTTTTGTTTAAAGAAACAACAACGCAATTATATATCAATGTCTCTTAGATTGGACATAATTTTTCTGAACATTGGAATTTTTTAGAAAGTGAAGATCACAGTATCTTTACCGCATCTTGATGTTGAATTTCCTTTTTTTGGTTATAATTGTAATTAATTTATTGGAAACACTGGTTAAGTCAGCAAATGGTCAACGGCTGCCTCTACATGTTTGATGTCCGGTCCGAAACCGATAAATATGGCTATATATGTCCATTTAATCTAGGCCAAAATTTTCTTATTAAACCCCCTTGATAAATATGGCTATATATGTCCATTTAATCTAGGCCTACTTTTCTTATTAACCCCCCTTGTTCTCATCCTTTTTATCGCGACTTCCGTTTGTTTATTGCAATCTTAGAAGCCATAAACATGTGAATTAAGGTTGTATTGTTGTGGATTAGTGAACCCCAAAATGATTCTCTTGGCATCAAAATAAGGAGCTACAGGAGACATGAGAGATTTAAAAAAAAGAAGAGTACGTGGCTTTTATGAATTTCATCATGCTTTTCGGATACATTGTGATGTTTCATTTAGCTATTTGTTTTTCCTGTGATTAATTTTGGGAATCATCCATTTTCACACCATGTTTTGCTTTCAGGCGCTCATTCTTTGCTATGAAATTCAAATTTTTTTACTAATCCAATTTTTTAATAACAAAAAAAGAGTGTGAAACAGCATCTAGAGTGTTGACATAGGCGTTCCCCTGAATTTTATTTTTATTTAAACTTATTTCAAAAAAGGGGTTGCAAGCAACCCCACAGGCCACAACCCCAAGCTCACCCAAACCCCGCAAAAAAAAAAAGTGTGTAGATTTGGCAGGAAAAAGCCTTTTTCTTTTCTTGAGATAAATTTTTGGAATTATCTATTTAGACACCATGTTTTGCTTTCTGGCGCTTATTCTTTGCCAGAAAATTCATATTTTTTAATTAATGCATACAAAAAAGTGTGTGAAACAGCAAATATAGAGTGTGGACATAGACATTCCCTCCTCGAATTTTTCATTTTATTTTAAGGGGAAAGTAGGGAATGACCCCCTCTACTTTACACGTTGTGCGATTTGCCCCCCTCCACTTCAAAATTAACCACTAAACCCCCCCACACTTACAGAAATTGGGCACCTTAGACGGGTCCGTTATGAATAGTGTGAAATGACCAAAATACCCTTATTTCTTTATTAGTTAATGACCCCCTGTACTATACACGGTGTGCAATTTTCCCTCCTCAACTTCAAAATTAACCACTAAACCCCCTTACACTTACATAAATTGGGCACATTAAATGGAAACCGTTAAATTTAAATGACAATTTTGCCCATGACCCTCCCCCCCCGCCCCCCCTTCATTCCCCACCCCCCACCCGTTAGACCAGTCCCCCACCCCATTTTGTGCTACCAGATTCATTGCAAACAAGGGATTGCTGTAATCTGCACCTCCTCTTCTGGTCAACCCCGCTACAATTGGTGATTCACTGAGCACAACCACTGGTCTTTTTCTCCGACCACCAGGGAGTTACAAAAAAAAAAAGGAACCACGATTGCCGTTGGTATATCACCGGCGCAACAACTACCATGATCAGCGTCACAGTAACCACCATTCTGGCCAACTCCCCCAACTTTATACTGTATGGCTACACATCGTCGTGAGTTGTCTCATCGCTGCCATTTCCCACCACCTTGCGTCTGCAAGCCAGTGGGGCTTCTTCATCGGCCACCAACCGACCGACGCAATCAACACCGGTAACATCAATCCCCACAGACACAGGCTATCGGCGTCTGATTGCCGCACATCCGTCCAGATCCCTGCCACCACGATCGACGACCACGTCCCCAAATCGCAGGTCTAACCTCCGTCGTCATTCCACCCCAATCCACAACATCGCGCCAAGCAGCGTCACATGACCACCGTGACTGGCTACACGCCGCTGGGGCTGCACCAGATTCGCGATGACGTTGCCGCCACAGTCGCATGCGAGTAGCGTGTGTGTATGTTTGCAGTGGGTGCGCGTCTGTGTCTGGGTTTAGGGTGTGTGTGTGTGTGTGTGTGTGTGTGCACGTGTGTGCGTGCTGGGTGTGCGTGGAGTGTTTGTATGTGGGATTGAGTAAAAAGTCTGAGAGGAGAGAAAAAGAAGTTGAAAGAATAGTATTAAACTTAAATAGGGTAAGGAAATAAGGGTATTTTGGTAATTTCACGAATATTCATAATAAACCCGTCTAAAGTGCCCAATTTTCGTAAGTGTGGGGGGGGGGGGGGGGTTAGTGGTTATGTTTGAAGTAGAGGGGGGGAAATCGCACACCGTCTATAGTACAGGGGGTCATTAGTTAATTACCCCTAACAGAATGGGCAAAAATGTCATTTACAAAAAAAAATCGTTAGTCAACGCGCGTGTTGACCACGCGCTGTTAAATTTAACGGTTTCCGTCTAAGGTGCCCAATTTCTGTAAGTGTGGGGGGGTTTAGTGGTTAATTTTGAAGTGGAGGGGGGCAAATCGCACAACGTGTAAAGTAGAGGGGGTCATTCCCTACTTTCCCCTTATTTTAACTTATTTCAAAAAAGGAGTTGCAAGCAACACCCCAACCCCACCCTCACCCAAAACCCAAAAAAAAAGGTGCGGGGATTTGACAAGAAAAGCCTTTTTGTTTTCTTTGAGCGTCCACTTTTTTCTCACGTATACACATACTCCATCCAAGGTTTAAAGCCAGCCATACTCAGATAGAGATGCTGTTTGGAATACCACGACCAGTTACCCCCGGACCTGACGAGGGAAGCAGCAGTTCATATGGAGGAATGCCAGCACCACATCGGTTCTTTAGACGGTAATCCTTATTTCTTTTGGTTACTGTCTCTTCTATCTCCTCTAGTTTAGCAGCGAATTTCTCAAACAACTTTAGGATTTCGTGATCGTTCATCCAGTGGCTCTGAAGATGGTGCACCTGTCCCACGTACTCTTCGTCTGCAGAGTGCGTTGACAATGTCTCTTGGACAGCCATCACTTTGGTCGCTTGGAGTTGAGTCGGCAAAGACGATAGAAAAGTAAGCTGAGGGTTTAGAAGGAACTTCTCATAAGCAATATCGTCTTCTTGAGGGATAAGTTTTCTCATAAGCGTGGGCCGATTGGGCACATACCCACCAAAGGGGTACTGTCCAAAGTTTATAGCTGCATGTTGACCGGAAGCTATCCAAATCATCGTGGTAAGTATGCCAGACAAGTCCTCTTTAGTGATCAGTTTAGGCCACCAGGGCTCGTTCCTTTTATCATAGTGGCCCTTGTCCTTGATCTCATTCCACCAGGCTTGGAGCTCAACATCAGAGGCAACGCTGTTAGGCTCAGAATAGAAGTGCTCAACATAAGATCTTACCAATTCTTCTATGGCAGACCATACAAGGAGTCCGTCTGATGCATAAGGATAATCTTCAATCAAAAGTTTCACACCACAGGGCATCGAAGAGTCCTCGACAGCCATACCCCTAAATATGTCGTGCAAAAATATATTTTAACATTTTCCACAATCAAAAGTTGATATTGGTAAGAGAGCAATTGATACTTGAAAGTGGTTGGGGCATAAGATGCAGGCGAGTTGTACGAGGTTTTAATAGATGTACGAATAAGGTATTTTCGAGGTATTTAAATGCTTGACAAATTTACCTTCTAAGTAGATCTGCTGGCAATGCCTCCATATCAAATCTCCACATACTTTTGTAGCCTGCAGAGCTTAATTCCATGGCATACTTTCCCGGGCTAAAACAAGCCTCAATGATTCCACCTCCATTTATTAAACTTTGTCTTGCAAGTGCATTAATTTCCATTGTGTACCGCATGTGAGGGTGGAGCAGCTTGTAAATGGGGTGCATCGAGCTTAGCTGCCTATGAGTGGCAATAATATAAGGCTCCATACAAGCATGAGTTCTCAACCTGAAAGTAATCCATTAGAAGAGTATGCATCTTAGTACCTGGAAACATATTAACGAGGAATCATGCTCATTCAGGTCTTACATGGTCATATACTTCACTTGATAAAATCTAATATCGCTTTCGCCAAAATCAAACCAAAATCCAAAATACATTAGATGTAAGCACTGTGATGTATCCCATTACTAGGTAATCAGTATTTGGAGTTGTCCAGGATTAGATGACAAAAGCTCCAAACAATGGTAAAGGTTTAGTCTTACCAGTGGTTTACGAGTTGATGGATGCCGGCATCGTTGGAGCAGACATGAGCTTTAGCTTGCTTCCAAATCCAATGAGTGGTGGCATCATGCCCATGAGCAAACACACGCTTGTTCCATGGGGAAGAAGGTGTTGGAGGAAGTGAAAGCTCAATAACAATTGGCCTTAATGTATTGGATTGGTTGTAGAAGAAAATTGTCCTGGAGGCATAGGCTTTTCTCCCTGGCAAGTTGTTCATCTTTTCGATAAATGGCAAAAGAATGTCATGGTAGTCAAGCACAAACAACCTCTTCTTCTCAATAGCCTGTATGATCGGTGATGTGAAAGATAGGGTAAATATGCTGATTAACGTTTACAAAAAGTAGAGGAAACGAATGCTATTCTTCACAACTGCTCTTTCACCTATTTTTTGCATTATGGAATTGCACTATCATGAAAAAAAATGCAGAAGCGAGATAACAAGAGGAAAAGAAAGATCCCTACAACTAAAGGCACACTTAAGGATGGTCGACGATGATAGAGCATTGTTGGTCCTTAGGTTTGAAGTTAGTTCAAAGGACCCACAGAGGTCTGTGAAACGACCTATGTTGTGCACCACCGTGTACCAAACCTATCAGGGACAGCTTGTAATGAACCCTGGTTTTATATGCTACAACTACTTGGGAGCATTTTTCCAATCCAGTCCATACTTAAAAAATGTAAGCGCACAAGAGCAAATAGGTACATGAAAGAAATTCCGCTATCTTCTCCTCAACCATTATCACACATGATGTACTTTCATATATCCATAACATAATGTAGTTGGGTGTGCAGTACCTCTTCAACACTCATTCCGTTTAGTTCTGCTTCAATCAATTGCTTTGTAATGGCGGACTCTGGCAGACCATACTCTGCAGGATCAAGTTTGCTTAGAATAGGAAATTCCTGTAAAAGACAGCCCAACAAACGGCTTCTTATCGACAGTCACCAGACAAAGTTCAACAAAAGATTGCAAGAAAACTTAAGATGCTACCTTCAACAGCTCAATATTTACAGGGTTAACCCCGGCCAGAGTCTGGCGTGCAAATTCATTGTCCCGCAGCCATGAAAATCTATCCCCTAGAAACAGAAATATGCGTGAGGTCCCACTCAAAAACTCGAAATTCCTATTTAGCAAAACAAAAAGTCTTGAAATTAATGGTGTATCAGTGCCATAACCAGTGACAAAAGCCTCACTTGAAGCTTCCCAGAGAAGGAAAAGAAATATAAGAAAACTAGCACACATACTTCTAATAATGGCTGGAATTTCATACTTCAACAACCTCTCTCCAACTGTCAATGCTTGATTCATAAAGTTAGCCATAAACTGATTCCCAAGCCCCTCCTTTTGCTCCTCATCTTTCAAGAGGAGACCATCATTGTACAGCTTATCTATATCAGAAAAGCAATTGAACGAGATGTCCGAGCTTGACAAAGTAGCAGCAATAGATGGTATGAGGTTGTGTAACACAGCTTTCAACCTTCCAGCAGCAAAAGTATTCTGTTTTATCTCCTCAAAAGTTTCATCCCGAGGAACGTACACTGGATGAGGTTTCTCTATTCTACTCTCAGACAACGGATCTGCAGGTTATGCAATACAGATATAAATACACAGGGAAAACCGAAGAAAGAAACTGAGGAAACCAACCTCTAGCACTTTGCCCTGGTACCTGTCTTAGATGGAGGTCTACCAGTCCGACAGCGTCTAGGATAAGGCCTCTCCTCGCCTGCCAGAACAGGCCTAGCTAAATCCTCACCCTTATCAGGTTTACCCAAGTCATTATAAGGAGCATAATCATAAATTCTATCATGTGGCTTCCTCTCGCCTTTCCCATTACCACGAATACTTAGTAAGTCCTCACGTCGAAGATTTCTAAGGCCAGCTGGTGTTTGAGAGGGCAAGTGTGCCTGTTAACAGCAAAATGACATGTCAAGACAAACACACTTCTAAAATTTAGCTACTAAGAAGAAGAATACTTATGACGCAGGGTTCTTACTTGATTTCTGAAGATAATTCTACTTCCAGGATTATCTTTCCGAGAATGAATCCATGTGTTAGCAGGGAAGAATATTGGGCCTTCACTGAAACCATGAATGACAATCTCCATCAGATAGAACTCCTTGCCGTGGAAATTAGTTATGAGTGTTGCTCCAGGATGTCCGAAATCATAAGGGACAACAAAATCGGCAGCATATTCAACAATATATGAATGGTTTGATGGCTTTGGCAACCAGCCCCTCACATAAGACTCCACACTCTTCCCTGACTTGGTCACTGTAGGGAAAAAATTTTCACTTAGCTTTAAAAACTGTATCAAAGGATATCAAAGCGGGAAAGCTAGGTGTACTAGCACTGCGATGCAAGAATGTACCTAAAGGGTAGAGGTGAGATCAGAGGTTTAACTAACAACTTTTACCCAAATTCTTGCAAATTTTTAATTCTACTTATTTCCAAGCAACCTAAATCTCTGTCTTTTTCCTTAATATTTAATTCTATTTTTCTCTAAGACAAAAAGAGATAAAAACTATTGGTAAATCAGAAAGTTAACTTTATTTGCCCCAAAAGGCCAAAACAAGAATCTTGGGTCAACTTCTTCATGAAACTGGCACATACTCAGAAAACTTATGATCTTCGGATCTAGTAGCAGAGTGATTTAGACGCTCCATTTGTCATAGTACTTTACATGTCATAAAGCAACTTTTAGCAGTGGATAAAATACAAAAGAAACGGGATATAACCGGCATAAGAAAATCAACTAAACTAATACGATCCAAATCAACATTGACATTCAACAGATGCTCAATCACAGGCAGCAGAAAGCGACACAGAGATAGTTAAAAAGAGAGAGAATAAATTCATTTTGAAAGGAAAAATAGAAGCTAACCAGGATCAATATCTTCACTGATGAGCTGAATCAAGATCCCCTGACCAATCCCAGTGACAAAAGACTCCCACTGATCCTCAATCCTCTCACTGATCTTCTCTTTCATCTTCTTCCTTATTTTGATCACTGCCCTCACATCTGTACCTCCGTTAAACTCCTTGGGATTCTCAACCACCTTTGCACCCTCCAAACTCTTGTTGTCTTCTTTAATAATCACAGCTCTCACAGGCACACGGTTCCCCGTGACCCTTGACCGGAATCCGGCGACCTGGGTCCTGCTCCGGCCCCTGAGTTTGCTATCCTTTCCGGAACCGGTAGTGTCCCGCCGGACGGTGGAGGAAATTAAGACTTCCAGTTGCTGTAGAGGAGTGGGTCTTGGTTGAGTTGTAAACATCTTTGAAAAGCCGGTATAGCAATGCAAGTGTGGGTTTATATATTGGCATGAACTGACCGACCAGTAGATATATACATTCTAAGTAGTATTTTAAAAAGGAAATCACGTTGAAAACTAATAATATTTCTTTTTTGAAAAATGAGAAACCTCAGATATTACATTGTAACAAAATAAGAACCAAAATTCCTCATATTGTGCGGTGACTGGTTGGGTAAAGTGGACTCAATTTCTTGATTTTGGATGGATGGATGGGTGGTGTTGTCGGTGGGTAGCACTGGCTTGGCCAGATGTCTTCAGCTGGCTATGTGCTCTCTGTTGCGTGATTTAACTGATAGTGATGATCGGTTTTTTGAGGATGTCTACGAGTAAACGGAGGAGTCTGGTTTTAAGGTTTTAGTTTTTTTTTTTCATTTCATTTGTGCATTAATTTGCATGCTTGTTTCTTAATCCCTAGGTCTAAGTAAGGGTGGCAATAATAACTCAAATTCATTTACCCGCCCAAATTCGCTCACTTAAAATTTACCCAAATTTACCCGTTTAATAAATGGGTCGTAAATGAGTCATTCATTTTACAACCCAATTAATTGTGAGTTTAAGTGGGTTGTAAATGGATGCCATTTAACCATATACCTATCTGACTTTTTAGTGGCACATTAACAAATAAGTGAGAATAAGATGGCACGGTTACAGACTCTCTCTCTCTCTCCATCCCCAACACCACTAGCACTAATGGAGTCTCTTTCATCGTCCTCGCAATTCATATTCAGTCAGCAATTGCCTCCAGTCTCGCCGGCAGCAACCAATCACGTCGCCCACAGACCAACACACACGCGCATCAGCACGCACACACATAAGCCATAATTCTCTCTCTGACCCAGTCGGGCCAGCAGCCACATTCCACAGTACAGCCACCAATCTGACGCTGAAGGCTACCACTACTGCCCAACAATCACCTCCGGTCACCTCCATTCGCAGACCCGCGGCCACCATCATGCATCATCTCCGGTCGCAGTCCCCCGGCCACCACCATCGCCTCCAACTATTGCACACCCACGGCCGCCGTCGGCGACCAAGTGCACATCCACAGCCACCAGGCCGAGCACCCACCGCCTGAGCGTAGAAGATATCTAAGCACATTGAGGTTGTAAGTGAAATTCAAATTTGCCATAGTCTTTGTGGAAGAGCAAAAGAGAAGCAGATCTAGGTTTTTGTGGAGGAGCCACGAAATGGTGGTTTCTACTGTGGGTAATGGCAATTGTTTAGCGATGTTTATAGATGAAGGATCTCGGCTTGTTGTGGTGGTAGTTGTTGTTTTTATTGTGGGTGTGGTGGTAATTGTGGCATGATGCGGTGGTTATGGGTATTGAGGTGGTAGCATGGCGGCAGAGGTGGGTATGGGCAGCGACGGCGACAGTAGAGGTGGATATGGGCTGTGGCTGTGACTGCATCATGTGAATCGGTGGCGATGGTTTCAGACGAAGAGGAGAGATGAGAATTTTGTCACGTAAATGGTTCATTATCGGATAAATAGGTGAAACCAGCCCATTTAAGAGACAACTCATTTAACCCATTACTAAACGGGTTAAATGGGTTTATGATTCATTTAGACCCAACCCAATTATTTAACACCAAAACCCAACCCACCCACCCATTTTGCCAGCCCTAGGTCCAAGGGTGTTGGCTTTTAACTTCGCTTTTTATTTGTCTGTTAGTTTTTTAAGACGATGGAGAAATTTTGGTTTTACTAAGGGTTATTTGGTATAATTGAAATTTATTTGCTGAAAACTTAAGCGTTAAATTTGCAAAACTTTAAGTAGCTGAACTGTTACCACTGAAAATAAAGTTAACTTGTTGGTAAATCAAAAGCAGATGTCTAAAAACTGTTCAATTGTATAATTTTATCCACTTTACCAAAATTCTACATTTATGAATGTAATTTATAATATTTTATTATCAAAAATGTGTTGGTTGTGTTGGAGGCAATGGTATTAACAAAAAAGTAATTATAACGGTGGTGATAGTAGTGCGTGATGACGGTGTGATGAAAATTTTGATGATGGCATCAGGGCGCTAATGTGGTGGTGTGGTGGTGGTACGATAACGTAATAGCGGCACGGTATAAAAATTCTCGAACAAAGAACACAAATATTAAGTTGATTCAAACTAGTAAACATTTAGTCAAATAAGATCACGTGGTTGGAGGCAAGTGTTTGGTTCGCATGATGTGAATCATGTGGCTCAGATGATGTGATCATAAATTGCATAATTTGCTAGTCAATTTCGTATAAGAACACCATTAAGCGCGTAGGTCAACTGGTAAGGGATTGTCCTAAATTAACCAGAAGTCTCGGGTTCGAGCCCTGGGAATGCAGCTGTGTTAAAACTTGGTAGGGAGAGCTTTACCGCCCATGTGGTCTTGCCCGCCTCGAATTCGGATTAGTCGACTCCCAATGTGGTGTCCGGATACCGGGTGGTCTAACCCAAAAAAAAAAAAAATCGTATAAGAACGCGGGAAGGCCATCAAGTAGGTGTTGGAACTTGGGAGTCAGGATCAACAATGGGAAGGGTCAAGAAAAAGTTTTCTATATTATAGATACCGAGGTCTAATTTGCATGCAAATTTAGCTATAATTATTGCTTCAGTGAGGAGTTTTTTATTTTTCAAAGCTGGCATGAAGAAAATCTGAAAATCGTCTGATAACCGATTAGCGAGGAGCAAATTTGAGTCTGACAACCGTTTGGCAAGAAGTTGGAAGCAATGACGTCGGGCAGATGGGATCTAACGGGAAGGTGGGCAACGAGGTTGCGTCGGATGTTGGAAGCGTTGGCGACACCAGCAGAGAGGCAACTACGTGGGGCAAGGGGGAGAGTCGTTGGGGCAACACACGACACTGGAAAATGGGCTACAAACATAAATGACTGAGTTGATTCGACCAGATAATGGGTCTTTAATTAATGGGTCATGTTGAGATAATGAGTTAAACCAATCCATTTAATAATTGACCCTGTCAGCCCATAAATAAGTAGGTCTAAATGAGTCGGCCATCCATTTGACCCAAATTCAAACTCAATTCACCCACCCATTTTGCCTAGTACTGTTTACTGCCACAAAAAAAAGGTGAGCAATTCGATACTACTATATAATAGCGACGGAGGATTAAGATAAAATTAAAGTTGTATTTTGCGATATTTTTAGACTGCACGGTGTTCTTCGATCTTGACTCTATGGATGGACTCTTCATGTTGGGTTATGACTTTTTGTCCCTCTCCAGCATTCAACTATGTGTTGTCATAAATGTGTCTTTATTAACTTTTGTTTTATTGGTTGAAATCTAACAACCAAACAGTATATTATACTTACAGTCATGGCATTGGACATGTGATTTTTGCTACAGATTTGATAGCCTATTTGCCAAATATGAAGTACAAGAAGGCCCATAATGGGGTCACTCAACCATCTGAGAATGCCATCCCAAGTTTTTTCGAGTTAATAGCTCTTCTTCTTGGAGAGACAATATTAAGTGGGGTGTCAAAAGGATACCTAGTTGGCTTTTTTGGATTAAACTCTTCTGCTTGGTATCCTCAAAGAACGAACGATTAAATTTGCATGCCTGGTGAAAGTAGGCATGTTATAGCCGAATTATGTTAAATCTTATGTCCAGATACTTTTTCACATCTTTTTTATATTACAATTTATGTTATTATATTTTCCCTTATAAGCCAAAATTTTCTCAGTATCTGCGCGAGTGATACCGACCCTTTAGGGACCTAAAATGAAATCAAGTGAAACAAGCTCTAGTGGACCAAAACCCTTCTTGGAACTATTCCTCCAAGTAATGGCCTCCGCAAGAAATAAATAGACTTTTTTGAAGCTTACATACCCAATTGTTAACAAATCTTGAATCTATAAATGCTAATTCATCTCTTTTTGTCATATGACAAGAAAAGATAGAAAAAGCAAATTAACAAAAGCCAACGTCCCTCCTAAAAGAGTTTGTTAACAACAAGGGAGGAGTTCCAATTCATGTAGTCATCCCGTTGTTGGAGCGAGACCAAACTTCCCATGTAGAGCTCAAAGGAGTTTGCCGAGCAGAGCTCTTAAGCAAACCTCTGGGGCAGAACTCTAGTGCACAGCTTCAAGAAGTTTGCCTAATAAGAGGTCTTGGTCTGAGCTCCCATGCAGAGCTCAAAGGCCTTTTGCCGAGCAGAGCTCACGTCCAGAGCTAAAAGGAGTTTGCCCAAGCAGAGCTCCCGAGCAAACCTCCTGCATAGAGAGCTCCAAGGAGTTCACCCGAGCAGTGCTCTCGGGCAAATCTCCAGTACAAAAATCTAAGAAGTTTTCCCGAGCAAAGCTCCCGGGTAGAGCTCCAACCAGCTCTTTGTTTGACTTAAGCTCCCAACTAGCTCATCCGAGTAGTGTACGTTAGGATTCGGTGAAGTCATTCCGAGAAATAAGAATTTTCGACCGAATACAAAACATATGGTCGAGCAGCCCACTGGTTTGGCCATGCCTACAACATTGACTAAGATAAGGGCTTGACACTTTCGGCAAGTGAAATTCCATTTTTACCAGCATATGACTAGCCTTTGCCGTACTGCAAGTCTGAGCAGAAAGTTCAAAAGAACTGCTAGAAATTATTTTGTGGGACTTTTAAAGTCCTGAAAATTCAAAATAATGCCAAAATATTCCAAAAATACTATTTTCACACAAAAATAATTATTTTGGTCTTTGAGTTTCGTTTGGTCAACAAAACTAAATTATATTTCCCTACACGCGGGTGAAAACTTCATCAAGAATTCAACGCTTGTCTCGATCGGGGGCTTTATGATAAGGATAAATTTGCCTATCAATCAGATTAGGACACATGGTCTATTTGACAATTTCGGATCAACTCAAACTCGAGTTGCAGATTCAACCCATATTCGGTCCTATTCTAGAATATGTGGATAAGTATTCACACACAAATACAAAGTCATTCTACTAGGGTTCTGGTATTCCAACTTAAGTTTTACCATGTAGCTGTCACTCGTCCATGCTGTATTCAGAGTTTTACCATGTTGGTTCCGCCAGGAAAGTTTTGCCCCCAGACACTACCTATCCAAAATTGCCAATCTGATCAATCTGACTGATGACGCTTTGATCAAATCGTCATCAGTCCAGGTTGCTGCGTTAGAATCTAAGAAGTTCCTTCGTAGATATCACTTCAGGACCTCGCAAGAGGATTGACTTTCTGCTTGAATATTACGAAAATTTTATGACTGGTTCTAGAGTTGTCAAACGGGCCGGGCGGCCCGCGGGGCTGGCCCGACCCGGCCCGGTTCTGGCCCGGGCTGGCCCGGCCCCAACGATGAACAGTAGCGGCCCCAGCACAGCGGGCCTGGGGCCTGGGCCTGGACCAGGCCGTCCATTGCTGCGAAAAAGCCCGGCCCGGAAACGGGTTTGGCCCGGCCCGAAGTCGGCCCGGGTCTGGCCCGGTCTGCGGCCCGGATCTGGCCCGGGGCTGGCCCGGTCTGCGGCCCGGGTTTGGCCCGGTTTTGGCCCCACTTGTTTGAATTTTTTTGTTTTTCCCCCCTTTCTTCCACCCCTTTTTCAAAATTCCACTTTTACCCCCCCAACAGCAATATAACGGCTAGTTTGGGGGGTATTTTAGTCTAACCTATATTTTTCAACTCCTTTACACTCTTACCCTCCCCAACAACTATAAACGGATAGTTTGTAGGGGTATTTTGGTCTTTTGTGAAGTTTCTAAAATCTATAAATTCACACCATTTCTCTCTAATTTTTCACACCAATCTTCTTACTCTCTCTTACCTAAACATTCTATATTTCTACAAGCTTTGCTACTATTTTCCTCTCCAATTACTACTCTTGCTAATTACTACTAGTATTTACTAATTAGTACTCTTGTTTATTAATTACTAGTCTTGCTAAATTCTTTTTAATTACTACTCTTGCTAATTACTACTAGTATTTACTAATTAGTACTCTTGTTTATTAATTACTAGTCTTGCTAAATTCTTTTTAATTACTAACTCTCTAATATTTGTTACTCGTTCATTCTTTTAATTGTTATTTCTTATTACTACTCTTATACTTGTGTATTTAGTTACTCTTACAAAGTTTAGCTCGAAATATGGCTGGATTATTGAAGAAAATGAGGCGTGCATCGTCATCACGAAAAACATCATCATCATCGCAAGCACCACCACCAGCACAAGCGCCAGCGCCACGGCCATCACAAACACCAATCCAAGCACCAACACAACCATTCGTTCCTGGACGAATGAGTACAGGCTGTATGATAGATACCCAAGCCAATTGGGAGTTCAATCAAAACATTCCAGATTTTGAATACACGCCTGATGAAGACCCCCCGCATTATAGTCAAGGACGCAGCTCGGTTGGCGAAGCTACTACTCCGTGGCATAATCTCAACCCTATGCCTGGTCATGATGAAGAAGGGCCGAGCAATGCCTCCGGTAATGAGCCAGAAGTCCAAAAGGGAAAAAAAAGAAAGCCGAGTGTTGGAATCATTTCGATGTAGTTATGGTGGACGGCATCCGAAAAGCTCGATGTAAGTACTGCGCTAAATTATTTTCGTCTGGTAGTGGTAATGGACATCTTAACAGGCATTACCCTCTGTGTGCACCTCGACAAGGCCACGTCGAACCTACCCAAACGCAGTTATCTTTTGACGGTAAGTTATTTGTTTATAATCAGCGAGAGCAAAGAGACGGTCTCGCTGAATTTGTTATTCATGATGAACAAGCCTTTTCTTTTGCCGATAATCCTAAGCACTCTAGATATATGAACACATACGTTCAACCTTTGTACAAAAAGGTTCATAGAAACACAACTAGATCCGATGCACTCCGACAGTACAATGCTGCTAAAGCACGCCTTATCGATTATTTCGATAAATTTGAAGGTAAAGTTAGTCTTACTTCTGATATTTGGCAATCTCCTTATACTTTTGTTAGTTATTCTTGTGTGACCGCTCATTGGATTGATGTAGATTGGGTTATGCACAAGAGAATCATCGCTTTCGAGCACTTCCCTTATCCGCACGATGGAATGAACATTGCTATTCTTATATTAAAAGCATGCACCACATTTAAAATTAAGGATAAGATTATGAGTGTTAGTTTTGATAATGCTTCTAATAATAAAGTTGCTGTTGCAGCTTTAAAGGAGACGCTTCAACCTGTACTTAACGGTGAATTATTTCATGTTCGCTGTGTTTGTCACATTATTAATTTAATTGTTCAAGATGGTTTAGCTGCTGCAGGAGATATTCTTCTCAAAATGAGGGGTATGACAGCGTATGTTAATAGCTCGAGTCCGAGAACACAACAATTTAAAACGTTGTGTGTTCAATATAATATGCCTCGCAGGAGAGCAGTTACAGATGTGGTCCACAGGTGGAACTCTACATACCACATGCTTTTACACATTCTGGCATACCGAGAAGTCTATACGCATTTTCTACTAACCCAGTTCCCAGCCGGCTTGCCAACTCAAGAGGAATGGCAGATGGCCACATACCTAGCTGAATTTTTGGAGGTATTCTACACGTCTACCAATTTATTGTCTGGTACGTACTATCCCACCTCTCCTCTCGCTGTAATAGAAATTCTGAAGATGGCTACAATGTTAACAAAATGGAGATATATAGGACCCTTTAAGGAAATAGTAAAAGTGATGGATCAAAAATTTAATAAATATTGGAGTAAGCTGCCTGCTATTTTTACTGTGGCTACTTGTTTAGATCCTAGGTTAAAGTTGCATGGCGTGAACGCCTCGATACAAGAGATATCGAAATTAATGTGCTACACAGCAGAGGAGACAACCGCATTCACAGCAAAAGTGAGCAAGAGGTTTGAGGACTTGTTCAACGTCTATCGTAATTCTGCTGACGTGCGCGGGCGAGCTACATCATCATCCACTGTTGAGAGGTATTATGCGCCATACCTTCAGGGCTTTGAACATCTAGTAGCAAGACAACTACCAGGTGAAGGTACTTCTAATTCGGCAGGTTCGTATACTTTTTCCTCTTTTAATGAGATTGGTGTATATGCAAATACTGATCATTATTCTGATTTATCAAGGCAAGAACAGGTTAATTTTAATTTGTTAAATTTTTGGAAACAAAATCAAAACATGTATAAAACTTTATCCCAAATTGCACGGGATGTACTGCCAGTGCAAGCCTCCACGGTTGCTTCAGAGTCGGCATTTTCAGCTAGCGGGAGGGTTTTGGATGACAGGAGGAGTCGTCTTAACCCCGAGTCGCTCGAGCTATGTGTATGTTGGAAGGATTATCTTGATGCGAAATACCGCGAGCAAGATAAACCGATTGATGATAGGAAGAGCAGTGACTCGGATATTGAAGTACTTCTGGATGATTAGGTAATTTGTTTTTATTTTCCTCTTTTGATCCTTTTGGTTGACGTTGCAGATTTCTTGATCTTTGATTGCTGATATTTTGGATAGACATTCATTATTATTTTGATTGTTAGAATTTTAAGAATAAATTTTTTCACAAAATATACTTTTTTTTTCCATATATATAAAATAAATTTTTACAAGCAAGATATATATTTTTTCGTATATATAAAAAAATAGGTAACTTCGCCTGTTTGTTTACAAGCAGCCGGTCCCAAGCCCGGATAAAAGGAGGAGGGCCTATGAATACATTTATTATTTTTCTATATAAATTGTTATGTGTTAAGATTTTATTAATAAAGCTCATCAAGAAGAGTATGAAAATGTTTAACATATAATAAAAAATATAATGGCTAACAAATAAATATGTATATACATACATACATATATATGTATATTACTTATAATGAAATAAAAGGATAAAGATTAGGTTCGTTAAATTATGAATATTGCCTAGAGATGAAATTTAAAATTGAATAACAAGAAGAAAAAAAAAAAGGGCCCGGGCCCGGCCCAAGCCCGGCCCTAGCTATTGGGCCTAGGGCCTGGGCCTGGACTGGGCCTAGGTTTGCCTTCGGCAGGCCCGGCCCGGCCCGGCCCGGTTGGCAGCCCCCACTGGCCCGGCCCCGGCCCGGCCCCACAGCAGGCCCGACGGGCTTGGGCTGGGCCGGCCCAAGCCCGGCCCTTTGACATCTCTAACTGGTTCCATGATAAACGGAGTAGCCTATACAGGCACTAATAGCATTCTTTGAGAACAGTTAATTAGACCCATATCACAGTTTTTCCAAGCAAAAAGGAAAGAGTAAACGAAACAAGAAAGCACGAGATTAGAACTGGAAAGAACAATATAGATCTGTTACTAAGAAGAAGTCCGGCATAAAGGGCAGTCTTCATTAATCTTCCACCACTCGGCGAGGCATTGCTGGTGATACATGTGACTGCAATTGGGAAGAGCCCGGCACCGTTCGCCATACTTGATATCATCAGAGCAGATGGCACATTCGTCATTAAAACAAATTATACGTACTTCATTAGCTTGCTGCTTTATTCTCTGTGGCTGCGGTGGCTGTTTTTCCGGTGGTGTTGTCGCACATGTTTCCTGGCCTTGCTGTGGTACTAAAAGCGGCTGCGTCGTATGGCGGCTTGTTTCATTGTTTCCATTGCGAAGACGGGCGGCTTCGCCGTCTTGCCTGTTATCCATGAGGAAACAGAGACCTACATCGAAACCCAGTATCCTACACCCAAAATACAAACTGAGCCAAGCGAGCGGTATTGTTGGAATAGTACAAGCATGAGGAAGGCTCCAAACGCATCGTCGCCCATGTCGTGTGACTGAGATGCCAAAATCAAATAGGTTCGCTTAAACACCCAAAAAAAAGTAGAGACGCAACAACAAACCCTAGAGTGGATGCGCAAGAGAGGGAGAGAGGGACGAATAGGTCACGTGAGGAGGTGGGAGTTTGGGTTTGATCTTAGAATAGTCAAATCTTAAATGAGGTTTGAAGGATTTTGATTCAAAAAAGAAAAAGAAAAAAGGTAAATTGATTAATTCTATTTTACTGTGCTCAAAACTGATTTAAATCAAAATTCTCATTCTCTTGGGTTTCTAATTTAATTAGATTTGAAGAATCAGATTTGATCAAAAGAATTATCAATACATCCCTACATATAAGCAGATATTAGATGTACAATATATGATAATTTTTGCCACAGTAAATCTACTTTCATCCCTTTTTTTCTCAAACATTTTTAACTAACTTTTAATTTGTTATGCTAAAAATAGATGAAAGCTGAATTTAAAAACTGGTTATGATATAATCAAAATTTACTTTAGATAATTAATTTCAAACGGCCTCGTAAGAGTGGTAATAAGTAATATCGGGATTAGGACAACAAAGGTGATGTACTAAAAAAAATATCACTAAATATTTTTTAACAACAAAATATTTTCAGTGACAATTTTTTATCACTAAATACTGTATAGCACATCTGATGTACAACAGACGATTTTGATTTCCCAAAAATGGTGGTGTCGATGTGCGGGGAGAGTGTTTCAGAGAAATTACTATTCCTATGTGGCATGGCAGTGGAGGAATATGTTAAACTCGGTGTTTCTGGTAGGTCTTGCTGGTGTACTAGAATAAGGGTGTGTTTGATAACTCATTTCAGCACTTAAAACTAAAAGTTTTCAATGGTTTAAAATTAAGTGCGTTTGATAACGTATTTTTTTAAGCACTTAAAATAATAAGTGATAGATAAGATAAAGACCAATAATTTAAGTTACTCATGACTAACTTATCACTTAAAGCGTTCAATGATTTCTCGTTAAATAATTTTTTCCTAACTGACTAATCTGCCCTCCATCTTCCTTATTTGCCTCCTTTTCTTCCCCCTATTCTTCTCGATCGATCGTTCTGCAACCTCTTCTTCTTCTTCTCCCCTGAAGCGATCTCTTTTCATAGCACTCCAACCTTAATAGCAAGTTTGTAATTTCTTTCTTCTCATGGTGCTTGTGAATGTAGTTAGGGCCTTTTTTTTCCATTTGTTTTTGGATTTGAAGTATCCTCATTGATATCGTAATACACCCAATTATTCAATTGTTTAACAAGCTTGTTAAAGTTTCAAAAAACAGAGTAAAAGGGTATTATTGTCAAATTAAACAGTTTTCAGACTTCAGTTATTCTGTTTTATCAAACAGAATATTACTAATTCAGTACTTAAATTTCAGACAGGACCAAAATTTTTCAGTACTTAATATTCAGCAGCTTAAAATTTTCAGTTGTACAAATTCAGCACTTTAAGTCTTCAGTACTTAAATTTCAGTTTTATCAAACAGCCCCTAAGTTATGACACGAGGACTGTTCTGTATAAAAGTAGTTACTGTTATTAATGGTGTTAGCTAGGGCGCCCAATTGCCCAGATCTTTGGCAGAATGCCAGAATCACAAGAACTATCACTTTTGTTCTTAATCATTTGATCTCTTGCTGGATTCGGTATCTGTCATCTGCCTAGAAATGACACGGAAACATACCTTTACGGGATCTTTTTGGAAAAATACTACCAATCAGTGGCGGGGTCAGCCGCGCCGAACAAACTTTAGCTGTTAGCCTGGTTAAAGGAATCTTCTTCCAACCCTTTATATAGTGACAATAAATAGTCGCTAAATATTTTCAATGACTTTTCTGTTAATATTTTTAGCGATAACTTTTAACAGCACTTTTTTAGCGTCACTAAATAAAAGTCACTAAAAATATTTAACAACTATTAATTGTCACTACATGGGGGGTAGGAGGAAAATTCCTTCAACCCGGGTAACAGCCAAATTTTTTCCTAAATTTTATCGCCAATAAAGAATTGGCCACCTAAAATTCTAAATACTAAGGAGATATATTTTTAGTCATTACATGTTAAGATACTTAAAAATTCTAAACATAGTTTAAAAAAATATCTTTTTAGTTGTTTAAAATGCCGAACTTACGCAATTAAACTAAAAAAATAATAATTTACACGAACACACAAAGTCAAAAAAAAATTTCCTTTACTATTCTCACACTCATCTGTTTTCAGAGCTAAAAGCCAACAGAGGACACCGATAGACCGCCTCCTCGGTCCCCTGACTCCTCTGACGGCCTCACGCCCTCAACAGTCAACACCACAGCCACTGTCTCCACCAAGTAGTCCACCTCCGCCCTCCGTCGTAGTCCTCTTGTTCTCCAATCATGGCAGGCAGGGGAAATTCTGGTGCCGCAACTAAAAAGTCACGGCACCCAAAGCTCAAAGGTCACGGGCTCAGGCAGGGCAAGTCACGGGCTTACGATGAGACAGACGACATGTCAATTCTCGACGATGATATCCAATGGTCACTGCAGTCGGTGACTATTTTGACAATGAAAGCAAGGTAAGATTTTCTAATCTAGTCTTTCCTTGACCCTTTCTTTTTTGTTTTTATTTGGGACTTGGAAATTTGGTTTGGAACCTATAAATTGGAATTGAAAATTGGGAATTAGCAGTTGCTACTAGTAGGTATTTTTAATTTGAGATTGAGATTTTTGATTTTTAATTTCAGATTACAATTGCTGCTTGTGGTGGCAATTAGAGTGTGTTTGGAATCATGGAATTGATGGCAAATACTCAAATTTTATTGTTTGAAACATTAAAAGAAGGAATTGAAATTGAATTTCATTGGATTTGACTTAATTTATTTCTATAGTGTGAAATTTGATAAAAAAAATTGATCGAATTTCATGAGATTTGGATATACTTGAATTAAAAGTTATTATTTGTCTATCTTATTCTATTTTATTCTATTATAGATCTCTCCAACTATGAATCTACTTTATTGCTGCTACTCTCACATCACTTTTACTATCACCACCGACACCAAAAATGCCACTATCACCATCACCGCCACCACTACTGTCACCACTACTGCCACAGCCCCACCATTGTCACCACCATTATTCACGATTGCCACCATCGCCACCACCACTATTGCCACCACTGAGTGTAAAAGTTTCAGATCGAGCCATAGTCATGTGTATAATTGGGATTTTCTTCTTAATCTAAGACATATATTTTCATTTTTAGACATATATATAGATGATTATCCAATTCATGCTTGTTGCTTGCGGAGTAGCGTGCGTCAAGGTCAGAAAATAGCATCTTTGAACATACCTAACTCACGACAGGTAAGCTGCTTCGAGTGTGATGCAAAAGTCGTGTATACATGCACATCAAGGTCAGCCAGTCTCAGTGTACATTACATTCAGAAAAGGCCGGGATCTCTCACTTGGCATAGAGCTCGCAAGCACTTGCATCTTAAGGTCAGCCGATCTACAGAGACAGTACCAGAGAGGGGATTCCAACGGCGGTTGTTTTTCACATACTGCAACTAGCTAGGGTCTACAGCCAAGGAAAGGATTGCACAGCGGGTGCTTGAACCGTCCGCATGATTGCTTGTCACCTTCGCGTTCTTTGCAGGTTCTTGGACCAACAAATTACTAGCAATCTCCCAAGACCTCCCCGTGGTTACAACGTACGGCAGCCCTCTAATAGGAGTTTTCCTTTCATTCAAACAGTGAGAGAGTTGGAATGAAATGGAGAGAGACAGAGAGACTTTTCAACATTAAGTAGTTTATGCAAGCTAATTCTTGTTCTATAATCACGTTATTTCCTCAGACGTACGTTGAATGAAAGGAAAACTCCTATTGAGGGCTGCCGTAGTGTTTTACACGCAAAGGAATACGGTTGGTACGTAGCACAAGAAAAGGGAACTTAGAAAGTCTATGCTTTCTTCTTTGTTCAACTTCAAACCAACTATCATTGTGACCTTTTATTTTGAAGTTTAATTAAATAAATTGGTTGAAGGCAGCTTGGTTTCTCATCTTGAAATGTGGGAACGATTTTGAAAGCATTTCTTTATCCCGCATTGCTTCGAGTGAGAAAGCTCGGTGGCTTTACAATTGTGTCTCCTCATTTGTGCGCTTTTCAAAATTTATAAAGACATGTTGAAATCTCGTTTTTTTTATATGCTGAAAATCTTATATTTATATAGAGAGATTCAAGAAATCAAGATCGCTGGTTGCGATAATCAATAACGCTCTGTTGTATTTTGAAACTGTATATACATGCAATGCTTCAGCAAATTCCAGATTGAGTAGAGGCAAATAACGCTTCTGAAAAAATGTTATTCGTGCCTCAGAACTTTAGCAATTCGACTTCGCTCTTGTTTATCCATTCTTCAACATAATGTGGTGGATGTATCTCTCTTGGGCCACAATTAACACAAGCACATAAAATGTAACTATAGATTGTTTGATCAGAGCGACCGAAACTGCAAGCCTTTCCGTTAGCTTATTGGATTTGATTTCATAGACGTCGGGGTCCCTAGTCGAGCTACACTAAATTGTCAAAATAAATTCCTTTTAACAATTTTTTTAGAACTCCGACCAATGTACATCACGCTATTGACTAAAGTTATTATTTTCCCTTCGCACAACAATCTTTACGTTTATGAGAATAATAAAACACTGCCATATTTATCAAAACAAAACTATTGTACTGTCCGGAACTGATTGAGATCGTGTAAAGCGACTAGCAATTACGGACGTGGCCTATATAAAACAAATGAACATCAGATCCATCCATGAGAACCCAAACAACAGATGCACGTGGAAATTTTGTAGGCAAAAAAGGTATCTAAAACCAAAACAAGGAAGGCAAAGGAAGAATAAGAAAACATGCCAATTGCCATATAAGGGGGGAGTATATTCTTGGGAAAAGTGCATAAATCACCCTCGTGGTTTGGATCAGTTGTAAAAAGATCCCTGCAGTTTCAAAAGTTACAAGAAGACACCTGAGGTTTAAAATGTGTTGTATCCGTCAAAACAATCGTTCAAACTAACGGCAACAGTGCGTTTGGTAGAGATTAATTCAACGAAATGACAAAGTTGCCCTTTATTTCTTCTTCTCTTCCCAAACCCTAATTTTCTTTCCTACTCTAATCACCTAAACCCTAACTGCCGCCACCTCCTGCTGCCATCAGCCCTTCAAGCCAAAAACCCTAACCGATCTCACCAAGACCCATCCACCACCACCCCTCATTTCTGGCACCACCCTACCTTGTGCGTCTATGCTGCCGCAGCCCCGTCACCGTGCACCGTCGATGTACGCCCTTCATAATCCCGCCGCCACCATCCCGCTTACCAGCCACAACCGGCGCCACCATCAGCCCCACCCAATCCCGCTGCCGCCATCATCGCCCAAACTTATCGCACAAAAATTCGCACAAGCTAAGATTAATTTCGGTGCAGCCGCCGAAAATTCGAACCCTTATCGCACAAAGTAAGATCTGGGTTTTCAAATTGCAATGTGCAATTGAAACCCTAGATCTGACTTTGTGCAATTCGGGGTAAATCAGATCTAGGTTTAGATCTAGGGTTTCACAAACTTTGATGTTGCTGATTTGCCCGAACTTAGATCTAGGGTTTCAATCGCACCTTGCGATTGAAACCCTATATCTAAGTATGTGCGATTAGGGGTGGGGTGATGAGGGCAGTGGCGACGACGGGTTTCGATTAGACGGAGTTGTGGTGGTGATGAGAGAGAACTGCTTCGGCTTGTGGACACGACAAACATGGCTGGGTGATGGTGGTAGGGGCGACGTGGCTGTGAGAGAGAGGGCTTGGGCTTGTGTCTATGAATGGCAGGCTGGAGTGGCGACGGTCAGGCTGGAGTGGCCTCTGCTGGAGACTTTTGTTGGCAGGGGTATTTTGGACAATATTTTCATTTCGTTACGAAAATCGTTGGTTGCAACACTTTTGTGACCACAGGTATCTTCTTGCAACTTTTAAAACTGCAGGAGTCTTTTTACAACTGACCCAAACCACGAGGGTGGTTTATGCACTTTCCCTTATATTCTTAGACACCAATCAAGCATATTCAGTTTACATAACCCATTTATACACCCCTTTTCGGTTCAATGGCACCTGAACCAAAATATATGTACGCACAGAGAAGGCAAGGTGGAGACCGTTAAACGAACCAACCAATTTGCTTCCGACCCCTCCCTCCCTCCCTCTCTCTCTAAAACTTGCAACCGATCAACCGCGTTCTTCAAAACTTGCAACTGATCGACCAAATTGTGCAGATTTGGGGTGAATTTGGAGGTATAACTGAGGCGGGAGGTGGAGAAGGATGGACGAATTGGCGGGTTCATCAGGATCGCTGATTCAAAACTCGGAGAAATCATTACCGTCCATGTACTTATCGTCGTCCTCGTCGATACTGACCAATTACCCTCTCATCTCCGCTTTCGTCGCATTTGCTCTGGCCCAATCCATCAAGGTCTTCACCTGCTGGTAAGAATCACCTCGCAATACAATTATATTGTGCGTAGTCCATTGCCCATGTGCATTGAAATTTGGGGCTTGAAGTTTGGATCTGATTGTGTAATTTGAATCTTGATCCTTTTCTTGCAAATCACCCCAGTTGCGAGTTATCTGTTGCTCTTTGTCACTCCCTCCGTGTCGTAAATTGTCGTTTTGCTGAAATTTTGGACTTGAAATTTGGATGTTTGTGTTAATTTGAATGGTGATCCTTGCTTGCAAATCTCCTAGGTGCGAGTTATCTGCTGCTCTTTGTCTCTCCTTCCCTGTCGTAAATTGTCTTTTCGCGAATTCCTAGGGTTGAATTCGAGCTTGAGAAGCAATTTTACAGATCAAATAAGAGTTGTTTGACAAGTCATACTAGGGCAAGGACAACAGGTAAAGTCCGGTGTTTACATGTTCAAAACGTATTCCAGGATTTGCAAAAAGATCACAAAGGGGACAAAGACTGTGAGACGGAGGGAGTGTCTTGCATTAAACTTCGATTAGGCTCCCAAAACGTGCTGATTGCTTTAGTCATTGGACAGTCATTGGACACATTTTTAGCTCTTCTGCTTTCGTTGTGTCTTAATTGATAGGCAACCTTTAGTCATTGGACAGTCATTGGACACATTTTTAGCTCTCCTGCTTTCGTTTTGTCTTAATTGATAGGCAACTGGTTAGTTTTACGTCTCATACTAACCATCTTAATAACCTTCTCTAAGAAGCAGTAGATAAAAGTCACTCAGCTTGATTTTCGATAACCTCTATATGAATATGGTGATATTTCCATATCAGTAACTGAGATGGGAACTTATCTATCTGCTTGACCTTCAAGAGTATTTTATGATTTTTTGCATAATACCTTCTGGTTAGGAGCCAGGCTCCTAGCAAGTTCTTTTCATAGATTTTTGTTGATACCGTGCAGTGTACATAATCTTAAATTTCATCATCTTAAGTCTTACGCCTTCATAGGTTTGCAGGTTTAAGGAGAGACGTTGGGATTTCAAGCAACTCGTTGGATCCGGTGGGATGCCATCTTCCCATTCTGCAACTGTCACCGCGCTTGCAGCGGGCATCGGTTTCTCGGATGGCTTTGGAGAATCGCTGTTTGCAGCAGCTTTGGTTTTAGCATGTGTAGTATGATCCTTTTCTTGATGTGAACTGATTTATTTATGTTTTCGTATGCACTTTAGATAACTGTGATTTTCTCAACATAAACTAGATTGAAAATGCAAGTCATTTATATTTGCTACAATATAATCACGTGATCTACTTTCTGACTTTTAAAGCATTGTCTCTTTATGCAAGCGATGTCTATGTGATTTGCAGGTCCACATAGATACAGGTGTAATCTGTATTTTCTAGATTTATATGCTTCTTTAGTATGACATAAAGTATTGAAATTAGCTATTCTTATTCTTAAGTTAAACTTTTGTCGTGCTAAAATATAATCGTTGCGGTTCTGTTGGAACTAGCTCTTGTCACATGAAGTCACCAGCTGTATCTTTATTTGAGGTTAATTACCTTTGAGTTATCGAGGTCTGGTAGACCAGATGGTTAAGAACAAGAATAGAAATCTGATTACAAAGATGAAGTTCTTTTTACCCTCTTCCTGTCAAATCTGCTGATGTTATACTCATTTCTCATAAAATGAATTGTCAAAATGCGGGGCTGTTTACACCCTCTTCTGACTACTTTGTGATTGAAGGGTAGATGCACCTTTAGCAAAAATAACGTGCAGAGTTAGCAAAAACAAGGCTGGGAACTGGCCCTCCCTTGTAACTACGAATGTGGTTCCCTTGCTGAGTTTTATTTTCAAATTTGTTGATTGTAATGCATATGTTTACTATCGGTTTAGACTCTAAAGCCTTTAGTATCCTCAAACTTCGGGTTTGGTTTTTTGTTAACATCTTCGTCGTTGTTGCCATCTGACTTCTGTTGGTAACTTGACCCCATCCCTTTCCTTAACGTGTCATATTTGCCACTGCGCTACAAAAGCTTTGGCTTCATCTTCAACTCTCATGTCATTAATCATTTCAAATGATGCAGCATGTTTTCTAATGTGAAGAATTTCTGGCAGGTGATGTATGATGCAACTGGGGTAAGATTACAGGCTGGACGCCAAGCAGAGGTTTGAGGCTTCTCTGATACTAAGTAGCTGCGTGAGTGGAGTCTTTTGAAATAGACTGTTAAGTTATAATATTTTTAGGTTGGACTTTTCAGGTATTGAATCAAATCGTATATGAGCTTCCTGCTGAACATCCTTTGGCTGAGAGCAGGCCACTGCGTGAGCTTCTTGGCCACACCCCTCCTCAGGTATCTTTGCATTTTCTGATCATGAATCGCTATTATCAGAAGTCTTGTTCTTTACCCAGTGATGGAGCCCGGAGTTAAATCGCCGGGTGGAGGGACCAAAAACACATCAAAAGGACAAGAACTATGACAAACTTTTCGAATTCCCTGACATCCCAATCAGGATAATCACCCAACATGGAAATCTAAGTAACTTTAGTTTTTACATTTAGCTTGAGGAATTCAATATTCGCAACATATATACTTGTCCACACTTTACCTTGTCACTGGGATGTATTTCAATAGTTGTAAGGGCAGTGGATTTGTACTTGCCTTTTGTTGGTTACCTAACTATATTGCTGATCCAAGATGGAGAAGTCCATAACTTGTTGCTAGCATACCATAGCAAAGAGAGAATCAGGAAACGACAGAGAGAGAAAAACAAATTAACTGACAAAAAACTGACCTACTTTGCTAGACTAGCAATTTTTTCTATTTCTCTTTGTGGTGGGTGTTGCTGGAGAGGTTCTATGATTTTCAATTATGATAGATCAATGAAGTACTGATCATCAATGAGTAAAGCAGAAGATTGGTGGCATGATCGTATTAGGGTTTTTAGAGGCAACTTTTTGCTAAAAATTTTAGATGAATGGACATAAATCCAACACAATTAGTAGATATTGACGAGCAATAAAATGTTTCGCTTTGTAAATGTGGAGGTTGAAGCCCGAGACATGCTTTGTGTAATATAATGGCAGAGGTGAAATTCGGCAGAGATTTTAGGTCTAAGAGCATTCGTGTCCCAAAAGTTTATTCATCCATATTTTATGATAGTAAATTGATGGAGAGCGTTAGAATATCCTGGTTTGGTTATCCTGAGGGGTGTACGGTTGTGTAAAGTGGATTAGGTACTGAGTCATCACTAGGTTTTCAGGATAGGGGACATTCGGATTGTACCGTAATTATTTGGTTAAACTCTCCATCATCACCGTATTTACATTTTGTCTTAGTGGAGTTCTTCGTGAAAGAGTTGGAAGTATCCATCTTTCTTACCACATCAAACTCTTTTTTGCCATATAGCTTATGTCGTAGGAGATCACATTTTGTGGTGGAGATGCCCTCTCTTGCACCTACTTGAAATAGTATTTGTATCCGGAAAAGACTTCGATTGTAGTTGAACGGGGTTATTTTTTTCCTTTTTTAAATCTGGATCTCCCATTCTGCAGGTTATTGCCGGTGGCTTGCTAGGACTTGTCACGGGAACAGTCGTACATTTAATCACTGGCTCTTAGTCAAGCTCGAACCAACATAGATGTCGCTGGCAACATTCCTGTTGCAATATTCGGATCAATGGAGGGTCCAGCATGCATGCCTAACTGTTGCTGAGACGGGTTTCCACATCAAAACCAAAATCATGTCTATGATTCATATAGCAAATTCCTTGTAAAAGAGTACATTCTTTCATTTTATTGTGGTATAGAAGGTGTTGTACTGAAATCTTACTGATTGTGGAGGAGCTAGAAAATCACCCTCCAGAATGTTGCATCTGCCCTCTTAGGCCACTTGCTGGGTTATGTCCTTGTAGAAAATACCTGCTATAACAGAATTGTTTGCAAGTTTAGTTTATTTTTTAGAAGTGCTGCTCTCAGTTGCAGATATTGGACTACTCTCTCTCTCTCTCTCCCTCCCCCCTTTCTCCCTCCCCCCTTTTTCCCTCTCCCTCCCCGGAATTGGATAAAGTTCCAGCCACGGGATTGTGCATCATTAAGTTGATCTTATTAGCATTTTGTGACAAGCGGTCTGTACCTAGTAGTATATTTCATGACAGTTGAACATTTTTTTTTCTGGGTGAATTTTAGAAACATTTCATTCATAAAATAGTTTTACAAGAACCTAGCTGGCCGTTTTAACGGTTTATCAATCCGAAATAATTAAAGAAATTACATAATTGAAACTATACTTTGTTCACATTCATGAAGTTAGATATGTGAATATCTAGTACACGAGGAGTTCAGTCCATATATATTAGAGAACTTGATTTGCAGGCAAATGCGGCCAACGAAATTGCTTCCCTCGATAATCTTTTGCTTCCCAATGTTATTCTGCATGAATGAGAAGATGTAATAGCATAACATATCATACAATATCAGTCCGCTATGGCGGCAGTGGGTTTGGTGGACGTGGCGACATCCGTTGTGTGATGAAGGTGATGGTGCCAAAAGCTGATGGTGGCTAGGTGGCAGTATAACCGACACCATCGTCACGAAATGGTGGTGGATCTGATGTCCACACAAGTTGTGATGGCTATTGGTGGCGGACTCTGGTTGTGCAGGTGAAACTGTTGACGGTGATGCTGTGACGGTGATACAAAGGGGCAAAATTGTGCAGGAAACTGACCACCTTCTTTGGACAGTTCGTCGAGATCAGAAAAGAAAAATTAAATAAAAAATCAGTTGTCAACTAGACGACATGGACGGCCAGATCATAAATAGAAAAATAAGTTTTTTCTACTAGATGTGGCAGCCTCAATATAATATATGAATATATTTCAAAACATACTATACTAAGAAATAAAAGAACTTTCATAATTACATCGAAACCTCAAGGCGAAGCAAAAACAATCGGAAAGAATATGTAAGTAACAAACTGTAATTCTCCTCTAACTTACTATACTATTTAGCTCTAGTTTAAATGTCTCTAGTAAAGATGGCTCGCCAACATTATGACAGTATCTTTTGGTTATCTCGTCTAAACCCAGTAGCAAAAGAGAATGCCTTGTTAATATAAGCGGCAGCTAATCGAAGTCACCTTGGCTCGTGCAAATATATTTATATGGCAGAAGATCCTTATCGTAAAGACAAATATAAAAAAAGAAAAGCGAATATGTTGCTAGCCTTAGACAACTTGTTTAAGGTTAGCGACTAAAACTACGTAGTTTTAGCTCTTATTTTCATGTTTTTTTTTCTTTCCTTATCATTCTCTTTCATTCATCAAATCCACCGTCGCTTTCATTGTTGTCGCCTCCGTCTTCTACAAACCGGCCTCCATCGCCAGCGACCCATAACGTTTCCATCACAAACTAACAGCCACAATACGAAAACCCACCACTGTTGGCTCTCTCTCTACCCGCCACATCACAGGGATGGGCACGCCATTTTCTTTTGTTTGTCGCCATTTAGCAGCACGCCAGCACATCTTCGGTTCATCCTCAAAGGTATGAATGAGGTCGGAATTTGGTTATACATTATACAGTATGAAATTGAATCTGATGTCTGCCGTAAGAGTGGTGTATTTTTGTGCGGCCAAAACTACCCTAATACGGTTGGTATAATTACAAGCTTTTATCATCCGTCACTTCGTGTCTGTCCTTGCATGCAAGCAGCAGTACGAATATAGGATTGGCATCGTGACAAGCTTCGCCATCCGTTACACCCAGCTGCATGAAGGGCATGCTTGATTTCGAACTAGCTTAGACAAGCCAACGAACTACTACTCGATCCGACAATCCATGATACAATCGAATCCCTTTCCTAGTAACGATCCTCGAGGAACAACCTTTATCTCCAACTCGTGAAGCATCCGCTGCAGGGTAAACCACCACCTCTCGTCACCCCGCAGAGTAAGCCACCACCTCTCATGGGTACCTCCCAAGGAGCAGGAAACGCCATTCTGGTTCTCCACTTTAACAAGAAAAACTGGCTTTGTCACCGGATTTGAACCTTTCCTTTACACAAACTTTCCCAGCCATTGTAATATATCCCAGTATGATCTTCGAAGTTATCAGTGTTATGACATTTACAAGATATGCACCCAGGTCTTTTCTTTCTTTTTTTTATACGAAACTGACATCCATTAACAAAGAAATATTCGTCAATTAGCAAGAACTCCAACAGTTCAAACAGAGAAATTGATCCGATTTATGTTGAAACTAAGCTAATACTTTGTACATGTACACCGTGAAATTCCCAGATAAGATGCCCTATTCACAGAGATTTCAGCAAGTCAACTGACAATCCGATTTCTCCCGCTTAGGCAAAAAAAATAAACGTGCTTCCAATTCTCCTGAATCCCGTCCACATGATGTGGACTACTCTTGATCGTGTGCCGGCAGTTTGTACGAATAAACGTATCTTTACTATAGCGGCGATCGAGATGACTGGGTGCAACAAGTGGGAGGGATCTAAACGAGTTGGTTGGATTACCGACAATAAGGAATCAAGTTTTTGTCTCCCATCTCATCTGTCGGTTATTCTGTATCATCACTAAAACAACTGTACTGATGTTGTTTCCCAAATATATGGCTTCTTCCAATCCTGATGCAAGGATGAGAACACTGCCCAAATTTGTATTTATATAGAGTCGAACCCTAATGCAGTTGAAAAAACCTTTTTCATCTCTGAGGCAAAATCATCAACCACCCTTGACTTCACGCGCCAAGCAATGTGCTCATCGGGCCTGACTAGAATGGCTCCTCTGTGAGTCATCCGACAGAGATCCCACCATGATTTCAAAGTTGCCGACTGCCTGACTTCCACAACATCTATGTAATTATCCCAAGGCGTCAATGCCGCCTTACTTCTCGCAACTGCATCAACAGTACCATCCGGCCACATCACGCACACCTTCACGGAAGCATTAAAGTCATGTGCCACCTCGAATGCAGCCTGCGCTAGACGGTAGGATGATTCAACTGGTGCAATAATGAGAAGAAACTCAACTTTATCTCCCGATACAAGATCCAGGGTAGAAACCATCTCCTGCAGAAACATCTGGGTGAGTATGCCACCAACAAGTCGAAAAGAACACCTCTCTTTCAGAAAAGTCTGGAGAATAATGGTGACATCTGGAACTAAGAAGATACAAACTTCCAGTTTACCAGTTGCTCATTCAACTCCGGGAGCCAAGATCTCCAGGTTTTAAGATTCAGGAACACTATATGACTGATACATATGGGATTTAGAGCAACATTACGCAAATACAGAGAAATGCATGCACTTACAAACACATACATAAGGAGAAAATTTGGGATTGGCATTACCTCACTGTGTGGTTTTGACAACGCTCTAATACTCATATGAGGCAGCCTTGACCCTGGATCAGCAGAGGGAACATAGTCCTGCTGACGTCCTGTAGGTGCGTTGGGTTCCTCCATCCTATCACTGTCAGGAACAACTGCTCCACGAAGATACCTAAAAAAAAATTCAGTGAGACTTGGACAGGTATCTAGCCACTCTCCAGGAAATAATCAAGACCGGTTGTCCCGAATTAAGGACTTGATAGTTGGATTGCAGGAACTACCACAACTTTACCACAACTTAACCACAAAGTTGATGGACACAAAGCTTGCTTCGCGAAATGCTAAACTAATAAAACAAGCTTGGAGCAAAGTAATCAGCTTGAGCACCACTACTCAAAGTTAGACCCAATTGACTTGTTCCTTCTAAAACGCAATAGTTAGAGCAAATGAATCTTGAACTTTCATTTAGTTTGACCAGTGTCAAAGATCCTGACTGTCTTCTTTATAATCAAAAGCTCAACTTCTACGTCACATGGTAAAGCTGAAGCTTCAGGAACATAAAGGCATACCTGAAACCTAGATCCTCGGCTGGAAACTGGAGTTGAAGGCTCTTTCCTTCTTCAAAGATGCGCCTAACTTGAGCAAGCCTTGAAGAACCAAGCGGGTTGTTCTTGTTTAAAATGAAATCTGAGAGCTGTGCACGGCCTATAGCAAACACTCCATCTAAAATTGACCTCTGTACTTTAGATGGCAAGATGGACCCAACTGTATTGTTGATAACTTGATGAACTGCCAAAGCAGGGAAAACCAATATAAGAGGTCAATTAGAAGCATTGCTCTCCATCAACATATCAGAGCAATAACAATAGCAATAAGTGACGGACAAAGACATAAAGTAATGAACCTTCTAACCTACCGGTGTTTGCAATTGTTGGATCAAGACCAAGTGCAGCAGGAACTGCCATAGCTGCTCTAAAATTTTCAAGACTCAGAGCTGTATTAAAATTGGCAATCTGACAATGTCCACGAGTAGAGTACACGTTCATCAAAATTCAAAAATGGAAGTATTGCTTGAATAAGGAGTAGAACAAATCAATACCGGCATCCGCTCCATTTCATAAGTGGAAAGAATTGAAGTAGGAGCAATGCCATTGACTACTGAGGCTAATTTCCAGGCAAGGTTATGCACATCCTGGATGCCTGTATTCATGCCTGCATAACAGATGTGGAATTTGTTAGGACAGATGAGAATGTCTATTTACTATCAACTAACCTGCATAGATGGATGTCGTAAATCACTTTATGACTCCGCCATTTTGTCCCAACAAAGGATTTCATATATGCAAGGTCATCCATTGTTTTCATATTAACTAATGATAGACTAGACTCCATTGGTTAATTGTCAACACTAAGGTTTAATTGATTCTCTTGGCGTCTCTAAACTACACTTTCTCTAATTCAGTAATACTGCATCATACAAAAGTGTACAGAAATTTCTACTTGCATAACTCCTACTCAGCCAAATTATGCTGTGCCTCAAAAACCACCGGAAAAATTATTAGGTGGAGAACTATGCTCTTTGCCCAGGTAACATAAGACAGTGATATCCATATAATTTCCTCATGTTAGGTGAATGGACTAACTTACATTAAAAGAAAAGAAACCGCATACCAAAGCCACCAGCTGGAGGAAAACGATGAGCAGCATCACCGGCAAGTATTACTCGGCTGTCACAGGAAAGATATTTCTCAACAACTTCGGCATGCATCACCCATGGTTTTATGTCTATAACATCCATGTCTGCCAGGTTGCGGCCAACCAATTTGTAAATTAACCTCTCACACATCTAGAAGAAGTTAAAAGAACAATGATAATTATTGGAGATTATATACGCAAGAAAAACATAGTGACTGATGGATCCAGATCACGATATCTTGTTTGTCCAAACACCTAAAGGCCAATAATCTCTATTTATGAAGAGGGTAAAAAATGCTTGCTTCCCTTTCTTTCGACCTTAGTCTAGCCAATGTGACCACAAACAAAACCTCAAGCAATATCTCACACAAAAAAAGAACTCCTGCAAGAACAGATACCTCAGAACTGAAATCCTCAAACTTCTGCTGAGGCGGATAAAATGGCATCTGCATGATGGTCACCATAAACCAAATAATTGTGGCATACTGCAACAAAAGGATATTTGGAACAGTATACGATAGCAAGTAGTACCTGCAACACAAACTCCCCTTGCATTAAGTCGTGGGCCACAAGAACCCCAATTGCATCGGTGTTGAAAATAAAAAATAGCATGCCAGGTCTCTCATTCATCAAGTACTGTCCAAGCTCCTGGCTCAAAAAATGGACACTCACTAGGTTTTGCAAGTTCCTTTCGCCTCTCATATTTATTCCCACAAGTCTTCTCACTGTACTTCCTGCACCATCTGTGCCAACAAGAATACCACATTTTATATCTTTCTTCATGTACTTCCCTTCCTTCAGAAAAGATGCAGTCACATTAACAGAGTTAGCTGTGGTGTCAATGGATATGCACTCATGCCCCATTAAGATCTTGCTTCCGCTAAGGCTCTCCAACCCCTCACCACATTGCACATGAAAGCCAAGGCTTTCAAGGTGCTTAAGTAGTACCCTCGTAAGTTTGTACTGTGAAAAGTGCGCAACGGAGACTGGGCTAACGACCCGGTCATAATCTGCACAGGAATTCTGAATATATAGATATGTAAATTCGTAGAGAACCTAAAACGCAAACTTCAGTATGTCTAAAAGTCATCTACTAACTTGCTCCTAAAACTCCATATAAACAGCAATGCTTGCTGTTTGAAAGGAAAAGATAAAAGAGCAAGAACAGCGTAAACTTGGTATGAGCAATAGGTACAAAACAGCATCTAAACACAGATGTGAAACTCAAGATTACAGGGTACTACGTCTAGAAACTCTTCTTAAGCGGAGAAAGTTGGAAAAATAGGCATCACGCTGACATGCTGAAAAAACTAAGTACGAATTCTACCTTGAGGTTGCATATGGTCTACTGACCCAAGAATGGAACCAGTGACTGATGTACAATAAATAAACCTTCTCCAAAAATCTACTGGTGGCTGAGACCTTTGAATCTCCTCTGCTAGACCATCCAATTTGCGGAAAACCTGACAAGAAAACCTAGGTCAAACAAAAATACTGTATTCTTCGAGTTTAAACGTCTTTAAGCAAAATTTGCACTACACATACAAAGTCAGAAACCAACCTCCATGGATCGGTTGTTGATAAAATGCGCCTGCGGGTGTTTGGAGAAGCTCCCGCTCTTCTCCAAAACTGCACATTTGACCCCTAAAAATGCCATGCAACAAACGATGCATTGCTTTCCTACCCATTCAAATGAAAATCTAGGCAACACGAGAAAAAAGAAAAAGAAAAACAAAGAGCGAAATTCACATCGTATGCAACATATTAGACCTGAAAAAGTTGATTTCGCAACTTGAAATTGATAAATGGAATCACAAATAACCCATTCAGCACCTCCCCATTTTATTTCCACAAAGTAAATAAACTGGAACCATCGGTTCTGAGTGGATGCCAAGTTGCATGCTTATGTGTCTCTCTATGTCAAAAGAAGCTTCCGTTACATAAAATCCCCACCATTTTCCGGGAACCAAAGAGACAATAGGGGTTAAGTTCAAAACTAAGCAGAGTGACTGATAAAGTACCTAATTTTGTGAGAAGTGCAGAAAGGGTGAGCCCAACTGGGCCCGCGCCCACGATCAGAACCGGCAAGATCGAATCGTCGCCGTTGATGGTCCTCGAGCTTGATAAGGTTCTCCACTGTGATTGCATGACTTTGTGGAGTCCATTACATCTTCTGGTAGTAAGCCCTAAAACCCCCATGGCTTGGATTCACATGGAAAGAGGGTTTTACAATTCAGAGGGAAAATTAGACGGTGCAAACTTGTTCTGATAGAAACGACGACGTGTCCACCTGCATGGCCTTGTACCAAGTTAGTGAAGTTGATTGCGCCACGTTAGGTGTGGTCTTTATCAATTAAGCTACCAAATAGGCAAAATCCTGTAAACGTGACAAGGCTATCTCACCAAAAAGGAAGATCACTTAATTTCATGTTCGCGAATTCGAAGGTGGCGGAGCCGAAGGTGGAGATCAGCTGAAAAGGTGGAGCGCAGACGGCGACGGCGAGAGGCTCTGCCGGCGACGGGGGGAGGTGGGGGATTCACGGCTGAAGGTGGTAAGTCGCGAACCGACCGGTTGAAGGCAGTGGAGAACCGGCGCTTGGAGAGAAGAGATGAGGCAGAACCGGTGAAGTGTCAGTCGTTTTTTTTTTCTGTACGTTTATCATTTTCATTTTCGCTTTTACCAACTTTTTTTCTCCTAATCAGAATATCACTTCTTCTCCCTCATATCTATCGCCCTATTTCAACAAACACACACCAAACTAGACCACCCATTTCACTGGGTCTTCCTAGAAATGGAAATAGTGGGGTACATTAATGAATTAATTCAGAAAAAAGTTGGTAAAAACGAAAATGAAAATGATAAACGTACAAAAAAAATTGAAAAATTAGATACGGAAAAAAAGTAAAAGTACACAATACGATTTTAGAACTGAATATTAAATTCTGGAAACCAAAAACAGAATATAGAATACAGAAAAAAAAAATCTCGTAAGCGTACGGGCCCTTAGGGTTTTCTTTTTTCAGATTTTATAATATCCGTTTTTGGACCCGCGGGTCGAGACAGACAACCCAATTGCCATTCTGATTGCTGACCCGAATGAACAACCCAATTTCTGACCGGGTCGCCGGGTCTGGTTCTGGTTGGGGTTGAGTGGTTGACTCGCAGTGGCCAAAAATCAACGAGTTAGGTCGGGTCCTACCGTGTGGAAATTTTTTTTTTGTCAACCCTGACCCTATATCCAAATGATTATTCACCAAGGAGAGTGCAATTACGTAAAAAAGTCAAGAGACAGAGCAAGAACGGAGGCGTTCACATGAAATTGATTCCATGCAAACAAGCTAAGAGTAAGTCGAAGTGTCAAGAAGTAGAGATGATCTTCGCTATAAAATATTTGAGATTTTTGGCGACCAATAATGTTTTACCAGAAGAAAAGAAACTTTTAACTGAGATATTTTACCAGAAGAAATGAAACTTTTAACTGAGAACTACAGAGATGATTTTCGTTATAAAATGGGTGATCGACTTAATAAAATAATGTCTGTGATCTCTCAATTGAAGTTCGAAAAAGGCTCAATATAAACATAATCACAATCTTTACACAAACTTATTTCTTCCTTATAGACAAAAAAGTCTTCACCACGAAAGATATGTCGTTGCAGGTAACTTATTTTGTTTTCAATCCAGAGGAGGAATCCCTTTCTCAAGTACGTTATGGGCAAGAAAGTTGATGCATCCACCAAGTGACTACTGCATGGGGAACTGTGCTGGCCTTTTCACTAACTTAAACCAAACCCAAAAGCTGGTCACATAAACCAGGATTTGGCAAGTTAAGAATTTGATTAAGATTTGTAGTGCAGTTTGTTTGCATTAGAGAGTGCACATGGCTCCACTGGGCAGAACATGGCAAGGCTTGCGCCTGTGCAGACGAATCCTACATCCAAAGCACAAGGTGAGCAGCAACTCAGCTGGGGAGGGCCTCTGGATGGCATCTCTTCGCCCTTTATTATTGAGTTCTACTGTGCTGTAGGGGCCTCGCAGATGATGAGGACCCGGATATGGTCAAATTGGGGACACAGATTTCAGAATGAATTAATTATCCATTTTGTACCTCAAAGCTAGCAGACGTAAAACGGACCCACACTTGCTGCCCATCTGCACCATGTGACAAAGCTCAGAAACCGGAAACCGGAAACCAAACCACACCATTATTAGTAATAATCCCCACACCCAATTTTCTTAAAGTGGTTTTGCATGGGAAAACTAGGCCACATCAAAATTATCTTCTGGAGATGTTAGCTTGATGTTGCTAACTTGTTCAATGACAGTCGGACGAGAAGAGATGTTCGAGTGAATCACAGGAATTTGGATAGGAACGGACGCTTTAACCTCTCAATTGGACGAGAGTTTGTCACTCTAAGACAATATAAAATTGTAAGTTCATTAATCGTTGTCAAAACATTTACTTGCGCGCTAGTACTCGTTGACTTCACTAGTAGATGTAAGGATCCTCAAGTGAAAAGTTGTAATCACGTCATTTTTATAACACACGCTTTACAAAAGTTGATTTACAGGCATTGTTGAATCCAACCGCAGATGTAGTTAGATCTTTAATTGGGAAAATTCTGCCTCAGTGGAATGCACCTAATACACTAAGCAAAAGCAAATGCGTCAATCCAGAACGTCCACGTGGCACTCTCAACGGACATATTAGGCACCTATGGTAACCATTCGAAGGACAGCCGTACTTCAAAACCTCCCTCTCTGTTTCAGTCTCTTTCTCTATGCCACTGATTATTAAATCTCTTTCTATATGGGGAGCAGGGCCCGTACAGTACATAATATAAATTTACCTGGGCGTCACTGCAACTCTTCCCCAGATTCCGTAGCGAGTGAGATGGTAAGCTGCACCACACTGTCTGTCATAAAGTCCCATCAATTCCCATGTAACCAGTTACTATTTTGTTATCTTTTCTATACATATAGATATATATATATATATATATAAACAGATATATTGAAATATACACACACACATTTGATTTAATTATTGTTTCGTGGATCCGATCATCTTCGCCTTATGTTGCTAATCTCAATACTTCATGGTTTGTAGGTTTTATTCTCTGCACTGAACATTTGCCTTTGCTTTCTTCAGAAGCATATTACCGTACCCACAGCCCAGTTGCTTAGCTGCTTGCTAGTGAAACTGTACACTGTCCACAGTGTCCATTTTGTATGGTTGCCTGGTGGGTATGCAGAATTTTTGAGGTTGTGTCATTCATGCATTTGGTTAGTTCTCTGGGTAATTTTCTTCGCTGCAGAAATGAAAAGATTGTCTTTGATATTTGAGCTCCTGCCTGTCTTACTGATGTATTTGGCTGATGCAGAGCAGCTTGTCGAAGTTGTTGCTTTGGAACTGTCAGGCAAAGTTGAAATGTTTGTACTGTATAGAATAAGGCAAACTTGACATACCTGTTCGACTCTTTGTTAATTTCATTTCCTTCTGAAGTAGTCCTACCGCTGCTATTGCGCTTAGGGCCTGTTGTTTGATCTCATCTTGATTTCATCCCTTCGGAAATCATGAGACTAATTGCTGCTGGAGAGAAGGCATTTGTCGCTAATTTAGGATGATTTTTAACCTGCCAGATCTTGTTTCTTTCAATTTCCTTGGCATCTAGACTTGCTGTAGCTTAGATGCACATATACAAACTGGGTCAAGTTGTCTAGAGCTCTAGGGCTCTGTGTGCGCGCGTTGTGTATGCTCTGTGTTCATGTTTGTGGTTGTCCCAGAAAAAGTTGAGGGGGGAAAGAAAGTTGTATCGGCAATTTAGTTGGCACATAAGGTCTTCAGCTTGCTATATCAGATCAGAAAGGAGTGAAAATGAGATCCATAGAGGATAAAGGGTGCTTAAATCTTGGACCAACACAAGAGATTCCAAGTAACAGTAGTAAAAATTTTGAGTTTCACAAAGGAAATGGAGCGAATCGCACTTCTCACCATCGCACAGCGTTGGGCAAACCGACCCCATCAAAGTGGGATGATGCACAGAAGTGGTTGGTAAATTTGTCGAGAGGGGGAGAGAGAAGCCAATCCAAAAACGAGCCACGTAATTCAAATGCCGATGACAGGAGATTGATAACCGCGGTTCCTAAAAAGGAGGACTACTCGAGTGGTGAGGAAGATGGAAGAAGTGAGTGTCCCGGGTCCGGGGCGATGATTAAGTATGAAATGGAAATAAAGAAGGTAGACTGTGACGAGTCGATTTGGAGAGTGAACAAGTCTTCTCAGAATTCGACCTCAGCTGTTCGATCGATATGTGTGAGGGACATGGGGACAGAGATGACTCCCATTGCAAGCCAAGAGCCTTCAAGAACGGCTACTCCTATTAGAGCTACGACTCCAGCAGCGCGAAGCCCCATATCTTCAGGTTCATCAACTCCAGTAAGGTTTCAAAATGGGGTGCACGCTCCTGAGGGTTGTCAAACGGGTATGACATCTACCGTTAACAGAGGTGAGGCTGGCAGGGGCAATAGTGCAAGTGCAGCCACGCGGTTTGGTAGAGACAGAGAAGAATTCAATGCTAACAATGTGCCCGATTGCAATACTTCAGATCAAGCTACAATAACGAATCCTCTGGAAATCCGGGCAATGGCTTGGGATGAAGCAGAACGCGCCAAGTACATGGCAAGGTATTATCTTTGAGCTTCTTGTCTTGTCTAAGTAGCTTTAAGTTCATTCATCATTTCTTTTCGCCCTTTCTTTTTTCGGCCTTTTTTTTTGGTAACTAACCACTTCAGGGCTAAGTTTTCCTAAATTTCTTGCGACCATTTACAATTCGTTAAATGCATGGGATATGTTTGTTATGTGAATCTGCAGGTATAAGAGTGAAGAGGTGAAGATACAAGCCTGGGAAAATCACGAGAAGAGGAAAGCTGAAATGGAAATGAAAAGAATGGAGGTACGTACTACTGTACCTGCTTATACAATTGTCTATTCTTCGTAAGTTTTCAGACCAATCTATTATGCAGATTAAATTTTTGAGATACATGGCATCAAAAAGAATAAACATTGCATCAGAAAATAAAATTGCGTCTCATGGCATCAAGATTCTCATGCAAGGCACGGCACCATCAAGTCTTCAATTGGCTGC
This sequence comes from Escallonia herrerae, assembly GCA_033070095.1. Classification (NCBI taxonomy): domain Eukaryota; kingdom Viridiplantae; phylum Streptophyta; class Magnoliopsida; order Escalloniales; family Escalloniaceae; genus Escallonia; species Escallonia herrerae. Next base: position 442,577 of record JAVXUP010000047.1, on the reverse strand, counting down.
AATCGTTATTAATGTGAAATTAGAACCATCATGCAAAAGTAGACAATTTATTGAAAAAATGCAACTCCTGTGTGTAGTAGGTCTTGAATTGTCTTTGGAGTAGGTCCTGTATTGTCTTTGGAGCAACTATTAGGATAGTAATTTCTAGGTGTTCCTCGTGACAAGACTTTATCGTGATATATATGCTTTGGGAACTTTTTACTAGAGAAACTTTTGCAGATTTGATTTACTGTAGTTGTAAACATGTTCCGAAAATTCGGGAAGAAGATAAAGATTGTAAACAGCTACACAAGAAGGAGACATGAAGTAGTTAACTCATTGCAACGACTTCTTTACATGTTTTGTTTTTCACTTTCTATCATTTTGAATAGCTGTCAGGGCTTGCAGTCGGAATAATATCCTTTCAAAGCAGAGTAATGTGCTTCTGAAGCAAAGTAACAATGCCATAAGTGTTCATCTGAGATTGATAACCTTCTTAGCATTTTGTGTTTTCTACCGGTACTTTAGGTGAAGGCTGAAAGACTAAAATCTCGAGCTCAAGAAAAATTTACAAATAAGCTAGCTGCAGCTAAGAGGATAGCAGAAGAGAAGCGTGCAAACGCTGAAGCTAAACTAAATGAAAAGGCCGTGAGGACTTCAGAAAGGGCAGATTATATAAGGAGGACAGGCCATCTCCCGTCTTCATTCTCCTTCAAAATGCCTTCCTTCTGCTGGTAGCACCAATGCCATGCCTTCATATGTAATTTACCTTTTCCTCTGAATCGCAAGTGTATCATGCTATCTTGTTTTATCCATTTTTGGATTGTGCATTCATGATGTTATAAGCCCTTGAATAAATTTGAATATTCCATAATGATGTCATGGGTGTTGACTTCAAGATAGATCAACGTAGACGTGATTTTTTGTTGTTTGTATGTATCAGAAACTCGTCTCCTAAATGATATAGAAAATTGGTTTAGAAGGGCTGCCTTTTGCTTGTTTTCGGTGAGAAATGATTTACAAGGGGTGCCTATGGTTGTTTTCAATGATCACTTTGGTGATGGATAGTTACGTTGTTTCAGCCAGTATGAACCTTTCTCTTCGTAAATAATTGGCCAAATGGTGAGGGAAGCTATCCAAGCAATGACACTTTTATCCGCAAACATACCCCCCAACTTATCTGGAAGAATGCCAATACGTGAGAAGTTGAAAAGGTGTGGCCTCTTGTGCAGGGCTCCCGGCAAATCCTTCTTTTGGGAAAGAGGGTTAACATATGCAGCCTTTACCCCCAGTATTGTAGGAAGGTTTCCCCTTTGTAAATCATGACCGGCTGGAGGTCTGAATGTATCAACCTTAACGCAGCATGTAAAAGCTAGATAGAAGTTGAAGGTTGTCCAACTGCTTTCACTGTGCTTTCACTACTAGTGAATTTGTTCAGACAGTACACTATTCTTGGAATTCGGTTGTGGCTTTCCTACGTACAGAAAAGTCGATTTAAAAGGTCATTTGGTGCATCAACTTACGTCTACGTCGTTCTATGGGCTTGTTACACTAAAGTACTTTGTTTTTGTGTGGAATTTCAGAGTGGAGAGTCTAATTCTGTAGGCTAACATGCATGCTGCAAACCAGCTTATGGTACAGTTCATATCATTTTTCACCCCATGCCTGCCTAAATTTTGAATAAACTGCAGTTGCTTCATGTACATAAAGGAAACAGTGACATGAATGAACTGCAGTTGCAGCATGTCCAAGTACATATTATCTGCAGTCCAGTTGGAATGAGGTTCACTGCACAGCCATGAATGTGTAACAAATTTTACCAAAGTCAAGCAAAGAGTATATCTCGTCCGTCGGTAAGTAGTGAAATAGTCCTTCACAATAATGGCTGGAAACAGATGACTAAGGTGGCTTGCATAATGTAAAATCATTTCCATGCGGCCATATCGATTCATTTCAAAAGAACATTTCTCAAACCATTACACTTCATTTGTTTTACCATTTGTTATGATCAACTGCATTTGACGTTTTGTTGTTTCTTAATGATTGAAAGACGCTGCTCACTCAGTATTCTTATTAAATGGTATATTCGTACAAGTCTCCTGAACAAACCGAGAAAAATGGATTCACAGACTTTATTCTCTATAGTGCACTTGGCCTTGCATATTCCCTTTTGGGAAAACAAGTTTGAGAACTTCTTTTAGAGTGCAAAACAAGGTGTAAGGCCAGATAAGAGAAACAAAACACAGGAGAGTCTGTTTGGGGCGCGGGATAAGGGCTCCGGACACGATAAAAATAACCCTAGTCGGCATTTGGCTACGCATACAAAAGGCGGATAAGCTATCTACTGGACTCGTTTTATCTCACTTCAGTGAGATGACTCTATGCCCCCTCGGGGGGGGGGGGGGGGGGTATTCTTGTCTTGGCATTCGGGATAACACATACGAGACCACACAATGGCAAACACAACACCCATCGGCGGCGGCACAACACTCACCACCACATAGCATGCACCGCGTTCATCGCAGGCGTCCACGGAACCCATTGCCATTGCCGACCTGCTCCGTTGACGAACAGGTAAGGGTTGGGAGGGGATTGCTGGTGGTGAATGGGGCAATCGGCGGGGAAGGTAGTGGGGTATTCGGTGGTAGTTGAGGTGCGATCTATTTGACGTGTTGGTTGAGGTGCAATTTGTTCAGTGGTGGTGATGAGATCCATTGAAGGGGGTGCGATGGGTTGTGTGTGATTGTCAGTTGCGATGGGTGATTGTGTGTAATTGTGGCGGTGATTTGGTTGAATAGTAGAACTATCTAACTTGTAATTTGATGTTTATTCCAAACACCAGATAAAATCATTTTTTATCGTATCCTTTTGCTTATCCCGGCCGGCATACCAAACACAACCTAAAAGAATAAATTTGCTTTGTCCCAGGCATCTCTTTCACTAAATTATATTGCGGAGTATTTCAGAACTCACCCCAAGAAAAGCAGGGATATGGATAGAGCAGCAGGCTTGTGTAAACTGTTGACTTGCATGGACTGTGAGTTTAAAATTTCAAACATCCAAAAAGGTTACAATGGCAAAATTACGTGTGCTCTATTTAAACAAAATGCAATAAAAGAGGACTCTTTAGAGTCGGGTGCTTAGGCTTCGTTTGACAAAAAAAAAAATTTGGTTTTCAGTTTTTAAAGAGCAGCTTAATTTTTTTTTTTATAAAAACAAGTGGGTGTTTGATAACCCCTTTTTTTTTTGAGGTTTTTTTTTTTGGTGTTTGGTAACCCTTTTTATTTTGACTTTTTTTTTTTGGTGGTTTGCGGTGGCGGTGGTGGGGCGTAGCGGTGGTCGACGGTGGTGGTGGTGGTGGCGGTGGTGGCCGACGGCCGGAGGTGGCTGTCACCGGCGGTGGTGGCCGGCTGCCGGAGGTAGCTGCCGGCAGTCTCCGGCGGTGGTCGCCGGCGGCCGGAGGTGGCTGCCGGCAGTCACCGGCGATGGTGGCCGGATGCCGGAGGTAGCTGCCGGCCGTCTCCGGCTGTGGTGGCCGGCGGCCGGAGGTGGCTGCCGGCAGTCTCCGGCGGTGGTCGCCGGCGGCCGGAGGTGGCTGCCGGCAGTCTCCGGCGGTGGTCGCCGGCGGCCGGAGATGGCTGCCGACAGTCTCCGGCGGTGGCTGCCGGCGGCCGGAGGTGGCTGCCGGTGGTCGCCGGCGGCCGGAGGTGGTTGTCGGCAGTCTCCGGCGGTGGTCGCCGACGGCCGGAGGTGGCTGCCGGTGGCCGGCAGTCTCCGGCGGTGGTCGCCTGAGGTGGCTGCCGGCGGTGGGAGGGTGGTGGTGGTGGTCGAAAAAAAAAAACCAAAAGTGAAAAAAAAAACCAGTTTTTGGAGTTTTTTTTTTACTCTGCAGTTTAAAAACTGGTTTTTTAAATTGAAAAAAAAATGGTTACCAAACGCTTTTTTTTTTTCAGTTTTTAAAACTGAAAAAAAAGAGGGAAAATTTTTTTGTCAAACGGGGCCTTAGTGTGTGATGCAAAGTGAAAACCAAGTAAAATAAGGGAACGGAGTGAACGAGAGAGGAAGAGTAAGCTACCACGTGTGCACCAAAATATTTATTTTTATCGCTAAACATGTTACAGGAAACTATTATTTCCTTTTTTATCTTTTCTATAGTCTACTCTCTGTCTCAATCATCACTTGTCATGCAAAGAAACGTGTTACAGCAAATCTGGTGTTGGCGTTATATATAACGAGTTACCGAGATATACGCAACGTGAATGCAAAACTAAAACTAATAAGGGTTAAATACATGTAGGTACCCTGAAATTACCACTTTGTCTCACTTGAGGGTCCCAAAGTTTAATTTTTACACATAAGGGTCTGAAACTACAATTTTGCAATAGATAAAGACTTCCGTCCAAATTCTTTTTAACTTTGGAACAATCCGTTAGGGGCAAATTTGTCCGAACAAGTTAAATTGTTTTTCTTCTCTTTTGTAATTTTGCACTTCTTCTTCTTCAGAGACCCACCGCCCTCTCACCCATCACCCATCCCACCCGCCCCTTACCCAAGCCCCAACAGTACAAAGAGACACAAATCACACCACCAGCAGATCGCCCTCACCACCGCACCACCAAATCACAATTACCGGTCGGCATCACCGCCGCATCATAGCAGCGCCACCGACATATGTCTAACACAGGTCACACCCCCGTCGAACCATCGACCACCAATGTCGTCGCCGGTGATCTCTTTCAAAACCAAGAACAAGCCATCACCGGCGCACCCCAACGCCACCACCATCGCATTAAAGCTAAAATCGGACGGATCTCCACTGGTGTTGACCCGTCGTCGGCCAACAGGGACATGATTTGACATATTTGGCTGCTTCGATCCTCTGTAGTCCGTCCCTTTAGCTTTCGATACCGAAACCATCAACCTGTCAACAAACGAGAGTGAGTTTGTTTCAGTTGGGTGGTCGTTGCCGGAGGGTCTCGCCGGCGGTGGAACAATAAAGAACTGGATTACAGGTAAGGTTTCGATGGTCATGGTCATGGTCGTGGGTTTGCAGGTAAAGTTTTGGGTGGTCGTGGGTTTGCCGATAAGGGTCTGTGGCGGTTGGTGGTCGTGGGTTTGCCAGGATCTGGACCGATTTAGTTTGTCGACAGTGGCTATTGGTGGGTTGGCATGATTAGTGGTGGCTGGCGGCCAGCGGCCGGAAGTGTGCTGCTATGGTTGTGGCTGACGGTTGGTCGTGGTAATAGGGATAGCAGTGACAAGACCACTGTCGGTGGGGTTTCCGAACGGTTTTCGTCGATGGTGATGTTGGTCGTGGGTGGATCGTGGTGTTGGTCGCCGGACGGTGTTGGTCAACGGTGGACCGTGGTGATGGGGGAGCAATGGCAGGGACAGTTGCCAGCGTGGTAGCCGGACGGTGTTAGCCGTGAGTGGCTCCATTTTTGCACAGTTTTTGAAACCCAAAATATGGAAACCCAAAATTGCCCCTGACGGAAAAGCATGGATCGTTAGGAATTTGGATGGAAGTCCTTATCTATTGCGAAATTGTAGTTTCAGACCCTTATGTGTAAAAATTAAACTTTAGGACTCTCAAGTGAGACAAAGTGGTAGTTTCAGGGTACCTACGAGTATTTAACCCAACTAATAACATGTACTATGTTGTTAAAAGTATCAAGTGTCGCGTATAAGTGTTCATTATCACATTCGGCAAAAAAGAATTCTAAATTATGGAAACCAAATTTGTCTTTATATAATTACACTTACCATTTAAGCTTCTATTTTGTGTCAGTTTTCCAATATATATATATATATATATATATATATATATATATATATATATATGGGAGCTGATCCATTGATAGCGCTAGCAAAATAGGAGAAGTTGCTAGCGCGATCTGGCCGTCCACACGCGATCTATGGACGGCCCAGATCTTTTTTTTACGTTTTTTTTAGTTCGTCCGCTACATTATGTAGCGGACGATTTTTTGACAAAAATACCCTCAAGTTTAAAAACAGCCCGTCCCCTACATTATGTAGCGGACGGACTTTTCTGTCATTTTTTCTCTCTCTCTCTCCCCTTTCTCTCATTAATGCTCTGACTTTTTTTCTCTCTCTTCTCTTTTCCTCATCCGCTACATAATGTAGCAGACTAGTTTTCTAACATTTCTCTCTCTCTCTCACTCATTAATGCTCTGACTTGTTTTTCCCCTCTCTCTATGTCCTTTCTCTTCAATCTGACTTATTTCTTTCTCTCACCACTTTTTTCTTCTCTTTCGTCCTCCTCTCCCCTCTTTCTCCTTTCATATGATAACCATCAAAAGAAAAGCTTTGAAACAAATTGCCGCAATTCAGGCTCTCTGCTTTTTGGAGATGCTTGACCTCTGCAATTCAGGGCCTCTGCTTTTGGGTATGAATTTCAGCTACCTAAGCAAATGGGTGAAAACTTAAGTGATAGTTTTGATGAAGAAAGTATTGAAGATACAATGAAATCTTTCTTTCCTACGAGTTCTGGAATGAGTTTTCAGAACTACCCGAATGAGTTGATGCCGAGAGAGAGAGAGAGAGAAAAAAGTCAGAAAACTTGTCTGCAACATAATGTAGCGGATGAGAAAAAGGGGAGAGAGAGAGTGTGTGAGAAAAAGTCAGAGCATTAATGAGAGAAAGAGGAAAAAAATGACAGAAAAGTCCGTCCGCTACATAATGTAGCGGACGGGCTGTTTTTAAACTTGAGGGTATTTTTGTCAAAAAATCGTCCACTACATAATGTAGCAGACGGACTAAAAAAAAGCGTAAAAAAAAGATCTGGGCCGTCCACAGATCGCGTGTGGACGGCCAGATCATGCTAGCAACTTCTCCTATTTTGCAAGCGCAATCAACGGATCAGCTCCCTATATATATATATATGGGAGCTGATCCGTTGATAGCGCTAGCAAAATAGGAGATTTTGCTAGGGCGATCTGACCGTCCACTGACAATCTGTGGACGGTCCAGAACTTTTTTTTTTTTGCGTTTTTTAAGTCCGTCTGCTATATTATGTAGCGGACAATTTTTTGATAAAAATATCCTCTAGTCTCATCCGCTACATAATGTAGCGGATGAGCAAGCGAACACGATTTTTTCCTCTTTCTCTGTCCTTTCTCTCTTATACTTCTGACATGTTTTTCTCTCTCTCTCTCTCTCTCTCTCTTATTTCTCTCATCAATTTCTGACACTCTCTCTCGTTCCTTTGTTTCTCTCTCTCTCTCTCTCATTTCTCTAATCAATTTATGACTCTCTCTCTCTGTTTTCTCACCATATTTCGGTGCATCTGAATTTCGAATTTGGTAAATCCTGCCATCCTGACCCTAAAAGCCAAAAACTTAAACAAATCGGCACCAATTGGCTTGCAATTGCTTTGGCTTGGATTCTGCTACACTTGACCACTCCTGCTGCTTCGCTTAGCTCTAATGGATGGTCACTCTTGGCACTGAAAGCGGCCATTACCATCGACCTAGTAAGAAGAAGCAATATTTATTAAGGAATTGTTTGGCTGGTGCTGAGTGTTTTGTAAGAAGAAGCAATGTAGAAACCGTTGACTTGGAATTAAAGCATATGCCATGGTATCTCAGAGTTGATTCTGGGTGTCTGTCAATTGACAAGCATGAGGCAGACACCTTAAATACGTGGCCATCATTCACCCCACCATCGTAGTACTCGGGTTTATTTCTTGCACTTTCAACTTCAGAAGCAGATACGAGTCTATATCTCTTTCTATAGATGGTAAGCTAGCTATAATGACTAGAAACTTTCCATGATTACTTCAACTTCCTCCGATCACCGACCCACTTGGACTTGTCATCCAATCTCCTAAATGGGTCTCTCCCTGAAGGCCTCAGCAATCTGACCCGCCTCGCCGGAACTTTAAATTTGTCAAACAACCACTTTGCCGGTGGGGGAAAAGAGAAAGAGAGAGAGTGTCATAAATTGATGAGAGAAATGAGAGAGAGAAAAGAGAGGGAAAGTGTCAGAAATTGACGAGAAAAATGTGAGAGAGAGAGATGTCAGAAGTACGAGAGAGAAAGGACAGAGAAAGAGGAAAAATAGTGCACCCTACTCGTCCGCTACATAATGTAGCGGATAGAGCTGGAGGGTATTTTTGTCAAAAAATCGTTCGCTATATAATGTAGCGGATGGAAGGGAGAGAGTGTGTGTGTGTGTCAGAACATTAAAGAACGAACAGAGAAAAAGAGAAAAAAAAAAGTCAGAAAAGTCAAAAATAAAAGATAGTGCACCCTACTCGTCCGCTACATTATGTAGCGGATGGAACGAACAGAAAAAAAAAGATAGTGCACCCTACTCGTCCGCTACATTATGTAGCGGATGAGACTAGAGGGTATTTTTATCAAAAAATTGTCCGCTACATAATGTAGCGGACGGACTTAAAAAAACCCAAAAAAAAATATCTGGACCGTCCACAGATCGCCAGTGGACGGCCAGATCGCGCTAGTAAAATCTCCTATTTTGCTAACACTATCAAGGGATCAGCTATATATATATATATATATATATATATATATATATATATATATATATATATATATATATATATATCAAGTGTCAACATTTTAGATAGGTAATTATGTAACATTATATCGAGTATTACACCAAAATTATCTCTCTTTACATATAGCGTAGACATAAATAGTATAAACATGAATGTAGATCTTAATAGGCTAGACAACGTTTACACATGCAATTAGACACTCAAAATATTGTCCTTATTGTCGGTTGGTGACCGAGACACCAAATTAGAAGTCAAAATGGTGAAAACCCAAAAAAAAAAGGACGGGGTGTTATGGAGACAAAAATAAATATTTTGTTACACGTGCATCACGTGTGGCGACAATTATACTCTTTAATTACATGAGTTCGTATAGCATCACTTCTGGTATTACACCTCGTGTTTTTTGACAATTGACAACAATGTTAAAAAAAAACTAAGAGCGAAAAAATTGTATTCAGTTCTTAATTTTTTAAGAAACTGCATCCTAAGGTTGCACCTACCATTACAAACCACCTCTGACCTTCACCAATCACGCCACGTGCCATTATAGAATAATTTTGAGAAAGTACACAATAGGACTGCAAAAGTGCTGAGCGGAGCTTGGACTTGTTCAAACATGCATGGTCATTTAATTTAACGACGCTCGACTTGCTTGCTCACGCCGATCCGATCTCTATCGGGATCAAGCCCGAGATTTATATAATTATTTAGTTATTGATCCGAGCTCAATTGATTAACGGCTTTTACATAAGATTCAAATATAACTCCCTTATTTTATGAATTATTTTAAATAAACTGTGAGACTAGACCGAATGCAGGCCAACGTCAAGTAGTCTTAGAGATATCAATGGGCCGGCCCAGCCCAAGACCAACGGGCCTCCAACGAAAACGGGTCGAGCCAGGCCGGCCAGGAATTTGGGATATATGGGCCTAGTCCAAGCCCTGGCCCTAGGCCCAAATTTTAGGGCCCGGCTTGGGCCGGACCTGAGCCCAAAAACAACAACGTCAAATAAGCTCACTAAGCAAATGTCGCACGCTTCTCTCTCTCACTCTCTCAAAATGCAGAGCAACAGAGGCAATCTCTAGGTTCACCATCTTCCAAACTCCATACTCATGCAATCGTCAAAGAAGACAACCACCTCATCACACAAGACCAGAAGAAGGACCACCAACCGTCTCCACTCACCGCTCCCTCCGTTGTCGCCCCCGACAGCGAAGAACGCAAGTCACAGAAGCCTCATCACAAGTCCCTTCCCAAACCTGAAAAACTCATGCACCTCATTCCGATTCTCACCGTTCTCTGCTTCCTCGTCCTCTACCTCTCCTCTCACGATCCAACTCAGAAAGGTAAATGAAATTAACTACTACGACGAGCATGCCTCATGTTCCTACGGTTGTCGGAATTAATTACGACGACGAGCATGCCTCATGATCCTGCGGTTTTAATGCTTTTATGTTGTATTGGTTCAGATTTCCCTCAGGTTGATGAATTAAAGCGGCAGTCAATGACTATAGATTTTGTTGCTCTCGCATATTGTTGACTCTGCTTTTGATTTTGTAGACTCAACGACAATTGATGACATTGAGGGTGGGATGCCCAGGCTAGCGTCTGGATTGCGGCTGGCTAGGGCCAGGGTTTTGATCCGGGAAGATGGGGTGTTAAGGAATTTCAGGGCTTCTCTCACTACGTACTTGCCTGTGAAGCTTGATGCACGCCTGATGCGCCCAAGATGATTATGTCATAGCTGGTGGTGGGGCTTTGGGGTTCTGCCATGATTGACTGGAACTTTGATTAGAAGAAGAAAGGAGTTAAAGAGCTACGTGGGAGTGGAGGTTGAGACATGGGAAATTGGTTTTTTAGGAGTTCGGTTGGAGTGCCGGAGTCTGGAAACGTGTGTACCAGACCAATTTCGGGCTTTTTTTGGGCCAGGGCCAATTTTTGGTGAAACCTTGGCTTGATCCAAACCCAAGTCCAAGGCCCTTTATTTTTGAATATGCACTGTTTATTAGCAGGCCGGGCTAGCTCGGACTTTTTTTGGGCCGAGACGGCCAGCCCGCTGGCCGTCGGACCTATTTGACATCTCTTGTGGTCTAGTAGGAGTTGTACGAAATAACCACGGAGGCACATGACATTCCACCGTGTTACATTAAATTAAACAAATAAATGATCTATCGACCCGTTTCGCGTAGACAACCCACAAATCTCGAAAAAATATCGCATCCCCTATCGCGGTAGCGACTTCGCTTCTCTCTCTTCTCTACTAGGCGATATCGGAGAGCACACTTTCTCTCTCTAGAACCGGCGCCGCCGCCGCCGCCCGCAGATCACAATAACTCCACCGGTAAGCTCATCCAATCTCAAAATCTCCCATAAAGATAAAACAGTGAAATCCTTAATCTTCCTAGGGTTCGTAATCGCGATATAGGGCTTCTCTTGGTCCCCGTTTACTGCGTGGGTCCGTTTGATTATTGAATTATCGTCAGATCCGTGCTTGATTTGACCCCAATTGACGTTTTTATCCAAGAATTTTAAAGGAGTTGCTTGGTTTGGGCTTGATATACGGGCGCCTTTTAGGGTTAGGGTTTGACCTGAGTAGAAAACTTAAAGGGTATTCTTTTGGGGGAATTAGGGTTTGTATATGCACTCATATATGGCTGCAGGAAGGCACGGGGGCTACCACGGCAATGAACTGAAGGAGCGTGAGTCGGATTTTGATGCGTCAAGGAGAGAATTTGGTTATTCCAAGGGAGAGTACGATCGAGCTAGCAACGGTGATCGTGGTTTAGAGGGACGTGATAAACGTAGTAGAGAGGGGTAGGGTTAGACAGAAGGACATAAAAGAGAGGGATTTGATGAATGGTGGGTATCGGTCTGCTTCAAGTAGGAGTGACTCAGGGAGTAGTGGCGGTAGCAGTGGGGATTTCAGGCGGTCGGTGTTCCCGATTAGTGCTGTTGATCGGGAACCAGGGGAGTTATCAAGCGAAAGTGGGTCTGACGATGGTATTGATTCTGAATCGCGGGCTAAAGATGGCAAGGGTTTGAAGTTAGAGAATGGGAAAACGTCACCTATGCAGAATAAGAAGAGAAAGTTTTCGCCAATTGTCTGGGATAGAGATGATAAGGAAGTAAGTAATTTATCAAAGAGTAGGATGTCCCCCGCTTCTACAAGTCTGCCTCCTCCGCCTCCACTACCTAAGTCCTACCGGCAGTCTCCTAACTCTATACCAACCAGCGGTGTACAAATTTCTCCTTCTAAAGTTACCAACCTACAGATAACACAGCCATTGCTGCTTAAGCCTGATGTAGATTCACAGTTGTCTGCTCAATATGAATCCCCAATTGGTTTATCTTCTTCCCCGCTTCCTGAACGATACTTGAGTGAGACTGAAGAAGTAGAGCGACAGGAAGAAGAAGACTATGCTCCTACACGCAATATAAGAGCATCTCGATGGGCAAATGATGCCAATTCCCCGACTGATGAAGGTGAAATTTCTGATGCCCCGGCTGATACTAAAATTCAAAAGAGGAGGAAGAAATCTTCCCTTTATACGCCAGGTGAAGTGACGGTACCTAATAAGTCACTCAGTCCTGAGCTTGAGGAGATTAGAAGAGAAGGTTCTGCCGGCACTAGGACTAGGTCTTCTGAGTCTGATGAAGGTGGTTTCCAAGTAAGGTCTTCTAGTAGGGATAATTATGACAATGATATGGACAAGAGCGACTGCATGGAAATAGACGAGGAGCGCGATAATTATCGTGCCAGTGTCAGCCACTCAGATACAGATTCTGAGGAGGAACATGATTCTCCTGATACACCGGAGCCTCTAGTACCCCCTCAAAGAAGTGTGGACATGCTCCAGGGATGTAGAAGTGTCGATGAGTTTGAGAGATTGAATAAGATTGATGAAGGCACTTATGGAGTCGTATACAGAGCCAAAGATAAGAAAACTGGAGAAGTTGTCGCTTTGAAGAAGGTCAAGATGGAGAAGGAACGAGAAGGTTTCCCCTTGACTTCTTTAAGGGAGATTAACATTCTTCTTTCTTTTCATCATCCTTCAATTGTGGATGTGAAGGAAGTAGTAGTGGGAAGCAATCTTGACAGCATTTTTATGGTTATGGAGTACATGGAGCATGATCTTAAGGGACTGATGGAGACAATGAAACAGCCGTTCAGTCAAAGTGAAGTTAAATGCCTTATGCTCCAGCTACTGGAGGGTGCCAAGTATCTTCATGATAACTGGGTCCTTCACCGAGACTTGAAGACATCTAATCTGCTGTTAAATAATCGCGGTGAGTTGAAGATCTGCGACTTTGGGTTGTCCCGTCAATATGGGATCCCATTGAAACCTTATACTCATTTGGTGGTTACTTTGTGGTACAGGTGAGCTGCTTTTTATGTCATGTTTTCTTGTCTTGTACTGCACAGTGCTATGCTCCCAATCATCTCGACTGTTGTTTTATTTTCTCCACTCATTTCACATAAGTATTCTAGAACAGTGGCTCACTCCATGCATGGGGAGTGATAAAACGATGGTTATTTTCTACACTCTTTCAAAACTTTTCTTTCAATGATACCAATAGACGCTCTCATTGAGTATCACTGCAATACTGCTCTTGTAGAAAAAAGTATTTGGCATGTTTTGCAATTGTTCTCTTGCTGTTACATTTACCGGGGCTTCCCTTCCCGGTGATACAAGATTGATTGTGTCCAGCTTTGTTATTTCAAGCATGCTTTTCCTCAGATTCTACTATGTGATATTGGGAGCACAAGTTTATAAGGTGCAGTTTTGCATCTGATAATTTACTATCGTTATTTTGTTAGATATGTAACTATATTTGCATTGACTAATTCTTTTATTGTTGGAGCAAGTTCTATCGGGCATTATTATGTCAAGCTATAGGACATCACTGCTCTTGTTTCTATTCAGAACGTACTTGCTTTACTTGTTCTGCTATCTTGTTTTTTCTTTCTTGATATATATCTCTTTTACAGGGCGCCGGAGCTTTTGCTTGGAGCAAAACAATATTCAACGGCAATTGACATGTGGTCATTGGGTTGTATAATGGCTGAATTGTTATCAAAGCAACCACTTTTCAATGGGAAAACAGAGTTTGATCAGCTTGACAAGGTAAATCCATGAGCAGCTTCAGCTTGCTCCTGGTAACTACTGCTGAATGGCTCTTATTAGTATTTGCCTTTTCTACTACCCTATATAGGTCTAATTAGTTTGCTTGGACAATATGACTGCAGATTTTCAAAACCCTTGGCACACCGAATGAGACAATTTGGCCTGGTTTCTCCAAACTCCCTGGAGTCAAGGTGAACTTCGTCAAGCATCAGTAAGTAACCATCTCGTGTAATTGGGCTTTTGCCAACTTGACTATGAGATTCATGTTTTCTTATTTTTGCCACTGTTTTCCCAGGCTTCCAGCTTTGGGTGATTCTGGTCTGGCTTTCTGGCCTCCATTGGTGACAGTTTCAGTTAAGGAATGACTATATCATGTTTCTATTAACAAGTGATACATTTGTTTCAGGTATAATCTACTGCGAAGGAAATTTCCAGCTACCTCTTTTACGGGATCACCTGTTCTATCTGATGCTGGGTTTGACTTGTTGAACAAACTATTAACTTACGACCCTTCAAAGGTAGGTTTTATTGGATACTCGTACGCATTACAGCAAATCTATTGATGTAATTTGTCATTTTCATTAATTTAATAATTCTCTGGTACTTATTCAGCGGATAACAGCTGAAGATGCTCTGAACCATGAATGGTTCCGTGAAGTTCCTCTTCCCAAGTCTAAAGATTTTATGCCTACTTTTCCCGCTCAACATGCACAAGACAGGTAATGTGTATTTGCTAATCCAAAATTGCCACATCCATTCATCTTTATTCAGTATTGGAACCTCAGGACTGAAACATTTTTTTCATATGTTCTCCAGGCGTATGCGAAGAATAATGAAGAGTCCAGATCCTTTAGAAGAGCAGCGCCGGAAGGAGTTGCAACAAGGGGAATTAGGGGCAGGTGGCTTGTTTGGTTAAGAGCAGTGAATAGGTGCCCCGAACCTTTGATCTGTATCTGTACGTTTATATTTGAAGTACTCACAGATTTACATGGTTGAGGCGAGAGCTCTGAACTGAAAGGAAGTTGCAAACATTGTTTGTGAATGCTGTTTTTCTAGCAGGCAGCATTAATGATCTGGGTGGAGAGATGCATTCTATGGCCAATGCTTCCGACTGTGATCCCCAGCTTTGGTAGTTCTATAGTGATGAATCTGACTGCTTGCATCGCAAGGTGTGGCATAATGGCCTTTATTTTTAAGGAACAGTTCCAGTTGAAACTTGTGCATGTAACATATTCTCGTCTGTACATTGTGAGCAATTCTCTTAAATTTGGGTTTTAATACCTGCAGAGAAAAGGGTTTCTTGTCCTACTGTAAGTTCTTTTCTTTTTAATCGCCCTATTCTGTTTGCAAAAGGCAGTTGGTGTAAAGCGGTGGGGGACATACCTAGCTTTTCATTCACGAAGAATTTGACAGCACGCATTGCACATTAAAGGTAATATTTTTTATATCTGACGTGTGGAGTTGATCAAGGATCAGAATTTTGATTTCCACTCTTGCAAATTAGCTCACTAGCCGAACCTGTGTTAGTAACTTGTACTCTATTCTTCTTCATCACAACATAGTGAAGTAGTGGAGTTATTGTTGACCTGTGGATGTCTCGTGCCTTGTTAATAAAGAATCTTTAAACTAGATCTTTCATAGCGATCGTGCCCCATCCCCACCCCTATTAAAAAAAGTATGACCAAACCCTTGAAAAGGACAACATTTTCTTTGAATGCCCAAATTTCACTCTCTCTCTGTGCCTGATCATCCAATGCCTCTCAATGCTGTTGAGGCCTTTCTTAACACTCATGAGCACAAGACTCTTGTTTCCTGATTGATGTATTCTTCTTAACATCAATAATACATTTCACAGGAGAGATGTTTACTTGATTCACGAAATTGGTGGAAACTGTGTTAGGAAAGTTCAGGTTGACTATTGCAAATAATTAATAACTTCTATCGTCAGCGCTTCTATCTTCTATGCCCTCGGCAAATAGAACATTTCTTTTGGATGTCCGAAGCTCATGATTTATGCCTGGTCTTTCTGTGCGTCAATCATCTCTCTGCATCTAATACCTTTCTTGGCACTCGTACTACATGGACGAGTGCTGTCTACTGATTTCGTACTTTTTCTTAACATTTGTAAAGTGATTCATAGGAGTGGTGTTTACTTGATTCACGTTTATGTTGCTGTTTATTAGGAGGTTGCTCTTGGTAGGAGAACAAGCGTAATCGTCTTAAGCAAACTATTCTTCTGCGACAGGTCTATTTTTAAGCTGTGTTAAAACTTCCCCATTAAGTTCTGCTTACGTTTCATATCAAATCTACTGAACCCAAGCTCCCTGGTCCCCAGTAAGGAATCTTAGAACTCCTGACATTAAAGTTGTGATATGACCAGCGGAGTAGCTTTTTCATCTTTGTTACTCTGTTTTGCTTTTTGTCTAAGAAGATGACATTCCCCTGAACTTGTATGACATTCCCCTGAACTTGTATGACATCCCCTGCAAATGTCACTGCAGTATCAAAGCAAGCAGGCTGAGGCTGCAGATCCTGGACTTTATAGAATTTCTATTACTTTTCCTTCATCAGAAAATGATATTTTCCCTTCAAGCTCAGTGGAGGTACCTTATCCACCCCCATTTGTTACATCATCAATTGAAATGTATATATATGCTTTTACTTGATTGTGTTAGTCTATGTTGTATTTTTGGAAATTGTTTATTACAAATAACTAGACTAGAAAAATCCTCTTCACACCGTAGAATGGGGAGTTCTCTGCTCTTGTCATAACACAAGACATTTTAAAATTTCACCATATGTGAATACTTTGACCTTTATATTAGATGCTTGGTGGACTTAGTTCAACTATAGTTTCATTTATGCATTTTTGGAACTGTAATTCTTATCATGTTGGTAACAACAAGAGTACGTGCTGGTTAATCATTGTTTAACTCTTCTTACTTTTCTGGCCAATTCCTGGGCAAGAGCCTTTGACCTTTACTATTGTGCGTGGTATGCAATTGCTATGGTCTTTGGCTAATCTTGATGCGTGAAAGATGTATTGGGTTCTCAAACCTGGGCAGTCGGCTTTTTTTTGGAAGGGCATGTTATGTGTACTGAAACGTAGTACGTTTTTTCTTTTATGTTCTATAGTTGTATGTTCATTTCGTCATGATTACTAAGCAACATTGCATGTCTAACGAGCAATTGTGCCAAAGAGTATACTCTACCTTGCTACACGCTTCTGCGTGTTTAGTTTGCTCTTTGTGCTCATTGCGTTAGGGAGTATTTACTTGGAAGTTGAGCTTGCAAGTTAGCTTTGATACACATCTAATAACAGAATGCCTTCAGTACATCCAACTCCAAGTCGGCATATCAAATCATCAGCACAATCTCTATTTATTATGCGATAGCCTATGCAAGTAGCTATTTTAATTTATTGCAGTTGTAGTGTTATATCTGATCGTTTTCCAGTTTTCTTGGCTTGGCATTTTACACACTCCTGTTGAGGCCTTCTAGAAACAGTTTGCTTTGACAAGGGGGGAGAGGGGGTGGGTGGGGAGATAAGTTGATCGTACCTCTACTATGAGCATTTTCCTTTTTATTTTTATTTTTTTGGTTTTCATTGACTCAGATAATTTAGTTCTGTTGCACCTGGTTCTGGAGAACAGGATATTGTGTTAAGTTTACAGTAGCGATCGGTCCTTGGTGTGGATCTCAGGTTGCCCCTCTAGTGAACATGACAGTTTCTACCAGTTAGGGTTGTGGTGACATTAAGATTCTGAGTGCGTGAAGTGTCCAATTGCATTCTTTGGTGGGGTATAGTTTCCTTCTCTGTTATAAAGTCATATATATATATATTGTGTGTGTGTGTGTGTGTGTGTGTGTGTGTGTTAATAATGTTGCTTCTTTCAAACTTTCACAAAGGTCCATGTGTAAGAGTGGAACATTTACGTTGTAACAAGGTTGGAACTTTGGGGCATTGACATGTACGTGTGTACAAGATGGTTCACTGAATAGCCGTAACTGTTCCCCCTTCTGCAAACGGTTGGGACAGGCATTTGATGTTGTGGATCGCGTGTTCTCTAAAAGGTGTCTTCTGCTTGTATTTCATTCTTTTCTAAAGTAGCTTGTGTGGTTAACTATAGACATCGCCTGAAGCCTTTTTAATTTGAACTTTGACGGCTTCTTGCAATTCACTGTCCCTATTTGTTGGTCCGTATATATGTATAGCTATATGATGGCTAGTTTTGGTTGGTAAGCTTTGGACTTCGTAGGAAAGATAACGCGAATCGCGTGAGGATGCTGTCACTTGTGTAGATAAAATGAACACAGTTTTGCCATGAATGATTTTTACAGAGAGTGAACGGTTTTAGTAGCAGGAGGTACAACTGCACCAAAGTAATGGTGCCACCACAGCCACATGGTTTCCTTGCCCGCCCATCTCTGTCCAAGCCACCAAGCCACACTGCTCCACTGCCACAATCACCGCTTATGATGCAGGTCTGATCGTCATTACCCTCCAGTTGAAGGATTCTCGTGCTAACCATGATCGCCTCACACAGCTATGCACTCCGAACTCAATTGTCGCAATCAGCACCATCCCTCCCCGCCACCAAAAAATTCCCATCATAACACCATCCGACATCAAATCCTCGCATAAATCTGGAAGAGCACTGCTACTCCGAACTGCATTACCAATGCCCAATATTACGCTGGTTGTCACCTCAGAGTGCTACTGGGCTGCTGGTGCGGGAAACCGCATGGTTGCCTGTAGCATAGACGTGAAGATTCTTAAAGGCTGCTGCTTCAAGATTCTAGGTTTCTAATGTTTCATGGAAGATGTCACAAAGTATCGGTTAACCTTTCTTGGTGGAACAATATATCTGCAGAGGGGGGGGGAGGTGGAATTTCAAACTTGGGGAGTCCTGCATGCCTTTACTCCATACTTCTTCATCGCCCATACAATAAGGAATGTGGAGGGGTTGTCCAAATCAAGGGTTTTCAAAAGAGTTAGATGGGGCTGGTATTGTTCTAAAATTTGTTGTGGTCCTTGAAATTTTTCTCCTCCAAATCGTGGCGAACAATGACAGCATTCACTGTATTGTACTTTCCAACATCCGTCGAAACAACCCAACGAAAAGCTTCATTTACAACGATTTCGGTCAGTCCAGCGGTCGGATTTAAGAGCAAAGACACTACGATGACAAGTGCCATGGAAGCCCCTCGACCAAATCGATAATCAGCAACATATGGATCATAGCAGATGCCATAGTTTAACAGTAGCTCCATGAGTTTTCTTCCGAGAAGCGTATCGTGTGCTTCTTGCATGCTTTGAGGGCGGGGGTTCCACCAGGAGAAGTAATTGCCGTAGAAGTGGAGCAGTAACAACGGAGCGTCACAAAAACTAGGATGTGAAACGTCAAATCGGTGGAGAGGCATAATCTTTTCTTTCGCGACAGTCTGAGGGTCGTCGTTGACGATGTCAACTAATGAAAGGTTGCCGTGGGGTGAACCGTACAAGACGGCAAATTCAGGAGAACTGTTCAGCAATACCCGTCGTCTTTTCTCGAGTTGCAATCTCGCGAATACACATTGGAAAGACGACGGGTAGATCAAGCAGTACCCATGCCAGCAAACTTACTTGAATCTCAACGGGGCTTGGCATAACCTCAATTAATATCTCCACCGGAAGCTCACTGTCGCCGTCGACCATCCTTTGTTAGACCCGAAGCTGTGACTTCACTCTTTACCAGTACTACTTTTTATTGTATTCAAAAAGCAAAATTCTTGTATTACATCATTGTAGAAGAGAAATAAATCATACAATCTGTTGAACGGCGAACATTAGTTTCTACTCCTAGTGTCCCACCCCAATGGCATGCAAGGCTGCCAAACATGTGACTTGACAATCACTCTGGTTCAAGTAGACTAGGGCATTGGATGCTTAAACCAGCAGCGACATGGCAAGGGCTTCTATACTGTTTCACCGTGTAATCCCACCATCGTGGTCATTCTTCTTTTGCTTCAAATCACAGTACTGAGGCGGATTGCAGCTTAAAAAGCTCTTTGAGCCAAATGGTGGATTTACCATAGCTTCCAGATCCTTACTTCTCTTGCATCAAAGGGACCTGTAATACCATAAACTGTGTACTGCCAGAAGAGTAATGCTTATACAGGCTCTGTCCAGGGTCTATATGCGGATAACCGAGGCACTTGCTGAGTCAGGACTGCCATCGTATCTAAGTTCAACAAAGAAGCCCCCTCCCTCGCCTCTAGCCAGTCTTCCTGGGTTTACACAAATGCACTTCACTTGCTCTTCTCCTTCGCTTCGTCCCTTGACCGACAAAACCTGCGAATGCACACGGGAAAGAAAATTTTCATGCATTTGAATCTATTCTAACACGATCGGCATCACGAGTTTTATGAAGTTAGATAGCAGTTGTATAATAATTGCTTCAGACATTGCGTAACAGCCACTTCACTTGGACTTGAGATATAGATCAAAGACAGGTCTTTACCCTCACAAAGTGAGCCAAGTCTGAAGGGAGAATGAGGATATCCGGAACTGAAGATATCTGGAGAGCTTCTGGTGCAATTGATAAATCCAAGGGAGTGCCTTCCGCCGGCGGATATAGAGGATAGAAGCTGTTATCAAGAATTGAAGTCGAATACATGTGAACACAGCAACTAAAAGGAAATTTCCAATTAACTGTTCAAAAGACATACCTGCGCTGGCTCAATATATGGTTTCCAAGTGTACTCAAGCGATGCTTGGTTCCTCCACTCGAGTTTCTCGAGATCTCCTCTCCACTAAGCTGCTTGAGAATATCCAGGGTGCAGCACCCTATTTTGACCTGAAATTTGACATTGTGAGTCACAGATACTATCTCACCCACAGGTACGAACGCGCACGCAGAAGAAGCAACGCAGAATTGCCATTCGAAGGCCAATGACGCCAATACTTAATTGCAAACAACTGCTTTGACAAGTACCTTGTACTTATTTCAAGAAAAAGATTTACCATGATCACTTTAAGTCAACCAAGACTAAGGTCAAACCTTTTAACACTTTGTCCAAGACTGCACCAACTGAACTCTTTTTGTTCAATTGCCTACATCAAAATATGCTCTCATAAACGTGCATGACAGAAATTCGGAATCTGAGTCCCTCTTAAACGCATTTCAGGCTTCGAATTGCAGGATATATCCCAATGACAAAATGGGAATTGTTAAATTTTACCAGTGTCTTAAACTATAGCAAGCGTCAAAGAACCTGAAAGGATGAACTGTTATAATCATGATAGAGGCGATCACTCTTTACCTCATTTGCACAAAAAGTTCCTGGATTTGGGAGACTGGTTATCTGAACACAGAAGAATGTGATGTCAACAAAATAGTGTTATGGAACATTTTTAAGGACTTCTTCTAATCCACATGATGTAATGTACCTGATGTTGAAGGTCAGGGGGGTGGATATCAAAAGCAGGCTGCAGAACCAAATACACAAATCTTGAACTACAAACCAATGTACTGGTATTTCAATGTAGTGTAAATTAATTGAACAGATATTGTGACTCTGTTTTCTCATATAAGCAATATGCTTACCTGAGGAAAAACAAAGTCATGGTGAGCATCCCGTATAGATGGCACCAAAACCACACGCGCAGCAGAACCCATATATTCCACGTAATCTTGAAGCTGAGAAACAAATAACAGAAAAGAGAGTATGTTAATATAAACAAAATAAACACCCAACAGGTGAGGAATAATAGAGTAGGTACCAGTCGAAGTATTTCAAGGCGAAATATTTCATCAAAGGTTCTGTCTACAGTTCCTTTCTTTATCTTTGGATGGTCGGAATCGATGAAGGGCCCTAACTGCCAAAAATGTCATCAACTAAATTGGAACTTCCCAAGACACTCGTGAATACAGGTAATGATTTTGAGAAATAATTACTGTGAAAACAGGTGTTTACCAGCATAAGCAATTGAGGCTGCTTCCTTCTTGCATATGCTAGCAGCTCAATTAGGGGCTCAAACATTAAGTTATCAGTTGCGCTATAAGGACCTGCTGCGATAATCTGTTCACGGTACGAAATTATTAACTAAATGTGCCTAACTTATAAGGAAAGATGTAGCAGACTGAAACCACGCCCCCAGTAAAAGCTTTATATGTCGTTTAATATATGGCTCTTTGGCCGCATGCTGGAAGCAAGAAATGCAAGATAATTTTCAATATTATGGAATAAAAAACTTTCAATGGCATATAGAAAATCAGCGTCATCTTCAGTTCCTCATTCTACCCACATGGGGCAGCAAATTTAATCATTTGTCCCCGGATGTGAGAAACTACCCAAAACCAGTACATATGGGGTCCATAGCAGTTTGACTCCATTTTATGAGGCCCAAGATTACATCTATCTAAAACAAGTTTACACACCAATGATAGCTCTGATGGCATTTGAGATGGATGAGTAAGCAATAACTCCTGATCCACAGCTTGTTTCTTAGTGGGGGGGAGATTCTCATCAGCACGAACAGACAATGGAACATAATCAATGATTTTTGATGCAATTAGACAGTGTCCACTAGGATTGAGCCCTTCAATGCCTACCACCTGTGGGATTTCAATCATGTGTCATAGAAGAAACATATTGTAGTCCTCGAACAAAAGTTGATTGGTCAAGAAACATGCAGTCCTATTCCTCTTTTACCTGGCCGGGAAAAATGGAGAATTGGCTCAACTTTTGCAAGTCAAGACGCACCCGTTGCCCTCCAGAATGCTTGACACTGTAAGGAACATAAAGACTGAAATTTACATAACAGTAAAGGAAACAAAACTACTTTTATGCACCCAAAAAGGAAAAGGTAAGAAAAGGAAAAAAAAATTGAGGCTGCTCAGAGCAGGGTAAAATTCGATAGAACTTGTCCTAGAGAGGTCCAACAGAGATTTTTCTCCAGAAGATGTCAATACAATGTAAGATGGGAGATCGAAGCATCTCATTGTGCTAAAGTTAGTTCCATGAATTAGGTACATGAGCTCTATCGACGCTAGGGGTCACATCTAGGCAATAATGTCGAACAAATGGGCTTGGTCATACTAGAGATTAAAAAAGGCAACCCTAGATTATTCATTATAGAAGTCAAGTATTTTTGCATGCAGCTTATAATTGTCATATGTGGTTAAGAGACCTTATTACGCGAGATACTAATACACAAGCCAAGAACATCATTTCATGGTTAGTTCAAAGGCCCCACTGCCCCCCCAGACATAAAAAGCTGGCATATGGAAGTAAGTACGAATACACGGGGTTAGAATTCTTACCTGCTTGGCAGCAAGATAGGCTTCTCCTTCAGATGGCCTTCTTCCTCACAGCAGATCATCCCAACAGCAAATACACATTCCTGAAAGAATAGGTTCTATTGGTTGGAAGAGATTGCTGAAACTAAGAAGGCTGCTTGATAACCACTTCGAAGCATGCAGAGAAGGTTTTTCTTTTTCTTTATCAGTCGGTGGATAGCACATATAATTATGCGGCCTCTAAAAGCTATGAAAGAAGACACTTAAATACACGTAAGTGAACATAATAGAAGAAAGGCATGATTATCAGGTAGCTACTACTAAATCCTTCTACTGAGCAGCCAACTTACCTGTGAAGCAACAGTTGGGTCCATTCGTTCCTCATAGAGCCCGGAAGCAACAAGAGCTGTTGCATGCCTCATGATTCTATTTTCAAGGAAGTTAAACTAACTCATCAAAAGACCCAGTTAGTCAGTGCATAAGGAGCAAAAGTATTACTCGTTCATGCTACAGAAAGGAAAATACCTTGTCTTCAATCCTGTCATACATGAACCTGGAACCAGATTCAGGCTGGGAAGAAAGAATCTGTAGGGAACACCTTCTGCTAGGTTGTACCCTCATTATGATGTCATCAGTCTCAAGATCATCTTCTTTCTTTGTGTTCTCTGTAGCAGGCAGGCCATTCAGAGTGGACTGCACGGCAAACTTGTTCTTTCGCTGGCCAAATGGTGTTACTATCTGTGAAGAATGTCCGGAGGACAAAACACTCCCGTTTGCTTTATGTGTTGAATCAAATGGCTCAGTATAATATGAACGAGGTCTGTCTATTGGAGTGCCGTGGATGTCATCTTTTGGATATTCCGGTTCATCATTCAGTATCCTGCAGTGAAGCCTTTCAGTTACCAACTTACTGGGTAAGGACTACGAAAATAAAGTAACTTCTAAGTTGACGCCCAATGTAAACGATACTAGCTTAGAGGCCAACTGCTTACGGACAATAAGGTCTTCATTATCAATTCTTATTAGGCACTAAGGTGGGGGTAGGGGGACGTCCGGTGAAACAAAATTCAGAAATCTGCAGGCAAATTTAGTGAAATATATTACACTGAAACAACTCAACGAAAGGTTCGATTTTGAGAATAAATTTTGGAATGCGGTCACTGAATCACAACCTTGACTCCAAAAGCAAAATATCGGATATATCAAACCTACAATGTCAGCGCCAACACAAAATGCATCTTTTGGACTTTTGAAAGAAAATAGAAAAAAAAAGCTGGAAAAGCTAATTTTGTGCTTACATAGCAACATCATTGGAGTACAAATGCAGTCCAGGCTCTTCATTGATTAATGCTTCTTTCTGTTCATTTTGTAGTTGCTGTAAAAATGTATCCATATGGGCATTCTGTACTGTTGATTCCAGCTGCCTGTCATGACATGGAATCTCAATTAGCTTTATCAGTCTTTTTATCCGTTCTTATTAATATTGTGGGATAAAAAGTTCTCCATTGCTATCTTCTAAGTTAAAAAAAAAGGAATGACCAAGATAGAGAAATTCCAAACCTTGATAAATGGTCCCTAAGAAAAATCCACATAGCCAGACCTTTCCACGTAATTCATCCAAGAGTTTTCTTTATTTAATCTTACATAAAATAAAGAAGAGAATTTGCAAGGGTAGCACTAGTAGCACTCCCTTAATTGCTAATGGCCCTCCCATGTACAATCAATTAGGCACAAAGTGCCATGTTACAAAGTTTCGCTATTCCATGATTGACTTTACAAGGCGCCATTAGCAAACTTGGGCGTGCATTTAGGTTTTCCCTTTCCCTTTTTCTAATATGCGTAAAGAACATCTAAATCCAGACCCTAATATGCATTTCCGCACCTCGTTTGTCGGACAACTAAAGTCTAGAAATAAACTTTTCCCAATTAAAAGTTACATTTCACTACTACTAGTCACTTTGTACACCAAAAATTACAGTCACAGAACAGGTAAAATGACCTGTTGAGGGAGTAAACGTCCCAGCTTGAGACGATATCGGAAGCACTGAGCTTGTAATTTATGCAAAATGCAAGACCTACATTCGCAAACAAATGATTAGGATTGAAAAAAAAAAGGTTTTAGGTAAATCCGGGGTGAAATTGGAGGATACAAAGGGGAGCTAAACTTACATTTCCTCAGTATTTCTTCTTCTTCGTCGAGCCTGAACCCGTTCTTCTCGAATTCCGCTTTGATTTCCTCTTCCATGGCGATCTAGGGTTTCCAACCAGTTGCAGGGAAACAAGTAGCGCTAAAATGAAAGGAAATGGCGGGAAAATTGGGGTCAGCTAAATATATGTCCGGCCTTTGATCTTCTATTACCATTTTCGCCCTGTCTCTTCGCTCATACAACGAAAATACCATCGTGGGTTCGGGTTAAACCTTTGGGAGAGGCCCCAAGCATAATAGTTGATAGTTCGGCTCGGATCCGAGTCCAGTGCAATTGGTCGCTTTAGTATTTTGTCACTTAAGGGGTGTGTTTTGAGTCTTGCTTTTACTTGTTATCACCGTATTTTATTATAAAGGGCTTATAATTTGGCATCTGTGTGAAAAGGTTTTCGGGCATATGTGCCATTTGAATTTGCAGCCGGGCCAAAGCTAAGTTGTGTCACACCAATGCTGTTAAGATTAAGGTGATAGTCTGATTCTTATACCCCTAATTCGGCCACCGATTGCAATCCCTAATGGACAACGGGGAAGGGAGAGAAAGTTATGTGAGCTAAAGGGAGATGGTCACTTTCTCCGTTGTATAGAGTGAGCTAGCGTGTTTTGACTTTTTTTTTTCTTCTATACTTCTGTCAGAAGATGATGGACAATTAATGAGAATTTTATAACGTGGACGTTTGTCATCTGAATGACTTTCAATTTAATACCAAAAGAATTGTTACGCCCCTTTCTAATATACCAAAAAAGGTCATGTAATTTAAATTTAAAACAACCGGTTTGATGCTAGGTCCTTTTGTTTACTTGATCTTTGTGATTTGGTTATGAGATTAGACTGACATATTCAAATCACCTCGTGATATATATATATATATATATATATATATATATATATATATATATATATATTAGAATAATAGAAATTTGTACCTCGAGGAGCAGCATACTTACACCAGTTAGAGATAACTCGATATTAAGAGCTCAACTAAGATAAACTCAAAACTCAGCCAATCTTGCCAAAAATAGCAAAAATGTTGTTTGATGTCTTCCTTTAAGATAGGCATGTTTAGGCTTCCCTTGTGTTGAAAATGGAAGAACCGGTGAAGTCTTGCGAGCACATTTTGATGATCTAGAAGCACCCAAAAAACTACAAGCTATTGTGCGATAAGATGTAGTTATAATTAGGGACACGGTGCTGTGTTGAGAGAGAGAGATTCCAACTGAGTCAAGATGCGGAAACGTGACAAAAGGTAGTGTTTTGAATTTGCATTGGATGGCTAGGATTAGTCATGGTTACGCAGGGGATCCGTGTCCAATAATTAGACACTGCCAACAAGGTTTTTATGCACTAAACTCAGATTATTTCGTCATGACCTCTCGCTTTCATGTTTGTTTGTTCACGATTTAGCTTTTCCCTCAGATAAATTGTTAACGCATGTTGTGACACTTTCCACCAGCATCTTGAAAGTTCTGCAAACTTGTCCTTTGGATAGATATATAGAAACCATCACCAACCTCACGGATTGACCTTGAGGTTTCATTTGTATAAAACTCTTGGTAGAGAACTGCAATAATGAGTAAATGGTTACAACTATTCATAGTTTGCCTTTATGGCTAGTAAAATAACATCGCGAAAGGAAAAGGTCATAGCATCAACCATGATCCTCAACAAGTGTGGCCACCTATGCAAAGGTACCATATTATAGTTGGATGGGAAGATCCCCATTACAGCAACACCAACGTGAATCCAGTCCTAGTAGATATCGGTCCGAACACGGCATGCAAAAATTGTTAAGAATCTAACTTCCATCATTTGGGCTGGGGAAGCTCTGTCACTACAATAGTGATGCATGTGTAGTGATGCAAGTCGGTCGCTATATAACAAAAGTCAAAGATGGCAGGTCACAGTACTATTTTTAGTTCCGGATTAATATGAAATCCTTTTTTTTTGCAAAGGCCCAATTGGAAGCTAGCAGTAGGCAAGCGACTGGCCGTACTAATCCACATCAATCCAAGGTACCAGTATAACACGATAGTCCATTGCCAACTCTAATCTACCTTCATTACAACAGACATCATAATGATATGAACGTTGGTAGGGTGTAAACAAGGGAACGGGTGTCCACAAGAATGGATAATTATAATGAACGTGCAATGGTTTTTTTTTTCGAGGTAGTCAATTTTGTTGTGGTCAATTACAAGGCCCGAGTTGATATTCGGGGCTTACTGGCTAAATATTGTTGGCGATTATCTGAAGCTCCGCAAGATCTGATTGCCCGAGTACTTTGGGGAAAGTATTGCGTCCGGACCAATTTTCTCAGCTCACCAACAAATGGGAACTACTCTTGGGGTTGGCGTGTTTTACTTCAAGGCCTCAGATGGCAGGTGGGAACGGGGTCAAACATCCCTATTTGGAGAGAAAACTGGATACCTAACGTGACATCTTCAACTCTGGAAAGACATCGAAATCGTGGCAATTTACTTGATATAGTTAGCGATCTCATCAGTAACGGCTCTTGGGACCTTGAAATGCTAACGGATCTCTTTCCTCCAGCAATTTCCCGCGCCATTTCAACCATCTACATTTGGACTCACGAGTTTGAGAATAAAAAAGTATGGGGTCATACCAGAAATGGAGAGTTTACAGTGGCCTCTGCCTATAAAATGCTCTATCAAGCCAAATTCCAGGAAAAGCTTTTAGCTCTATCTTCGAGGGGTGCTCCTCAACCCACCAGGACTTCGTTTTTCAACTCAGAATTGGAATAACCTTTGGAAACTTCCTCTACCACCTAAAATCATTTTCCTTGTTTGGTGATTGCTTTGGGATCGGTTACCCCTTCACACACTTAAAACGGCTTACAATCACTCGTACTGACACTTGCCTTCTTTGCAATTCAGTTCCTGAAACAAACGATCATCTCTTTCTTCGCTGTCCCTTGGTTCAACCTATTTGGTAGGAGTGCCTCTGGGTTTACGAACAACCAATATTAGCTGCTCCCTCACTGATTGGCTTTTAACCTGGATTAATGGCCATCTTAATTCTAAAAATCTTATCCTGCAATGTCTTATATATTCTCTACCTTATGGTTCATATGGACTCACTGCAATAACCTTACTTTTAGCCATATACCTTTCAATCCATTGATTGTGATTCAGCAATCGAAACATATGGTGTCCAACATCTTAGCTTATTTAGACACTCTTCCATAAAAACCAAAAAACCTTCCCCAGCGTAACTGCCAACCCATCTCTATCAATCGGCGTCCACTATCACCTATAGTTCTAACTCACCAAAACTGCTCTTGCCGTGACTCTTTCTCTCTCAATTTAGGATTCCAAGTTTCTCTTAATATCAATACCCTAACAGCCGGCCTTGGTATTACATGCTTTGACGCCAATATGAATTGCAGTGGTTCAGCAAGCTACTCTTTCCCTTTTGATATATTCTCAGCTTTTGGAAGGGGTCTTTTATTAAGTGCTACCTGGGCTCTTGACAACCAATTCAAACATATAAACCTTCTAACAGATTCCACTTTTCTTATTTCAAAGCTATCTGAGGATATGGACATTCTGGATATCATGGCTCCAATCATATATGACTTTTGCTTTATATTACCGGACTTTCGCTCCTTTTGTGTAAATAGAGTGACATCTGGACTGCTAAAGGAAGCCCGTTCGCTGTCTAATATCGTCAGCCATGACCCTACGTGAATACCGGGTGACTGATTCAGCAAAACCTTTTGGAAGCTCAGTCCCTTGTACTTCTTTTGTCAGGGCACTTGAACATATGTAGGCTGCTTATCTATTTGTGTTCTTCCTTTGTGTATTTGGTTGTCATGGTTATGTCATGGCTTGGAATTTGATGTTCTATGTCCGTAAACGATATTATCTATTTCTATTTATGTCACTCTCCTATTAACCAAAAAAAAAAAAGTTCAAAATTTTCTAGTACACCTTGAATGACAAACCCACCCTTCCTATATTAATTGCACATAATATCCACAATTGCTCAAATACCTCTTCTAGCCCTATCCGTCTGTTCATGGCAATCTCTTACAATTGTTTTAATATGAAAACTGGTATAGGTATTTCCTGTCTCAATACTAGATGTGGTTTGGTTGTTATATCTACAAGGACTTCTGACCGACATACTGCTTTTGCGAAAGGACTCTTACTTACAGCAAAATATACTGTCACATTATTTAATGCATCTCGACGTATTCACTGACTCTTCATTCCTCCTTTCACAGATTTTGGATTCTGAAGATATTAGAGTTATGGTGGGCACCTTATTGTACGACTTATGCTATGTAGTTACTGATTTTCAAAATTATAGTATGATCAGGACGTCACAGATCATGGATTCTGAAGATATTAGAGTTATGGTGGACACCCTATTGTACAACTTCTGCTATGTAGTTACTGATTTCCACTATTATAGTATGACCACGGCATCACCGATGGATCTCAAGGAGGCCAGATCTTTAGCAACTTTTGCCTGTCAGGCCAAAATTGACGTACACCTAGACTGACTATACGACTCTTTGTTGCAACAGGATCACCGCCACCAACACTAAAAAACACCCATTTTGAAACGTTTGATGGTGTTGTATTCTCATATTTTCTATACTTCGTTTTGTAAAACCATGATATGCCATGTAAACTACCTTAATGTAAACCACTTAAACAGCGTCTTTATTAATGCTATTCTCATCTTTTATCCAAAAAAAAAAAATCTAGACTAAACAGCAGTTGGTTGCAATGTGTTCAGATGCACCACAAAGTTGTAAATATGTACGCGGGTTAAATGCAAGAATTTGTTACGGCGTTCAGGGTTTTTAATCCATGCTATAAGCCATTCTTTCAAAGAGTCTCCCATCTCATCCGTCTTCATTCCAATGAGTAGGCCGAACCACACAGGGCGAACCAAACGACATTCGAGGTAAAGATGGTTTACTGTTTTCGGCTTAGCTTGGCAAAGAGGGCAAAGATCCGTTTTGGAGATTTTGAACCACTTGAGTTGCTTGTGTGAGGGAAGGCGACTCCAGAGAGCTTACCAGACAAGGTAAATCATCTTTAGAAGGATTGAAATGTTCCATAGTTGTGCCAATAATTAGGCCTAACATTGGGATATGCCTAAGGGGGTTAATGGATTGGAGTGCAAAAGTTTTCTTCTTTTTTTCCTCATGAAGGGGTTTGGTAAGCCAAAGCGATCGTGAAGTCACAATAAATTGTGGCCAAAAGGATCAACTTTCTCAAAATGATGTCCTAAATTTACAAGATTTTGTAGAAAATGTCTTACCAAAGCGATTTCCCCCCTCAGTTCAAACCGTCCTTCTCATACTACCAGTATTCCACACGTAATTAATATGTACAACCTAATTTCTCTCAAATTTGTATCTGAAAGGGGAAAAAAAAGTCCTGTATTTTCTTTTTCCTCTTTTCATGTACTTAATAAAACTACAATGTGTATAAATTCAGGAAAACGCGACAGACCACAGTAGTTTATATATAAGAAAAAAACAAACACCTGACCATATTCCTTAAAACTTTTCCCTTCTATTGAACACACGGAAGAAAGTTTATTTATTTTTCCTTTCGCTTATTACACTATTTTTGGGAATCACTTTTTCACATATATATCATATATGCACGTATACGAAACATTATGGGATGTACCTGTCTCTCCCCATTTCAGCACAGAAGCATCAGCTGACTTCCTAGTTAGCAAATATTAGATCTTGGGCATGGGAAGATTCCATAAATCATATGCCTGAAGCTTCAGATCAAAAGCTGGAAGTTGAGACCTACCTTCGGCCTGATGGTGCCTTTCATAGAACAAGTGCCAAGGCAGCCACTAACTGAAACCATATGCCTTCCATGGCCATATGGTGAGGAGGAGGCAGGTGTTTCATGTGAGATTGGAAACTCATTTACTTTGAAGCGAAAATTATAGTCTTCCCAAGCACAAAGAGAACCAACGAGAGTTCAATAAAGAAGATCGTGTTAATTAGACCTCGGTCAACTGTCCATCCAAATATCGTGATTCCTCCAGGATTGTTCCGCAGATACATCACTGCGTAGAAGATTTAGAATCAAGCAGGGGGATGCACAAGGATATCGAATATGCAACCATAAGAAGGCAGAATTAACAAATATAACACAGTTGCAATGTGTAGGGGAAAATGTGGTGCCTTGGCAAGCTTTTGGTTCCAAATTTAGCATTTGCATATGGCATAAATAGGTAAGATAAGGAGAAATGGCAAAATTAATTTTAGGATCAACTAGAACAATTCAACAAGACGTTTTAATATAATGTTGGTTGATTACCTAAGATGTGATAATTGCAGTAAGACATGTTAAAACAATGTGAAATGGCTCAACTAGTAGCCTATAATCGATATAGTGACACACTTAAAATTTTTATTAATTCACTGGTTCTAAGGCACTTGGATCACAAAATATGCCCCCGCAAGTTATTATTCCAAGAGTGACATCCTGTGAATGAAATTCTTGATATATTGCTTTGGTTAGAAGAGCAGACTTTTGGTTTTGTTTGGGCTGGGAAATAGGTAATAAGGGTCTGCTCAAATTAGAGATAGCAATTTGATCCACAACGGGCAGCCCGATCCTATAGGAGCCGATTTTTTGACTTTAACCAGGTTATGGGGCAGGGTTGGCAATTAAATTCAAAAATCGCATCTGATTCGGGTCGGGTTTGGTTTTAAGTATAACGGCCCAGTATCAGACTCAACCTTCTGACCTGTACCTGCCCCACATATAGGAATCTTAATTAGTTGTAACCCAAGACCTAATTCAGAATATAAGATTCAATCTCATCTGTCCATCTTTTCATATAAATTAAAGACACGACCCTAGCCACAGCAACTCATTTCTCTCCTTTCTCTCATTTCGTTTCTTCTTCTCTGTGCCACCTCCTTGCCCATCTTCTCTGCGCCGCACCACCTCCATGTGTCCACTTCCACTCCTTCACCGTCCATCAAACCACACCTCGGTTGTGCCGCCACCATCCACAGCACCAATCTTTGATGGCGAATTAGCACGCCACCGGTTCAAGCCACACCACCATTGCGTGGGGATCATCTACAGCGCTCCAGGTGCAGTCACTGAACCAGCTAAGTAACACTTGGGTAGGGGTGGGGATAGGTGGGGCAGGGCAGGTCAGGTTTTTTTAGAGTCCATTGGATTGGAAATGGTATTCCATTACCTGATCTGATGGCGTGGCAGATCGGAGTCGATCACGGATTATAGCTGTTGGGCGGCATATGGATCTCATGAAACCTCATTACGATCCCTAGCTCAAATTTAAAGAAAATAGACAATTAAGTGGCTAAGACTCCGAACAATCAATAGCTCAGGGGGGGTCTAGAACCAATTACATAACTATAATCATTAGCTCACCATAAAAGGAAGTATTATCTTGCATTTAGAAGGACTAACGGGAAAAAGGGACGTTTGTGTCCACTAATTATTAGAGAAAGGGCCAATATCCACAGGCAAATCTATCTCTTCGTCCACAAAGAAGATACCTCGTGTTTGCTTTCTGATCTACTTTTTCATTTTATTTCACAGGGCTATCAACTGATCCAAATGAAATACTACCACAGATTTTCCTAACAGCTTATGCGACTTATTCAGCCAAACACTTCAAATGCGCTGGCGGTCATATAGATTTCTTCTAGGGGAATAATATGCATTTAGTTTATAACTAATTTGTCTTGCACATAAAAAATCTGCAATAGAAAAAAAAAACAATTGAAGGAAAGTTCTTATTGAATACAAATGGCAGCTTTTAGGCGTCAGGAGCAACTCGACAACTCATATTTGTTTTATACTGGGGTCTTTTTAAAATTTTTTGCTTGTCCAAGTATAATTCTCTACTCCTCATATAGAACAGCCTACACCTACTTTTTAGTTTGAATCAGGTCCGACCACCCATACAGATGACTTTTCCTATGATTACTTAAAAGTGTATTAGTTGTAGGCTAGACAAGCAGTAAATATAATTGACTATTCCTTGGCCCAAGACAAGAACAGAAATAAAGGTAATTATGCAACAAATTCAATATCGAAACAACCAAATCTGTTTTGCATACCAAAAGCTTGTCTCCTATGGTATGAGGACGTATAGGAAGCCAACTGCGTATTTGTAGGCAATGCTATATGATCCACTGAGTCCAAATCACTTTCTGAGTTGCTCATTTGTAATGAGCTCAGGGGATAGGCAGCCGCAAAGTTTCCTACACTACTCGAACCTGTCAATCGAGATGCATCAGTAGAGCTGCAAGTAGCTACAGCATGCCATCTGCTTGCTATTGATGCAATGCCTTGGGCTCTATGGGAAATTTTGGCAGCAGCATTTAAGCAGAGAGTAATACCTACAACCTGAATAATTGACGAGACCTGCAAAACCAGAAAATTGAAAAGGAACGAAAAATTTAACGCGGCCCGAGAACTGCAGAGCAAGTTAATCATACTCCAGTGCCTTCCAAAAATTAGGTAACTAGAACAGAGACTGTCAAAAAAAAAATGCAGGAGGTAGAGCACATCCGCACACCAAACCAAGAAGGTGCCACACTTCTAACTGAGTCAACCATGTGAAAGTTGTCTATAGCATTGTCTTAAGAACTGTAAGAATACTAAATTACAATGTAAAAGTGCTGTGAAACTCGTAGCTCAGGTGATTGTGGTAAGTGGGAAGGACTTGTTTATAGCATGCTTCACTTGAGCATAAGGGTGGCAATCTGATGTACAATAGTGAATCAGCACACTAAGTCCGAATACAAAGCATCACATACAAATTGGTTCGACTATATAAAACAAACTCGTAGAATTGAACTTACAGCAAAATCACCACCATTTATGAACGTAATTATTCCACTGTATCCTGTGGTTTGGAATAGAGTCATAAATTGGCTTGCCGTGACAACCAAGAACTCCAGAACAAGATATATGCGGAACCTATGGCTTATTTTTGAGAGATGATGCCGTAAACGGGTATGCTCTTCTATGAATACCAGAACGTCGGATTCTCTTTCCAAGAACTTTCCATAGTCCTCAAAGTGGATAATTTGCAAATTGCAAATCATGTGGAACAAAATGCAGGCTGATAGAGAGATTGTCATTACGTACGTCCATGAAACAAGCAAACCTACTAAAATAGCAAGAGACTGCCACCATGATTCCCGATGCACATATAAAATGCGAATGACTTCACGTGCAGTTTTTAGGATGAAACAAGGTAGTACCCACAATACTAGCAAGCGTATAGCATCCTGCAAAAGCAAAATAGGCGTACAAACTCTAAGTCTCGTCCCAATCTGCAATCACTGCGAAAGAAACTGAAGTGGTAGAATCAGAAACCAAGTTATAGGTTATTATCAACTGGACAACAGATAAGTAGGCACACAAAGTAAATGCTTAACAGCATATCAGGTGGCTAGCTAAACTGGGTTCCAGTAAAGGGTAAGCACACAATAGGGTGCTTGAATGTCAATTGCCAACTTGTAGACAGTTGAGGTAGCCCATACGTACGAAGTATAGGAGTTTCAGAATGTATAGTTACATCAAACGCCTGCTTGGTAACACGAAGAGAGATAGTCTGCATATTAAAAAACTAACAATACAAGAAAGTTGATTAATTGTATTAGGTGGAGCCTTATGCAGTACTTCTTATCAGTATCATCGTAGGAATAAAAGCATTGTTCTTTTCACAAATACAAGGTGGTCCTGCCAAATGTCAACACTCGCATCCCCCTGTTGATGATCAACCTTTAGGTGCAGTTTCCAAATAATTGTACGACTCATTACAATACAAATTGGGCAGAGTATTGTGAAAACAGACTACCTAGGATCAAAAATTCAAAACTCAAACCAGTAAGAAGACAATTTTCTAAGTCGACACCAGAATTGAAGTACACATAAGGCTTCACCTAAACTATTAATCCACTTGCATTTCTACAGTTTTGTGATACCGACCAATCTTTGTTTGTGTATCAAGCAAGTATTTAAGGCAATTATAAATCCAGGAAGTTATCCACTTCAGATTCATGGGCTACCTCAAATGCCTACAAGTTAACCTATATAACACCTGACCCTACCCGTTAAAGTCTTTAGCAACCGATTTTGTGATCGATATCCCGTCAACAGCTAGCCTTTCACTATATCATGTCAAGAATATGCATTTTAAACGCGAGACATACAAATTCCTATCGGTTTTGTGGTAAAACAAAACAGTATCTTCAGAACTACTAGGTGGTCCGGCCCAATTGCCATCCAACATCCATACCCCTTTAAAAGATCAAACTCTAGGTACAGCTTCAAATGACTCTAAATATCTAAATTCACAAATGGGGGAATGCCACCCTTCCTGAAAGAACCTGTTTCTGGATCTCTACTTTACGGAAAGTTCAGAATATGAGGCCTTAGCGATAGGGTTGTCTATCGCTAAAGAAATGAAGAGGCTTTGGGGGCCCCTTAGCTCAATAAGGTCAACATCTCGGAAATATTCCGCCATCGTTAGGGCAGTTAAACCAACTCTACTAGGATCTTTAAACTGCTATGGTCGATATCACAGCTAGCTTCCATTCATCCTAATCTTGTCCTTCCCTCTTCCGGCTAGAAACTATTCAACAATAACGCTGCTTTATTCGCCTGTAGCTGTTCAGTCCACGGATCTGGTATCGAGACAGACAGTCGGGGTCTCTGCTTCAGGGAGAAATGTAATTGGGAATGAAATTCTCAGGCACTGCAACCAAAGACCACGACGTCAATCAACAAACAAGTAGAATACATTTCTTCACAGAAAAAACCGACCGGCTGCAGCACTTTTCTCTCCTTTTAACTTTTTGCGAATTTCTATGATAATTTGAAGATTCAATATTTAAACCAAGAATTGAACCCAAAACACTAATTAAAAGTTAAAAAACAAAGTTCGACAGGTCAAACCAACGCAAAATTTATAAATAAAAAAAAACAATAAATTAATTACGAGGCAAAAATGAAGCTGTGTGCTCACCGAAATCTTGCGAATGTAATCATCAGAAAAGCGTTGCATTTGGCCACTAAACCGATCAACAAACAGAAACTTCCTGAGGCCATACTTGCGCAAATTATGGGAAAGACAGAGCAGAGAAACGGCGGCCAGACACGCCTGTGAGGCAACGATATCCAGCTCAAAATCCTTGATCTGGTACGTCTCACAGCCCGAACAGCTATTCGACGAGAGCTCCAATATGGCAACTGGAAGGGCGACGCCGATCAGTACGAAAACGGCCCACGAGAGACAAACTTTGAGCGCATTTGACTGGTTGAAGCCCAGAAGAGTGAGAAAGGTGTCTAGCCGTTGAAGGGTTTCGTCGAGTTGCGTGTCACCATCGCCTTGTTCTTGTGGTCTCGGCGGCGGCGGCGGCGGCGGCAGTTGGTTTGTGATGAGTAGGGGCGTTTGGTCGTGGCTTAAAGCTGGTTCTTCTGCTAGTACAAGGTGATCAGACATGGAAGATATAGGATTGAAATGATTTGGAGAGGAAGAGACTGATTGTCAACTACTCTGGCTTGATTATAGCTGTACCTCCATTATTATTGCAAGCTCAAACTTGAGTGAATCGACCCTCTTTTATTAGTGACGAATGATGGAATAGAATGGTTGGGTGCAGAATTGGCAACAGAAATATAAAGTCTCCTAACAAAAACGGGTAAATTATTCTCCACATTTTATACTTTCAAGTTTGGAATAAATGTTTAAATCGTTTACACCTTTTGATTTGAAACCAATTTGTTCATTGTCTTGATTTTTATAAGTAAAATGGATAAGTGGTCATAAGTATACCAATTTCAAGGACAAACTAGTTAAAAGCCAAACTGGTACTTAAACTTTTGGTCTTTTTAAGTTTTGGATACGGCCTCGTTCTTTGATTCGTTTCAAATTCGTAATTCATCTCGACTACTGTTATTAAGATGGTCGGTCTTATCTACCAAAAGCGCCTTAAGTTGTTAAATGGAGTAATTAACAAGTAATTCACTTTAAAGGACAAAAATATTATTTTGCCTAATCAAAAAACACATAAAATTCTGTTATTCAAGTTAACTGCCGGACTCACCGGTGGATTAGTCAACTATTTTTTTTTACGATTTTTTTTTTTACTTATTTGCCCATAAAAATAGCCACACGTCAAGTATGTTGTCACTTAACTGAATGGAATGACCATTTTGTTGACGGTAATTAAAATCGATAATGAATTCGAAACAAATCAAATGCTTGGGATGATCTAAACATTTATCCCAAATAGAGGAACAAAAGTGTAATTTATCCGAATAGAAAACTAGTACGATTTTCACTAACTAGCTGTGAGGCGCGTTTGCACGCAAGATGATCATATTTAGAAGTTCAATATGAGTAACAGTAGCACAAGCGCGTGCTTCCATTTAATTACTATCGCATCGCTCAAAAAGAAATGTCTAATTTTCATTTCAATGTGCCGTATCTCAACTAGTTAAGAAATTTGTGTGTCATGCTACCACAGTGTGTGAAGCTCGACAAATACTTGACTTTGTCTAAAAAGGCTTGTCTTCACCCTTTGGTTATTTCGGAATATTACAACATCTCCTTTTGGTATTTACATTATAACTCTAATGAGAATTCAGTTTTGATACCTAATACCTACTGTTCTTTGAGTTGGACGACAGAACCTAGAAAAGTATTGACCTTGATGATGTGAATCCCATTCTTATTACCCAAAAAAAAGAGAAAATCCCATTCTTGTGTTCCTATTAGTGATTGTTTCTAGCCGTTGGAATTTCTCATCAATGCCTTCAAAAGTAAGAAATTCATTTTGACGAGTTTGAACAGCAGGTGAAGGATATAAAGGTAATAGAAAAGAGTAAATTCGGATGCGGCAACAAGTAATCATTTTCTTATGGATGTGACATAGCATTTTTATGGATATTGGAGACTTATCTTAAGTATCTACGATGGGTGGAGGGCACAGAAGAATAATAAGGGAGATAAGTCGTATCCAGAAAACAAAAGTAACATATTGTATATGTGTGAAACGGAAAAAATTTTGATTACTACTCCGGTTGGAGGAAATAGCTTCCTACCCTTTATATAACGACAATCAATCGTCTTTAAATGATTCTAGTAAAAAAAGTGCGGTTAACAATTGTCGCTGAAAGTGTTAAAAGAAAAGTCACTAGAAATGTTTAGCGACTATTAATTGTTATTATACACTGGGTTGGAAGAAAGTTCCTACAACCGGGGGGTGGGAGCCAAAGTTTGTTCGTGTGAAACTGACTTACCATATTCATGAAAATTGAAGATCTATGTGGAATTGGATTAACACCACATTGTGGGGAATGTATAACATAAGCTTTTCTGTATCATTTTTATCCTTTTTTCCGCCAAATCCTAAAAGGAATAGTTGGACTTTTAAGGTAAGAATTGATGTAATACAGGCAAACATAAGAAAATAATCAGTACCTTAGGACTAGATAGAGTAGATCTTATTATATACACTGAGAAAATAATGCTTTTTTCTTTATAGATCAGTGGTAAATAGTGAATTCAAAGGTGAAGTTGAGAAGTAGCGGCTTCTGCTTCCATTTCTCCAGCAGTCTCTAACTCTAAGTCAATTAGATCTTGCATCTCTTTGTCCATGCCTCTGTTTTCTGTTTCAGCAGCACTCGGAGAATGAGAATGAGACATCGTATTTGCCCTCTCTAGCGACGATAAGGTCGGATTT
This sequence comes from Escallonia herrerae, assembly GCA_033070095.1. Taxonomy (NCBI): domain Eukaryota; kingdom Viridiplantae; phylum Streptophyta; class Magnoliopsida; order Escalloniales; family Escalloniaceae; genus Escallonia; species Escallonia herrerae. The sequence continues at coordinate 403,685 of JAVXUP010000047.1, read as the reverse complement.
AGTGGCACCGAAAGAACTATGCTGACCTTCAAGACGAGAGAATTCAACTTGTTTCTTCAGCCTTCCCTCTTTCCCAATATTGTCCGGACTGTCTGATGGTGCTGCATCACAATCTTCACCTTAATCCCGATCGTTACTGTTTTTATTTGCAACCTCTAGTGAAATTTTCAAGGAATTTAGTTCTGATACAGCCTTGTAACTATGAAACATACATTCACATCTAGAGTTTGCTTAGTAACCATTTTTGTTGCTCATTAATCAATGTTGCTTCTTGTCTGCCTTATCAGAATGTTTTGTCGAAGAAATTTAGAGGTGCTTCGAGAGATCTACACAGCACAACCATGCTGGAGCAATGTCCTGCAGAGGGACTCTGATGAACGACAAAAAAGTGTAGTATTCGTGGGATTCGAAAACTTAGCCTTCACTTGAATGATGATGATGATGATGATAATAATAATAATAATAATAATAATAATAATAATAATAATAATGACATAATAAAGAGCTGCAATACTGTTAATCTGATACGACTATTTCGGAGGACACATGGTGCAGTAATCAAGTTCAAGTGCTTCTAAGTCAATGAACAGCTAAAGACACAAAAGTCATGTCTCACTGGTCATCTGCTGAGAAATGCAGTCAATTCAATTACGATATATATGCTCTTTTTTGGAAGTGGGGTCATTCTATAAGGGGGTGAACATATCTACTTATGTCAAGGCATTGGCAATAGAGTCCATCTGATAATAAATAAACGACTGGGAACATCATTTATGAATGACAGAGCACGCGCTAGCTATTGATAAAAAAAAAGAAGAAAAAGGAAGCTGATATTTATCGATTTTTCGTGGGTTTAACATATGAATTAACTTATAAATACCTTAAGCTCGTCATTGATTCTGGCTGATATTATCCAATTTGTCCACCTATAGTCCTCAATTAGTTCCAAGAGCAGTTGGCTGTAACGGATAAACATAAATAAAGGCGCACTTAACCGTGGACTGTATTGAATGGTCATATTGTAATGAGTATCAAGATAACCGTCAAAAAAGAGATTTTAACCCCACCATAATATCAAATTTTACGTTGACCAATGACAATAAAAAGATGCATGCCCTATGGATTATTATCAAATTAAATTACATAATCATCACAAAATTGTAGCAGCAAGCGTGATGAATGACTCATCGCCTTATTTAACAACAGTTACATAGGAGTAAATAACTGTTAAAAGGTTCTCTTAAGAAGGTCAAGAATATTGCGTGCATGTTTGCATGTTTGAACGAGCGAAAAATGTAAAGGAAGACACAAAAGAAGAAAGAAGACACAACTCATTGCAATCATTTTAGACCGAAAGCAGAGCCTTCAGAAATACTTTCAGGCATCAACTCCCAAGTTTTTTAATTTTTTCTTGTACTATTCTTTTCAATAAATAATGTTAAACTGAAAGCACGTTTTTATAAATCCGATTTGCATTTCTATTTTAAAAGAAATTCTAAGCGAAAAGACAATAATACTCTGTATTGTGAACTGTGTTGCATTATATTGAAGATATTATTTTTATCAATGGTAAATTGTTAGTTACGGTATAATATTGTCTTTCTAAAATTAATTTTTATGAAATACTTAATAGAATCGAGTTAACTATTTTATAGGAAGATTCATCACGTTATTTCGTAAAACCGTCGTAATTTTAACTCAATTCTTTTTAATTGTTTCTGATTTATTCACAACCTAATCATTATGTTGTATTTTTATCGATTGATACTCTTATTTCTATCACTCCGCTTAAAACGGTCAAAAAAATTGAAATGATAATAAAGTTTTTCTATAAAATTAAGGGAAAATTGCGTAAAATATCCCTGTAGTTTGGGATAATTGCAAAAAGACCCCTCTCGTTACAAAAATTACAAAAGAACACCTAGGATTTAAAAAGTATTACACCCGTCAATAAAACCGTCCGTTTTAACCGCGTTTGTGGTAAACGCGCCTGGAGAGCAATTGTCACTACTAAATAATGATTGGAAACCCGTTTTTGCCTCTAGATACCTCTCTTGCAGCCAACGGGAAAGCGGGAATGGAAGAGAAAGGAAGGGGGAAAGGCAGGGGACCAAGGGGAGGGGAGGGGAGGGGAGGGGAGGGGAGAGGAGGGGAAGGGGAGTTGCGGTTGTCACCGGCGATGGCCGTGACAGCGCCGGGGAGAAGAACCGAAGGCCAAACCCCCACCCAGCCTTGTCGCCGCCACCACTAGCGCCTTCATCAACTGGAGCCAAGTTCGCCGCCCCACCACCAGTCCTTTCCACCCACGCAAACTCTGTCGCCATCCCCATCATCTCCCCCACCGAACCATGTGCACCGTCGCCAACCCCATAATCAGGCCCAACCACCTGCGCCACACCCAAATGTAACCCTAATCGCACGAACTCACCATTTGCACCGTCGCCAACCCCACAATCAAGCCCAGCCACCTGCGCCGCGCCCAAACACAACCCTAATCGCACGAACTCAGATCTGGGGTTTTAATCGCACATTACAATTAAAACCCTAGATCTGAGTTTCTGCAATTTGGGTAAATCAACCACACTCGGCAAGAATGGAAGGGCGACGAAAGGAAAGGGAATGGTTTGACGGCGTTGTAGCGACGACGAAAGCAGGGGGCTTGGGTCTGTGCTGCAACAGGCATGGCTGGGTGGTGGTGGTAGGGGCTGGATGGTCGTCATGAGAAAGAGGGCTTGGGTTGTGACGATGAAGGGCGGGGCTTGGGTTCTGGTCAAGACTTATTTCTACAGGTGTATTTTGGACAATTTATTTAAATCGTTACAGAAACCGTCGGGTGTAACACTTTTTAAATCCTAGGTGTTCTTTTACAATTTTTGTAACATGAGGGGTCTTTTTGTAACTACCCCAAACCACAGGGGTATTTTACGCAATTTTCCCTAAAATTAAAGTAAATGGATGCAATTGTGACTTTTTTTCTTTTTCTTTTGGGTAAATGATACAAAAAAAAAAAAATGAGAGTAAGCAGAGGGAGAAAAAGTGGCCAAAAAGCATGCGAGTAGGTGACAGCCGGCTCCTCAAAAGAAGCAGCTCTGAGAACTCCGTTATCAGCTCAAAAACTGCTAAGCAAAACATAACAGTAGGTGGTCGGTACACCTAACCGTTGCTGGTGAAGTGAGAAACCAAGATAGAGAGGGAGATTGGGAGCTCGCTGCGAACAATGGAGGACATACCCTCGGTGGATATCATGACGGAGCTCCTCCGCCGCTTCAAGTGCTCCTCCAAGCCCGACAAACGCCTCATCCTCGTCGGTAAAACTCCGATTTCCTTGTCCCTCCCCTTCTTTGTCTACGTTTTATTACTATTACTACCAGCCGACCAGGCATTTATTCCATTGTTTGGATTTTGGTGGGTTGTTTGTGATTTATGCAAATGATTTTGGGAGATCTGTTAGTTCATGGTTAATGTTGAGATATACAGGGGTTGCATGCTTACGAGATTTTTTTTCTGTATTCTGTATTGTATTATGTTTTTGGTTTTCAGAATTTAGTATTCAGTTTTAAAATCGGATTGTGTGCTTTTCTTTTTTTCGGTATCTATTTTTTTTTAGTTTTTCTGTACGTTTATCATTTTTATTTTCATTTTTGTCAACTTTTTTGATACATTTTTGTATGTTTTTTTTTGCATTTTTGCCTCTATTTCTTCCATGGGCCCATATCTGTGTCCTCCTTCCCCTTCACGAGTTCCCTTTCCCCTCCCCCCTTCCCTGTTCCCACAAGATTATCCCCATTTCCCCTTCCCCTTCTGCAAAATCACCACAACCACCAAAGCCCCTTCCCCTTCTGCCAAATCAACACAACCACCAAAGCAAAAAGGATCACCTGCTTCTGCGGATTTGGCTTCTGCGGGGCGGCCTTCCTGGGCGGCAGAGAAAATCGCGAGAGAGAGAGAGAGAGGGGATGCAGGTGGCAGAGAAAATCATGAGAGAGAAAGAAGATGCAGAGAAAATCGTGAGAGAGAGAGAGAGAGAGATGATATTCTCTGAGAAGAGAATACAACTCAAGGAAAAAGGTGAAAACAGCTAAAGGCTGTTTTCAGCCTTTTTGATACTATTTGGAAATTTTATCCAAAACAGAACCGAAAAAATGTAAACATACACGAAAAAATACATCTTTTTTTATCATCATTACAAAAACGAAAACAGAAAAACGTAAACGTACAGCCCCATAGTTTTCCTGCCTTGGCTCTTTGCGAATTTCTAGGATAGACTCGGTTCGTGTAATGTTGACTTTACTTATGATTGTTACCCAAGCTTGACTTGCCATACGGTGCTTTTTAATCCATGATTGATATCTGATTTAATTCTATGTTCACATGTCCCAAAATATATCATAGGATTTTGCAAGAAGTCAGAGGGGAAATTTCAACGAATGGACGGAATATGTTTTAGTGTGTCAATTTGAGGCTAATCGAGTTGTGATGAATCATGTGTATGTTGCGGATTTTACTAGAGAAGGAAAAAGTTTAACCTTTGAGAGAATGGACTTATAGAATTTCACTGAACTTAGCCCTATCCATCCAAATTGTTGGTAAAACTTGGTAGGACAGGAAACATGTTTGAGAAGCTTTTGGAACTCTTCATGATGATGAGGTTTTTAAATTTCTACCCTCTTGTTAGCTACTGTAGGTTTATAAGTATGAAGAGGCTACCCTGGGTCATTGGAGGAAGAACAAGCGCAAACTTGTTAGCTATCACCAGCAATAACCTCTTAGCATTTAAGAGTAGTTAAATAACGTACAAGTATCAATGAGGTCGTTCATAGCACCTTAGACCCTTTTTAGCTTCTAGACTCAGTTTCTTAGGTCAAGACCCCTTTTACTTACTCATAGTTTGCGAGTATTTCAGGGGCCAAAATCTCATGATCATGCTTATAGGAATTGCATGCAACATACTTATAAGAGAATTGATCTTCTCGGTCTGGCAAGCCGAGATCCCAATGTGTCTTGCGAGTGTGCTAGCTTTACGAGTTAGTTCTCTTGGAGTTAAGGCTAATTAGCCAAAGATGCTTTCACCCAAATAACTCCTTTCTCCCAAGAGTTAATAAGGCCTTACGAAGAGGCCTTTCTTTATGTCAACAATTCGTGTTCTCCATCTTCCAATCCACAAATTCTCGAGTATCCCAACTTCTCAAACTCGTGGCTTTTGTTTCATTATTTCCAAGCTGATGGTGTTTTTATGCCTGACCCATTGCTTTAATCTCTTATGACTGTGATACTTTAGTTTATCATACCGCTACGCCAAGGAAATAGGGATGGCGAATGGGGCTCGCTCAATCTATCCCCATTTTCACCCCACCGCGTCTCGTCCCATCTTTACTTGATGGTGCCTTACACTGTCCCGTCCCATATCTTTGGCAACCATATCCAACCCAGTCAGAAGTGTTATTTTGGCTTTAAAGAAGCATGATATGCTAATCTTTTGAGATAGGAGTAGGTGGTTTAAGCAAGTTTGTCAGAAATCTATGTAGTGTTTTCCAAGTTCAACTGAAGAAATTCTCAGTATTGAACTGAGAGATTTTGAAACACCTAATTTGGCTTAAAAACGCAAGCATAAGCATAACTTGAGAGCCGGCAGAGGAGAACATAAATTAAATCGAATTCCTTTGAGCAAATTGAAGCCATCAAAATAGATCCAGTCAAACTTGTACCGTGTCTAGAACTGAAGAAACAGAAAAGAAGATGAAAGAATGAAAGAAAGCAGATGGTGATGGTGGGATGGGGACGTGTTGGAAAATTTTAACTTATGGTGGATTGGGGAATGGGGACCATTCAATGACTCCTAAATCCATCCCGCCCGGAGCGGGGCTAGGTGAGGCTTCACGTGGACTCCCCACATTGCTATTCCTTGCAGGAAAGGGCACCCCAGTGAATGAAGCTCCGCTCATTGTGTGGCAGGTTTACCTCCACTCTTGTGGTGAGGAATTGTCTGTGTTTCGAATGTGGCCTCTAGGTCAAACCTGAGCAACCTTCTTGCTGGTTCCGCTTCTACTGTGATGCCTTAAGAAAATAGGAGAAAAAAAGGGCTTAAAAACTTCTAAGCACGAACTTGAACACAAATGTGAGCTGAGCCTGGTCTGTTTGGTGGTGTGCTTGTAAAGCATAATCTTGATGTTTGTGTTATGTTTAGAAAGGTGGCTAACTGCGAATTTGTTTCTAACATAGAGACTTTGGGTGAACGGCAGGTCCTCCTGGGTCCGGGAAAGGGACTCAATCACCGATAATCAAGGATGAGTACTGTTTATGCCACTTGGCAACAGGTGATATGCTGAGAGCTGCTGTTGCGGCTAAAACTCCACTTGGGATCAAGGCTAAGGAAACCATGGAAAAGGTAGTTCCCGGTTAGGTTTGTCACTTATAATGCGCGCTAAATTTGTTTTTGTTCTCACCGAGCTGCACCTGTCGCGTTTAAATGCTGTTTTTGAGGGTAATGATGTCATCACATTTTAGGGAGAACTTGTTTCGGATGACTTGGTTGTTGGCATAATAGATGAAGCAATGAAGAAGCCCTCATGCCAAAAGGGGTTCATTCTTGATGGTTTTCCTAGGACTGTTGCCCAAGCAGAGAAGGTTTTATTGCTTTATATTCTGCTTGTTCAGTCTCTCCTTCCCTTTTCCCTCCTCTTCTGGATTCCCTGTTTTGTCTCTTATCGCATTATTTGTTTTTTTGGTACAGCTCGATGAGATGCTGCAGAAGCAGGGAACGAAAGTTGATAAGGTGCTCAACTTTGCCATTGATGACGCCATATTGGAAGAGAGGATCACTGGTCGTTGGATCCACCCTTCAAGCGGTCGGACCTACCACACCAAATTTGCACCCCCCAAAGTTCCAGCTGTTGACGATGTAAGTTATGTTGGTTATATTTGTACTTCTTTAGAGACCTGCTCAGCATTTTTATGACATCTGACTTTTGTATAAAATAACAATTCCCTGCTGAAAAGATTGCTGAACTCTTAACTGGATGGAGAACTGATAAGGATTCAAATTTAAATGGCTTCTATTATGTCAACATGCCAACTAGTAAGACTAGCGCGAGGATTGAATACCCAACCTAAGGTCACCACTCTTGACTTTCACAAGAGGAAATGCCTTTTGCCTTCACTTCGTTTTGTTTGATCTTCGTACAAATTACTTGATCTGACGGGCCCCAGTGTCACAAGATTGGCTTTTGAAGTGACTCAATTAGGATAAAGGATAAAGAAGTCAATGTGACACTTGGGATATACCCTGATCCACTGCACATTTGTTTGTGAAGCTGAAACCTATGGATGCTCTCATCTCTTTCTAGAGATCTTTGTGTGATTCTGAAGTACAATCGATTGCATAGACTCTCGGTTTTACACGTACATTTTACATGATTTGAACTATAGACTTTAACATCAGCTTCTGTACTCGTTCGAAGGTTGAATATTCTTTGCTGTGACCAGTAACAGTTCATTCTCTTTCTTGCATATTCCATACTTAATCAATGGTCTGCTTATTAACAGCTTGAAAAATTCTTGATTCCGATCCTTATATCTTCTTACTACTCATAATTGAAGGTTACTGGAGAGCCGCTAATGCAACGGAAAGATGATACTGCAGAAGTTCTTAAGTCAAGACTGGAGGCCTTTCATAGGCAAACTGAACCGGTAGCTTTTCGTCATCTTAATAAATTCTCATTGATTCTTGTTGAGTAGATATCCTTGAAGTTGAATGAATATACATGCGGTACAACCTTCTTTAGAAGGTCGAGGATAGTCCTTATAAGCCTATTAACTTTGAAGTGCTTCTGCCTTTCATACTTTTTCTGTCTTCTTCTGTTGTGCACTGGGCTGTCCTTTTGTTTGAGAGAGGTGTGTTACTTGCTTAATCAACTGTAATGTATCCATGAAATTCCAATAGCCACCACTGGCACTGATCCAAAAACTTGAACATTTTGGTTTGATGGCAAATTCCACACCCTTCACACAACAATCTCCCATGTTTCTTTTTCACTTGTGGTTTTCATTGCTTCCTCCTGCATTCTAACCAGCTCCTGCATTCTAACCAGCTTCTCTATTTGTGATTGCAGGTTATAGATTACTATTCAAAGAAGGGCGTAGTTGCACAGCTTCCTGCAGAGAAACCCCCAAAGGAGGTCACTGTTGAGGTTCAGAAGGTTCTGTCTTCTTGAGGGAGCCCGTTTTCCTCTTCCAAAAGTATTTTTCTATACATTCCTTTTGGCTGCATGTTATCCGGTACATTATCGGATCGGCGAACTCATTGGCTGGTTGAGTTGTTTGAGCTCCTTCCTGCAGGTTATCCTCGGTTTCCATGTTCAACCATGAGCTCTAGTTGGTTGAGCTGCAAAAGAATTTTCAAACTTGTAATGATAGAATAAAAAGTCTCCAATGCAATGTGAGAATTTTTGGCCAATTGCTCCCTGATAGTGGGCTTACAGTTTATGGTGCATTATCTGAGCTAGTTATTTTTGGGGGCTAAAACAGGAGCGCCTTCAGAATGAATCAAAGATGGTTTAAGGGTTCTCACGCTGTGGGAGCAGCAATACCCAGCATGAATTCGGGCATGAAAGACATCAAATCTTGTATGAATGTCAGCTTCCTCCAAGGAAAATTCAATGAATCCGATACTTTTGCTTAAGAGAGCTAATTCTTTGAACGTGGATTGTCTATTTTTGACGAATTCAGTTCAGAGCGGGGGAGAAAGCTGACTTAAGGGTGTGATTGTGAAGCTTTAGATACACAAGGACAAATTATACTAGGCGTGCAGTTTGTACACACAAAAAAAAAGAAAGGGCTAATTACACCCATGTGCCTGAGGTTTGGGGGTAATAACACGCGAGGACACAAAATTTCAAAATGTAACACTTATGTCCATTGATTAACGGAATACAAAAATACTTAACGGTTTTAACAAAAAGACTTGATTGCCCCTGACTTTAAAATCAATTACCCACTTAATTTACTGTTTATTCTTCCTCTCCCCACACCCAGCACCCACCCCCACCCCCCGCGCCCCCACCCCCACCCCCACGCGTCTGCCTCTTCCTCTCCCCACACCCAGCACCCACCCCCACCCCCTAGCACCCCCACCCCACCCCCACGCGTCTGCCTCTTCCTCTCCCCACACCCAGCACCCACACCCCCCACGCCGACTGCCTTCCCCTTTCCCCGTCAACGCAGTAGCAAGCCCTCCGGCGAGGCACCGGCGTCGCAAGATCGCGGTCGCCATACCGATCTGCCTGTCGCGGTCGCCATACCTCCGTACCCCGCGCCGTCTGAGATCGCAAGCATCACCGAGCTACGTCGCGACACCGGCCTCCTCCATCGAGATGCGCGCCACCGTGACCACCAGCAAGGCAGCGCCATCACCACCACGATGGGCTTGCACCATCGTGCCCACCGGTGCGATCGATGCCTGGTGATGGGTCTGCTCCGACAGCGACGGTGGGTGGGCCGATCTGTGGAAGAGAGCAGTTGCGGTTGTGATGTCGCCGGCCATGGGCGGGTTGATCGATGGGGATGTACATTGGTGTTTGGTTGGTGGCAATCGCCAGTGAAGAATAGCAGTGGCCGTTGTTGGCCATCTGCCCTCGCCGAAAATGGTGTAAGGCGTCGAGCAGGAGATTGGTGCCTACGGTGGTGGCCCGTTGTTGGGTCATGGTGGTCTGATCAGTTGAGTTTGTGGCCGGCGGTGGTGGGAAGGGGGGCTGCCGGCGGTGACTTCAGATTTAGGGTTGATTGATTTAGGGTTTAAAGAGAGAAAATTATACTTTTTGTGACGATATACTGTACAGGGGTAGTATTGCCATTTTCAAAATACGTAATGACGAAAATTATACTTTTTGGACGGAATACTGACGGTTGGATAAAAATGTTACTTTTTTTAACGTTTTTGGTCACGTATGTTACATTGTGAAACTTTGTGTCCTCGCGTGTAATTACCCCCAAACCTCAGGGACATGGGTGTAATTAGCCCAAAAAGAAAAAAGGGCCCTATCTTGCCATACAAATTTAAAACGTAATCCAAAGATTGAAATTTCGGCATACGAGTGAAACTTTTGTACTTGAAGATGTATAGTACATGGGCTCATGTTATTTAGGAAAATTATCACTTAGTACCCCTGAGTTTTTAAGTTATATACACTAGCTACCCCTTTATTCAGAAAAATTAAGCTAACACCCCCTACTATTGGTGGTAAATTTGAGTTAAAATGACTTGGTTGCGCTTATAGAAGTAAGAAATTTTGGACATGTTAACCCTTTCCTCCCCATCTTCCCACCACTGCCAACCTCACACTCGTCACCCACCACCAATCTCCATTTGCCGTCACTGCCACCATCCTGCACGCACCCAACCACCACACTCATGTACCAACGCTCACTTGCACGTCACCCATCACCAACCTCCACACACATGTACCAACGCTCGCACAAACATACACATCACGCAACACACGCACGCACGCACTCTCTCTCTCTCTCTCACACACATTGTTACATACCCACATGCCAACACCCCCTCCACACATATGAGCACACACCCGCATACTATCATCATCCCTTCGTCCCACTCCCCACGATCAGCAGGAAGGGAAAGCTAGTGATAGAATCATTAAATTTAAAAGCACAATGGTGCTTATGTGTGGGGGTGGGGGGTAGGGGCTCAAGAGTCGTGATTGTGGGGGTGTGCGCGCGCGAGTATGTCTGTTGCGTGTGGCAGATGGGGGCAAGGGGTGGGAACGGTGGTGATGGAAGGGTTAGGCAGACAACGAATACGGTGAGTGAGAATGACGAAACTCTTGACTTGAATTGATTTTTGAGGATTATTGAGGGTATTTTTAGTTTTTATTGAATTTTAGCAACATAAGACGTCAAGATAACGTAGAGAGGGTTTGTGACACATTTGCCCTAATGTCAAGAGAGGACATTATAATTTTTCGAATAAAGGGGTTATGAATATATGAACGCAAGACTCAAAGTAGAAATTTTTCTTAAAATGTATTATTTTCCTATCTCATAATGTGAAATTAGTGCGATACGCGCTGCACACACATGGCGCATACAAGCCTAAACGCTAAAACGAAAAATGAAAAGACAGATTGTAGATTACTGTGCATTGAGAAGAGAACAGTGACTTTTGTTTACCGCAGAATAATGGGAACTGGGCAACCCGTGACGTCCAATAAGAAACAGAAAATGTGTATAGCAAACCAATAAGATTCCCGCAAGAAAGTTTGATCCCCCAATCTCCAATGAATATTTAAGTACGATTCCACTACCAAATCTCGATTTCCAAGCCTCCACCCTTGTATATATAATTGATCCATGAAGTTGACCTTCACCTGAATTCCATTTCTCGATCACCGCATCGATAAGTTTGAAATCTAATTCTCCAAGTTATTTGTAGTGAATCTTTGCAGTGAATGTGTCTACTAACATATCTGTCTCTGTAATAGTGTCTGTGTGTTTGTTTGCCTCTGTGTGTGTGTCACTGTGTGTTTGTATGGCAAGTTGAAGTTTCTGATATTTTACTCCCGATATATTAGGAGTTCAAGTTCATTATTGAATCTAGAAGAAGAGCATAATGAGGCTGAGTCCGAGAGAGGTGGAAAAATTGATGCTACACAATGCCGGATATCTAGCACAGAAGCGGCTTGCTCGGGGCCTACGCCTCAATTACACCGAAGCCGTTGCACTTATAGCTTCACAGGCATATCATATCAAACTCGTATCCTGTTGCAGCTTCATTAACTTGGTTCATATTTGTACAGGACTAATTTTTTTTCCACGTTTGTGATTTCCTTAGATTTTGGAGTTTGTACGTGATGGCGACAAAACTGTGGCGGAGTTAATGGACACTGGGAGACAACTGCTAGGGAGGTATGTTTTGAATAGCAATGACAATACTCCGCAAAGTATGTATTACTTGGGTGAGGTTTAGGCAATGATACACCTATTTGTGATGACAAACCACGCTGCCAAGTAGGATATTTTTATGACGAGTGTACCAAATGCTAATATGTTGAAGTTATTTAAAGTGAAACAGTGGAGGATATGTACCAAGCAGTTTCTTATGATCTGTAAATCTGATACATTAGGATGATAATTTACCTTATCTGAACGGAGGTTTAAGCATACGTCATGGGTAAAGTTTATATCTGATATGCACCTGGCCAGATGATCACTCCATCGACCTCTCTGTTTTAAAAGTGTGCTTCTATGTTCAGAACTAGTTGAAGGAGAGCCACATAGGAGACATGCCGCCAAAGGAAAGTTACAATCATAATATGCCACTATCTTTCTTTAATCTTCAGTTATACTCCGTAATATTCTCTTCAATGAAGGTGTTGGTGATCTGGAGCTTGGTGGGGGTGGGGGGTTGTCTTGTGAATATCCAAATAAAAGTTGGCCATGTGTCAAAATCAGTTTACTGTTCTTTACTTTTGTTGTCTGATTTGAGGAAGTGAACAGCGCCACTATGTTAGATCCATGCCATGAAGGAGGAGTTGATAGAGGGATAGCCTATATATATAGTAGTATTGTCCTTTACTTAAAACCAGCATCTCTAAAAGATTTAGTTGAGAATGGGAAAGCTTATGTGAGAGCTCATAATTTACAGAACAAAAAGAAGCATAGTTTATCATGATTCTTGGATCTTCTGGCACTAGTTGGAATTTGGTGCATCGCCTCTTAGGTCTACCGAAGACAACCAAGGTTCACGACGATGACGATGAGTTTACTTGATTTGGTATCCAGAGTCTTTTGGCAGTATTGGTTCTTACAAGGTGATGCTTTTAAGAAGTTTAAAGAAAGTTACATATGATCTGCTTCTTGATTGAGAAGATTCTTCTTAAGTTTCTGCCAATGGACCTATGGCAGTTGTGTAGTCAATGACTCTAATTGTAGTTGACCTGATGCAGCCTGTTCTTAAGGAACTTTTCCACCTTTTAAAAAAAATTTGACAGAAACTTATGGATGTGGCTGTCTTCTCCGTTAACAGGAATCAAGTTCTGCCAGCTGTTCCGCGCCTTTTGCATACTGTTCAGGTAGTGAACTTTGTTGATGTTCCACGCGTGCTGAAGCTTCCACTTTTTACATAGCAGTGAACATTGTGAATGTTGGTTAAGAGTTTAGTATCTAGCATTGGTAATTTATGTCGTGAACACTTGGAATATGAGTAGTAGTTTATTCTTGTCATCCCTTCTTATAGATTTATTTTCTGAACTGAAATATTGCATAACCTCCAGCCGCAGGGTTCTCTTTTCTTTGCTTAATTCTCTTTGTTGCGAATATCAAGTTAATTAACTTAGTGGATGACACCTTTTTATGGTCTACTTAGGTGGAGGGGACCTTTCCAGATGGAACAAAATTAATCACCATACATGATGCAATATTGAGTGAGAACGGAAATCTGGAGCTAGCATTACATGGTTCATTTCTTCCAGGTGAGGGTCTTATGAACTTTAATGGCACTTTGAAGGGATTTTTTTTTTTTTTGGGTGGTCTGGATAAGCATGTTAAAGAGGTTCTTTATTTTCCCCCAAATCCCATTCACCAACCATGTCTCTGGAGTGGTGAAGAACTGTAAGGACCTTAGTTGTTAAGATGTTCCTCACATGATATCAGGCTGACTATAAAGCCAGACATGGCCATGTCAAGCAACGCTAGTTTGTTTAACCACATATTCATCTTTAAACATGGTTAGCCAAGGTCAATGTGTAGATGTTTGTGGCATTAAAAGTTTATCCACATTTGAGACTTGTTAAATTAGGTTGAAAATATGCACCATCTAGCTTCTCAACAAATATCGTGTCGTGTAACACACATTCTGCGTGAGTTGTTTCCTAGTTACCTCTTGAGGTAAATTGTTGGATCGTTGTTTTTTCTGCTGCAGTTCCTTCACTGGAAAAATTTACTGAGGTATTAGATGATATAATTCCTGGTGAGTTCAGCTTTGGAGGTGGATGTATTACGCTTAATTCAGGAAGGAAAGCAGTAATACTTAAAGTCACTAATACTGGAGACAGGCCAATTCAGGTACTTGTCCTGCATATCATGATTTTTCTTTTGGTTTTAACATTTTAGTCACCTAATAGTTTAGAGACATGCTTTATCTTGAGGAGTCATAAATTGACATTTTGTGATGCTGCATCATCTGCAGTTGACTAGCATTTTAGTGATGTCATATATTGGTGCTAAATTTATGTTGAATTCATACATTTGTGAGCTTGATGTCAATATAGTACAGGTTCAATTGAGGGAATGTTGACCTTCGGTTTGCGGTAATAAAGTTGGCTTGCATGGCTACTATCTGGAAATGAAGTTCAGATAATTGTAGGCCCTTGTTTCTTACGAATCTAAAATTGCCTACTATCTGCTGCAGCTTAGTTGTACTTCCTTTCCTTTCATAGTGGTTTTTAGTTACAGCATGCTTGTACTTTTAGGGTATACGCTTTACTTTTGGTAAGGATCCTAATAAAGGTAATTTTTACTTATTCAGGTTGGCAGCCACTATCACTTTATTGAAGTGAACCCCTTTTTAGTTTTTGATCGAATGAAAGCATATGGCATGCGGTTAAATATACCAGCAGGAACGGCTACTCGATTTGAGGTTAGACCTTAACTTCATAGCTTTTCAAATTTAAAGCGTGTTCGAGCAGTTATGAGCAGTGCTCGTCTTGTTTCCCTGTCCTAGAATTTTGCACGGGAATTTCTACTCATGATTGATATCTAAAATTGCATTTTTACATAACATGGAAGATAACATTGCTCGGCATTAAGATGACAGAGTCCGTGATCTAGGTGATTGAGAGATAGATATTGATGACATGAAATGGTAAATTGCTATTGAATGCAATTGAGCAACTGTGGTAATTGTCTTAGGTGTTTTCCTTTCATGCAATAAAGGCTACATAGCTAAGAGGCGTGTGGTTCCTTCAAGTGCCCGCAAAAAGAAAAATGGTGTAACACATAGATTCCAGCATGAGTCCGAACGACATAAATGAGTGTTGTTGCAGTAACATTCAAGTTCTTCATTTTCCCTTTTTAGTGCTGTAGAATTAGTTCTTCTGAAGTTACTTACTCATTGAAAGAGGGAAAACAAAGTGTCATCAAGACCTTTGCTCCAGGCTCTGCTTTCCAGTTTGCAGTTTCACAGATTCCTTGATTGTACTAACATCTCTAGTACTTCTCCAGCCAGGGGATACAAAAAGCGTCGCCCTTATCAAGATTGGTGGAAAGCAAGTGATTAGAGGAGGAAACGGAATTGTTGATGGCCTCGTTCATGATGCCAATATTGCAGCAGTTTCACAAGCTGTACACACAAGAAGACTTGGGCACGCTGAAGAAATAAATGCCAGGTTTACAAGTCTGACTAAGCACTTCGTATTTCTGGCTTCTCTGTTTGATGTTAGAAGCTAGGATTCATTATGAGTAGTTCTGGTCTGTTAATATGGTATGGATAAACATTATGCTTTACCTCATTATCGGTTTTGAAGTGAAGGTGTCACTGAAGAAGGATCTGCCATTTGCTCTACAATTTCTCGGGAGGCCTATGCTAATATGTACGGTCCGACTGCTGGTGACAAAATACGACTTGGTGATACTGAACTGTTTGCAGAAATTGAAAGGGATTTTGCTGTGTATGGTGACGAATGTGTATTTGGAGGTGGAAAAGTCTTAAGAGATGGAATGGGGCAGGCTTGTGGATATTCTCTAGCTGAATGTCTGGATACAGTTATCACCAATGCTGTGATTATTGACTATACAGGAATTTTCAAGGCAGATATTGGTATTAAAGGAGGTGACATTGTTTCCCTTGGGAAAGCAGGCAACCCAGATATGATGCATGGCGACATGATAATTGGGGTAAGTCACATGTTTCACTCCAGTAAACAGGGCAGAGATACGATTTTCCATAAGGTTAACACCAAAGTGCTACCCTCTTTTTGGATCAGGTTAACACGGAAGTAATTGCTGGAGAAGGAATGATAGTAACAGCAGGAGCCATAGATTGCCATGTGCACTTTATATGCCCTCAATTGGCATATGAAGCTGTATCAAGCGGTAAGATTGCTACTTGAGTTAGAATGCCTTTGTTGGAAAGCATATGCTTGAAGTTAAATAAGATTCTGATCTGGCGACAATGAATCTTCCGCTGGAGCAAGCTTGAGTTGACTTATGAGTAATTCACACGTAGGTGTATGTAATTTATCTGTGGATCTGTAGGTTCAGAACCATCAGATGTCACCTCTTAAAGCTGGAGCAAGCAAATTCTTTGATGGCCCAAAGTAGTGTGTTACATGGAGGGCAGTTCTGTAATAGCATATCAGTCTGTTTCTAACACTAAGCCTACTAATTCGTAAACAAGATGTTCACTGTCAATGAAAATATCACTGTTTATGAAAATATGAATTTGTACCAATGAGTAGGCAAGGATACATTTCGACACTGTGCATACGAGTATGTCAAAAAATCATCTACTACATGTAAACGTGGGCAGCATCTATCATTCTCTTCTAGAAATTGCATCAGCTAGGCAGAAAGATCCAAAATCACAGATGCTCATTGACAATCATATGCAGCTCACATGGCAACCGAGATTGCGTTTTTGGTCCTCCTTAGAAACAGGGAGTGATTTGATTTAAAAACTACCTGATAGACTTACATTTTGGACTTGATTAATAGTGCAGAGGACCAGAGAGATCTCAACTATATGTCCCTTAGATGGACGTGTTTGGTATCTTCAACCATTAGTCAAGAAACAGGCTTCCTTTATATCACAGGGAGGAAAACTCCTTGACAGCTTGTAATACTTCCGTTATTATTTTTGATGCTCTAAACAAGGACAACCTACCATATAGATACTTTTGAATAATAGATTAGTCGGCAG
Organism: Escallonia herrerae; assembly: GCA_033070095.1. NCBI lineage: Eukaryota > Viridiplantae > Streptophyta > Magnoliopsida > Escalloniales > Escalloniaceae > Escallonia > Escallonia herrerae. Next base: position 386,755 of record JAVXUP010000047.1, on the reverse strand, counting down.
AAATAAATGTGATCAGATTCTAATTACATCCTGTTGAGTGGTGATAACGTTTCTCGGGTTGTATCTATAATTTAAGTGCACAAGTGGGTACTTGGATTCCGCTCAAGCACCTCGTGAGACTGTTACATAGTGTTGCATGATTGTAACAGTTTATAATGAAGGGTACACCTGCGACTGGGATTTCCTGTATTACAAATTTGCAGAATTTATACACCCTCTTTTTCCTGGGGATGGGGAGTAGGGGGGTGGAGAGGGGTGGGGAAGGATAGGGTAATACTTTTTTAGTCGACATAAACATCCTCTGTCCTCCACTTGCCATGCAATACAGAGATTATTCTTGCTCATAATAGCTATCCCTGCTTGCTTGCTTCAACTCATCCAAAAGCTTTCTCTCCCTTAACAACTTATGTAGGTGTCACAACAATGGTGGGTGGTGGAACAGGACCAGCTGTAGGGACGTGTGCTACCACTTGTACACCAGCACCATCACACATGAAACTCATGCTGCTTTCTACAGATGAGCTGCCCCTAAATTTTGGTTTCACAGGAAAAGTATGCTTTATAAGTTTGTGAATTTAGATTTTATTCCTTCTGTAACTTGACCTTATGTGGAAGCGTGTTCTCAGGTGTGAACACTTGCAACTGTTCATGGACCACTCTATATGGAATGGCTGGATGGTTACCATTTTATGTTGTCTATTTACTGCATAAGCGCTTTACCTTTTCAGGGGAATACTTCCAAACCGGAGGGGTTGCATGAAATAATCAGAGCTGGGGCCGTGGGACTGAAGCTTCACGAGGACTGGGGAACTACTCCTGCTGCAATAGACAATTGTTTGATTGTTGCAGAACAGCATGACATCCAGGTTATTTGCTTGTATACACTCTACAAAGTAAAGTCACGTCATTATTGTTCCTTATGTCACATTATATTCACCTTATGGGAATTTGACAGGTTAATATACACACTGACACCTTGAATGAATCTGGATTCGTGGAACATACAATCTCTGCATTTAAAGATCGAACAATTCACACTTACCACAGGTATATGCTTCACTGCACCACGTCCCTGCCATCCTCATCTCCACCTACTGCCACCTTCACCCGAAACAGGAGAGAAATATAAGAAGAATAAGATACAATGCACACACCCACTTGTACAACGAACTTCCATGCTAATCTTTTAATATGTGAGCTTTACTAAAGCACACTCTCCTTTTCGTTTTGCATGTGTCCTTCTAGACATTTCCTTAGCTTTTTGATAGTCATAATTTTAACCTTTAAGTTGAAGTGATGTGACTTCTTTATGTGGCTATGAGTTTATTGGTCAAGCTTGAGTTGACTTATGTAAAAGTCAACTCAAGCTTGAAATAATCTTGTTATCCTTTTAATGCCACTAGTTCCTTTTTTAATTATTATTAGTGTTTCTTGGTTAATCCATTTTGATATTCTAAGGAAATAATCTTGTTATCCTTTTTCTTTCCTTTTTGGGCAGTGAAGGTGCCGGTGGCGGTCATGCTCCAGATATCATCAAAGTTTGTGGTGTTAAAAATGTTCTGCCCTCATCAACCAACCCAACTCGTCCTTTCACTTTAAATACTATAGATGAGCACCTTGACATGCTGGTAAGTTAACAAAAAGAATTATTACTGCATTCTCAATAGAAGATTATTCTTCAATCAGTATCAGTTCTGTACAGATGGTCTGCCATCACCTTGATAAGGACATTCCAGAGGATGTAGCTTTTGCTGAGTCGCGGATTCGGGCTGAAACGATTGCTGCGGAGGACATTTTGCATGATATGGGGGCGATTAGCATCATAGCTTCTGATTCACAGGCTATGGGTCGGATTGGAGAGGTTCCTGAGTAAATTTATATTTTCCTTTTCCCTTTCTCAGATTGAGTAAAGTATTATCTTCAAAATATTTAGTCCTCTCTTTATACATAAAAAGTCGATAAAAATTACCTATTGGATATTAAACACTTCTTTGAAATACAGGTTGCTGAAGATAGGATCATAGGACCATTGGGTGATCTCATATGTGGACCAAGTATTTGATTGATCTAATACGTAACAAGGGACTTGTTTATACCCTTATCAGGCTGTCGAAAGTAAACGTTTAAAGTTTATATTGAATTTGTTCTCAGTCAAAAGGTCAACTTCTCTGTCCTCTCTTTTGGTTCACAGTCATCCAGTTATGCTGATCTGACTCACCACAACCACACATCATCAGCAGCTTTCAGTGCACCCACTACCCTTCTCGCTCCAACTACCCCTACAATGAGAGGGGAGATATTGTCAACAAGCTTTAGTTATGAAAGGGCAAGGCTTGGCTTGTTTGATGGGGCATTGTGTACTACCATGAATGCAATTGGGGTTATTGGGTTGGCAATGAGTTCAGGTACCCGCTTTGATAGTTTGGTACCACGTAAAATTGACCACTTGCTATAAACGTTAAAGTTAGAGGGTAATGTGTCCAAAAATGTTTATCGTGCTTTGATAATATTTCTGGATAATTTCGATTGAAGAGAGACGTAGATGCCCCAAACTTTACCTCTCTGATCAACCGCCTTATCTGCAGCGTTGCAATACAGTCAGCATCAAACTCCTTCCAGGCCATGTGGTACACCTTTAATCCACGGCATCACTCCAAACGGTCACTGCAGTGGTCAGCCTAATAGCCATCTTGTATCGTTTTATATATGATGACGCCTCTACTTATAGCGCCTCCAACACGTCTAGCGGCCCGTTCTCCGTCCTCTCTCGAGCTCATCTTTGGTGCCATCTTAATGAAGGTGGCAATTTGGTGGCAATTCAAGAAACGTTACGATGACTTCTGGTGTGGTATCAAGGAGATCCATGGATCTCTGTCAAAAGGCTTTTAAAAATGAGCTTTGAAGATGATGTAGGGATGAAAATCTTACTTTCTTGCAAATTTTGATGACCAGGTGCTGGTTAAATTTGCTGAATTTAGGTCTGTGTTGTATGAGAGTAACCCCAAGGAAGATGAGGATTCGGTGACTGGGATTACTGTTAGTAATGGAATGTATACCGTGAAGTCTACCTATGGGACACTGTTGGGAGGAGGCCCTTAGAAATTTTGATGGAGAAGCATTTGGCATGTTTGATGCGGAAAAAGTTGGGAGACAGTAAACCATCTTTTTCTACAATCTGACATGGTACAGGCTTGTGGTGTATGCTTCTCTTTCCTTCTGGTGTCAGTTGGTTTCTGCCAGAATCACTAGAAGTACATGAATTGTGGTCTTTTCTTTTCTCTACTTATATGTCAATTTGGTTCTGCCAGGTTCAGTAGAAGCCTTGTTGTTTTGCTGGAGGGTTTGGAAGATGGCCAGAAATGGGAGATTGTTTTGCTGGAGGGGATTGATATATCAGTGTAGAAACTCAAGTCCTTGTTTATGGTCACACTTAGATATAACAGGAAGATAAATGGTTTTGTAGATTTTATTTGATGAGTTCCTTCAAAACTAGCAAAACGTAATGCGCTGTCGTGCTCTTCTTCCATATGGCGATGTTGGCTCCCTATGGATTCCCTGGTTTCTTTATCCCCTTTCCTTTTGTATACTTACTATATGCTCAGAATTTCGGCATTTTAGGCACATTGTGCAATAGCCGTTATCAATTACATCTAAAAAAATTTAGGTAGCAATGTGGTGACGGTGCGACGGAGTTATATGTGTGTGTGAATCTGCCAAGTTTGTTGTTAAGATTAGCTAGTTTTTGTGAACTTACATATAGATGGCAGCCTTGGGCGTTGGATTAGTAGACATGGGTTTAACTTCCCTGGCTACTTGTTATGTATACTAGAAGATACTGTGGTGAGAGCTTTTGGTAAGTGTTAGGCTATAGTGAATGAAGGTGGCTTAGTATAGCTTTCTTGGTTGCTACTCAAAATAGGCTGTTTGTGCCTCATTCTGTATGTACCAGATGCAGTGCTGCCTTTTCTTTTGGGCATTACCCTTATGGAAATAAATTGGACTTGAAAGTGATTTATCGAAAGCATGATGCTTAATGTTCTGCTTTGCGCTAATTGAATTTAGCTTATCAGGTGGAACTTAAATGTCACTTCATATTGTTTCATTCCTTTGGTTAGTTACGGTGATAATTCATGGTTAAAGTTATTCACTTTTGTAGTTGGAATTTTCTTTCTGGTACTTTTAGTTGTCATAGCTGTAATGCACGGCCCCACTTCTACCTTATTCTTCCATCGGAGCCTGAGCGATGCGCCTTTTCACCCCATACGCCTAAGAATTACCCCAAAATGCAGAAGTGGGGCCTATAATTTTCCCGTCTTTGTCTTCTCTATCCTTTAGTACTTGACAGAAGTGGAAAAATTGCCCAATAATTCTTTGTTATCTCTTTTCTCTCAAAACACAACCCAAGGTCTAGTTTAAGATTGATTTTCAGTTTCACTTTGGGTAATCAGAAGTGGACACTTCTGTAGTCAGGAGTATAGAGAAGTTGGAAAAAAAATATGTACTTGGCATTAGTTTCTGTTGGTCGTTGAAGTTGGGTGGATGGGCACGGTCTAAATGCAAAAAGGGAATAAATCTAAAAAATTGGATAAATTGATCTTATAGTATGGAATGCTAGTGAAATATAAACAATCATGTTTGCTGTCTGAAAACAAATTGTTCTTTTGTGCTTCTTTTGGGTCTGATGAACTGAAGAGTTCTAGCTTCTCAGCTGCAGGATGATATATCTCTATCACTTGAGTAGAGGATAAAATTTTTCTCATGCTTTGTACGTGTTCTGACTTGAGGCTTAGCTCAAGCAACTACTTTCCTTGCCAGGTAATCAGCAGAACTTGGCAGACTGCCCACAAGATGAAGTTATTAAGAGCGTCAGGTGATGCCAGTGGAACAAACAATGACAACCTCCGGATTAAGCGATATATAGCAAAATACACTATAAACCCTGCAATTGCTAATGGGTTTTCTCGACATGTTGGGTCAGTTGAGGTATTCTAGTTGTTAACATTGTTTGCTATCATTTCATTTGATCAGTTAGAAAGAATCCTGGAGTATGCATTTGCTGTAGGTGGGAAAGTTGGCTGATCTTGTTATTTGGAAGCCATCTTTTTTTGGGGTAAAACCAGAAATGGTGATTAAAGGTGGTGAAATTGCATGGGCGAACATGGGTGATCCAAATGCAAGCATTCCTACTCCTGAACCGGTAAACGTTTAACTACTTTATCTGTTAATGCTGATTGTTACTTCCATTGACTTCTAAGAAGTATCACGCTGACTAATCATGAAAGTTTCTCCAGCAAACTACGAATCTAAATCTTGTTCATTACATGTGTCTATGTGTCTCTGTGTCTGTGCGAGCGTGTATGGTGGGAAATCATAATTATTTTCTAAATATCACCGCTTTGATTTAACTTAGAGACTAATCCATCTAGAGTTGAGATATATTTTTTGCTGTTGGTTTGGAATTTGTTTGTGTTTTCCGTTAGGTTGATCAGATAAGTTTCTCGAATCTGGTCAAAATTTTGATGATGCACAACTTATTGCAGGTGATCATGAGGCCCATGTTTGGAGCATTTGGCAGAGCTGGAAGTGCCAACTCGATTGCTTTCGTCAGCAAGGCATGAATCTCTCTCTCTCTCTCTCTCTCTCTCCCCCTCCTATTAGTCTCTTCACATTTTAACCTCACAAACAGGCAGCTGTAGCTAGTGACATAAAATCACAGTATGGACTCAACAAGAGGGTGGAAGCCGTGGGAAATGTTAGAAAGCTGACAAAGCTTGATATGAAGTTAAATGATGCCCTTCCAAACATCGAGGTCGATCCTGAGACATATACAGTGACAGCAGACGGCGTGGTTCTTACCTGCGATGCGGCTACCACGGTTCCCCTTTCTCGGAATTACTTCCTCTTTTAAGCATAAAACTGGTGATATCTCCGACTCATCATTGTGTTTGGTCACAGATGACCGGTAAATAACAGCATGATCTTCGCTAAAGCTGTGAAACCCATTCGAATAATTGTGTGACCAGAATTAGCTAAATAATTGTACTGGCAAGCGACTGTGTAATGGCGATCGACGGAACCTGGTTCTGTTTTTTTCCCGATGGCTGGTTTGGTGCATTTGAGAACAAAATGCTTAGGGAAGTCTTGGATAGTGTCTGCAATAAGTACAATTCTGTTGTAAGCAGTATTATCTTACTGCATTGGACCACGTTTATTTAAAGTCTGTCAACATTAGTTTACTTAAATGTTTTCATCATTAGTATGGGGTGTGGTATGCAAAATTTTCGGTCATACTACCGGATCTCATTTGCTCCTCTCTTATTGTAGGAGAATCAATTCTAAAACCTTTTGAAATGGCGACGGAAGATTTATCAGGTAAACTAGTTAGTTCGTTTTTCACATTAAGAGCAAGCAATTAAGTAAAAATGTACTTAGCAGCTTTCGACATGCGCTTAGTGTGTGTGTATGGGAAATTTCAAAGTACCTTTCATTTCAAAATCCTTTCGTTTTAAAATTTGCTGATTTATAAATTTATGGGGTGAGTATTTTGTATGCAGATTTACATTTGAAAATTTGAACCCATGCAATAAATTGGCGGTGTATGGATAATAGCTAGTGAGAGAGTTTTCTTTTTTAGTAGAAGAAGGTTGTTAAAATTATGGAGACAAAAAAGTCACTTTTTCCTTATATTTGTGGTAAGGATTTGTCAAATAACCAGTCTTGATTCGTTATTTGTAGAAAAAATTTTAGCACAACAGATTCTCTTTACAAATTCCTCCTCAAATCTGATAAATTTATTTCATCATAATATAAACAAGAAATTTAGTGTGATGTATTTGTAAATCTACTATAAAAGTCAAATCTTCAGTTCAATTAATTCATCCGAACATAATCTTAAGGCATATAATGAGCTTGTTGAAACGATTACAACAATTATCGTGCTACCACGTAACACGTAATGAGTTCGAAAACATACCGTACGAAGTCTTCGAAAATTTCGACGTAGGATCCTTGTTGTTACGAGCCTCCAACGCGCTTGATCTTTTTCGCAGGTACGAAAACGGCTACTAGAGTCGAGTTCTTCGTCCACGAACCAAATCCTAGAGCTTGGTGATTGCTCTAGAGAGAGTGCTATAGAGAGAGGGATTATTGCTATGACTTCCTTTTTTTATTGGGATATCTCTAGCCTTTATATAGAGATACAATTAGAGACTGGCTTTACCTCCAACTCTTAGGAGATAAAGATGTATTTACCTCAAACACTTAGGAGATAAATATCCTCTAATTAACTGTAATTATCCAGACTAACAAATACACATTATCTGTTAGTGGGCGGATAATGGGTCCATTGACCCAATTTATTAACAGCTCCCACTCGCCCACACACAGGGCAAATAAATCGTAGTCCCTCTTTATCTCTCGTCCACTCATCTCCTCATACAGGAAATGGAACGTGCGACCTACGAGAAAGGATGTCCAGTTGAGGAGTATTGTATTAAGTTATCACCAAACTAACACAATACATCACTCCAATAAATCTCGTATGTACCCCAGATAGTTCAACTACACCAGATTAAACACTCTCAAATCCCTCATAATGAGCAGTGTTAAACCTCTCATATGTTATGTATTCATGACTCATATCGAAACGAAAATCGACAAAGTCGCCCGGGCTATGAATCACACAACATGATGTAATATTGAACTTTCTTCCCAAAGCCCTCATGTCATTCCAATTAGACCCAACCGCTTTCCTAGACATGCCCCGCGAGACCGCATCATCCATGATCCAAGGGTACATGCTAAAGTAGCGACATTGAGTATCCTCTTCATGACATAGTCTAAGGTGAAAAGGGTACCATATATGATCAAAAATTTTGATCCAAGTGGCTCACACAGTGACGAAGCAGGGATTCATTCGTCACTCCCACTGTCGGTCTGCATTTAGCACATGCAGTATGATTTGCATGCTATGGCGTAACCCTCAAGGGCGTGTCACATAAATGTATAATAAATACGCCATACGAATCTAAGTCTAGTCGCTGTACAAGCGCCTAACCTGAGTTTTTCAGCCCAGTCACTCTCATAGTGCCTGCCTGAAATCTCACATTCGGCTGTAAACAGGCTACATAGAGTTGTGGAGATACTCTATGATCGACCTACATTTATTAGGTCTCATCTTAGCTCCAACTAAGGCGACATGTTTGCTTTATAAGCTGTATCATCTTATTCGCCCACTTGGCGCTTAAGACAATTATGTCTCATCTTGCTCGCTATCTTAGCGCCAAGGTGAATTACCCGTGTGAGTGGGTCAATTCGAGCCTGGTGACACTCTCAACAAGGATGTATATGTAATCACAAAGATTATTCATTCATTCCATAATAAACTCAAATCAAGGAACGAAAATTTAATATAATAAATGTCAAGCACATAAGATGCCATAAACATGTCAAAACCTACGGAGTCCCATACTCCTAATGTGAGAAAGGAAAACATCTCTAGCAATGGGCTTGGTCAAAGGATCAGCCACCATTCTGCCAGTAGGTATATGTTTCATGGACACCTCTCCTTGCGCAACTAAAGTTCTAATGAAGTGATAACGAAGGCCTATGTGTTTGGCCTTCCCATGATATTTGGGGTCCTTTACAAAATCTAGGGCAGCTGTATTGTCACAGTGAACAGTGACAGCCTCATCTGCATGAGCTGTAACCCCTAAAGACTGTAAGAATGACCTCAACCAAACAGCTTCCTGGACTGCTGCTGAACAAGCAACATACTCCGACTCCATCGTGGATAGGGCGATGCAAGACTTTTTCTTGCTGTGCCAAGAGATAGCTCCACCCGAAGTGGATATGCGCTCATCTCTATCAGCGCCCCAATCAGCATCGCTGTATCCTCTCAGTCTCAAGTCTCCACCATGATAACACAGGACGAGATCAGCGGTTCCACGCAAGTATCGAAGGATCCTCTTCACCGCATTCCAATGAGCGGGTCCAGGATTACTCTGATAACGACTCACCATTCCAACGGCAAAGCAGATGTCTGGACGCGTACACAACATAGCGTACATCAGACTCCCAACTGCAGCCGCGTAAGGCACTTTGGACATCCGATTCTTTTCCTCATCATTCTTTGGGCATTGGTCTGTTGTTAAAGTACACGCCTTGTCCATTGGAGTGTCTATGGGTTTTGAGTTATGCATACGAAATCGTTCAATGACTTTCTTGATGTATGTCTCTTGAGACAAACCGAGAAGTCTCTTTGGACGATCACGTATGATTTTAACCCCGAGCACATAATTAGCTTCTCCCATGTCCTTCATCTCAAAAGTTGAGGACAACCACTGCTTAGTGGCGACAATGGAACTCATGTCATTTCCAGCTAAAAGAATGTCATCCACATACAAAGAAAGGATTAGAATATTTTTCTTGGATCGTTTTACGTAAACGCAATGGTCTTGTTCAATCATTTCAAAACCTATAGAGGTAATGGCATGATGAAACCTAAAGTACCACTGCCTAGACGATTGTTTGAGACCATATATAGAACGTTTGAGACGGCAAACTTTGCGCTCATGTCCTTTGACTTCAAAACCCTCGGGTTGAGCCATATAAATCTCTTCGTCTAGTTCTCCATTGAGAAACGCAGTCTTAACATCCATATGAAAAAGTTCTAAATCCTGCTGGGCGACAATAGCTAGGATCAGACGAATTGAAGCAAATCTCACCACTGGGGAGAAAGTATCTTCATAGTCCACACCCCGCAGTTGGGTATAGCCTTTCGCCACAAGACGTGCCTTATACTTGTCGATTAACCCATCTACCTTGCGTTTGACTTTAAAAACCCACTTGTTTCCAATAGTCTTGCGCCCTGGCGGAAGGTCAATCAACTCCCAGACTCGATTCTTTTCCATTGAGCTTAACTCATCCTTCATTGCAGCCATCCACTCATTTCTAGCAGATGAAGATAAGGCTTCTTCCACAGAAGTAGGCTCGTCCTCATCATTTGGAGTGCACATAAGAATTTCACCGTCAATCTCAAAACGACGACGTGGAACTCTTCCTCGTGCACCTCTGCGCAGTTGAGAATCTTGTTGACCTGATGGTCCTTGTGGTGTGCTCCCACTGTCTGGGATACTCCCACTAGGTTGAAGATCACTTACACTATCTTCAGCGACAACCGGATGAGGAACTAATTCCCCACCTTCGCTTGAAGATGGTAAAGTGGGTTCAACCTCCTCTAACTCATAGAGGTCAAGAACTCGCATCTATGAGGAACTAAATCGCTAAAGTTCAACCTCCTCTAACTCATAGAGGTCAAGATTCTACTCGCATCTCCAATGCTAGGAAAATCATTCTCTATGAAATTGACATCACGAGACTCTATTTCAGTCCTTCCACCATTTGGATGTTCACCATACATTACATAACCTTTAGAGTTTTCAGAATACCTTAGAAAGATACTCTTCTTTGCTCTAGGCCCTAGTTTCCCATACTTATGAGAAGTACTGTGAACATAACCTGCTGAGCCCCATGGGCGCAAGTTATCCAAATTTGGCTTTTGGTCATTCCAAAGCTCATAAGGGGTGGATTTGACTGACTGTGAAGGCACACGATTAAGTATATAGGCTGCAGTCAAAAGGGCATCCCCCCAAAAAGATATAGGAAGGTTTGCTTGCGCCATCATAGACCTAACCATGTCTAACAATGTTCTATTCCTTCTTTCCGCAACACCATTTTGTTGTGGAGTATTAGGAATAGTAAGTTGCCTGCGTATCCCCTTTTCCTCACAAAACTTCTTGAAGTGATCTGACAAATATTCGCGTCCTCGGTCAGTGCGAAGAGTTTTTAAATTCTTCTCTTCTGATTCTCAACCTCAGCTACAAAGCGTTTGAAACAGTCCAAAGCTTCGTAGCGGTGAGATATCAGATACACATAACCATATCGCGTATAATCGTCTATCAGTGTAAGGAAATAAGAGGCGCCATGGCGTGCCTTTACACTCATAGGTCCGCATATATCAGAGTGAACTAGCTCAAGTGGTTGAGTTGCTCTCACAGCCTTTCCAAAAGGCTTCCTGCATGCTTTACCGGCCAAACAAGCCTCACAAGTTTGTAGATTGACTTTTGCGAGTGGGCCTAAAAGGCCTTCTCTAGCCAAACGAGTCATTCTATCTTGGCCTATGTGGCCCAGTCTTGCATGCCAGGTGGTAGAATCATTCACAATATTATCATTCACCACATAAGAATAAGAAGACTGAGAATCAATTAAATCCAATTGAAAAAGACTATCCATGCGAAAACCATGTCCGAACAAAACATCATCCAAAAAAATGTCCAACTTATTACCCCTAAAAATAAAGGAAAAACCACTGTCTAATAAAGCAGTAACTGAAAGTAGATTAAGCCGAACTGTGGGTGCATATCGCACATCCTCTAGAATCAATGTGCGCCCAGTGCGCAACTTGAGCTGGTAAGAACCAACCCCTAGCACCTCTTCGGAACTATTGTTTCCCATGAAGATATGTTTGCTACCCGCTGGAATCCGGTGATAATCTACGAACCCCTCTCGATCACGTGCTACATGTTTTGTTGCACCTGTATCCACAAACCACACAGGTTGGGAATGAGCAACCATCACATGTGAGGAAACATATAACTGAGAGAGAGATTCTGAAAGTACCTTCTTCGGCTCAGTGCAATCACGAGCGAAGTGTCCTTTCTGTTGACAGTTGAAGCATTTAACTTTAGACAGATCCTTTTTCCCACCACGTTTTCCTCTCTTGCGTTTCTTCATTTTTCCTTCCTTTGGCGCAGAAGTGCTAGCCTCGCCTTTCTTACCTTTCTTACTTTGTCTTTCGCGCTTGCCATTTGCATTGCGCGATCCCCCTTGGGCGACATAAGCAAGGGTCTTGTCAGTATCTCGAGTCTCGTCCTCAAGGATGACATGCTGTGAAACATCAGAAAAGTTCTTGATGTTTTCACTGTGGGTCAATATCTGTTTCATATTGGCCCACGAGGCAGGAAGGGACCTTATGACAGCTCTGACTTGCTGCTCATCTGTGAGCGCATGGCCAGCATCCCTTAGCTTACCAATCATATTGGACATCATCCTTAGATGTTCACTCATGGTATGTTTAGGGTCTTTTGTGTACTCCTCAAACTTAATCACAAGGCTACGAAGCCGCGTAGTTGAGGTTCCACCAAAAGAAAACTTGAGCTGATCCCATAAAGCTTTGCAAGTTGGAAGTTCATCATACTGCCCAATTAGATCATTTTGCAAGCTGCTCAACAAGGTGTAGCGCGCACTACGATCTTTCTGATTCCATTTCTGGTAGGCAGTGTGGTCTCTTAGGGGTTGCGCCTCAGTTGGCGCGACCATCTCCTTGGTCAAGTGCTCCTCGAGCTCTTGTTCGTTCAGCATGAATTTCATCTTTTTGTGCCAAACGTCATAATTATCTCCGTTAAGTTTCTCACCCTTAACGAGATCAGCTATGACATTTTTGGTGGCCATTATTTTCACTACATTAGATTGCGCAAGGAAAAGACATTAATTATACATCCTTATTTTTATTTCAAAAAATTCAAATGAAAAACATAATCCTTCCTCACATCATGAAATCGAAAATCTGCTAAGCTCGTAATCATCTCCCATGTATGTGAGTTGGGAAAAATATTTTTCAAGTAATTTTTCGCAATAAATTTCATCATCATATAAGCCACAATATAATAAATCATCCACATGATAATTTAGAACAATATAAAATTGCACCATGCAATTAAATTTGCAAGGACTCCATTGAGCCCTATTGGCATTCTAATAACTTATGCTAAGAAAATTCTGGTTTGAATAATGTGCGTGCGAAATTACATCCCCGTACAAGGCTTTCTCGAAATATACAGGGAAATAGCAGAATACAACATCTTTGAGAATCCTACTACAAACTACTCCAATAAAACAAATGGAGATGCCGCACATCACATTATTCTCAAAAGAATTTTCTTAAAGCAAGAGTAAACACATTAAACATAAGTTTCTTTAGAATGCCAATCTAATATCCATCCATTTAACCTAAAACTAGCATACTCAAATAAGAAGTTACAGGGTAATAAAATGGATGAATAGGCCACATTCTCCTCCCAAGGAAAACGGGCGACAAGGGCCTTGAAAATATAAATGGTTTAAAAGTGTGGATTTACCAAAAACCCAACAAATATACCTCAAAAGTATATTTAAACCATAACACAAATCAAGGCAAGCATGTAACAAATTAGACATAATTTATCTATGTCATATAACTCTCCAAAAATATTTATTGCTACTCACGAAGTGCAAAAAATAATATTTACGCATTATTCGTATTTTTGGGAACCACAAAAGTACCACAAAAATACTCACAAATGACCAAAAACTGAGAGATAAATCCTAAAAAATTGGCAAACAGTAAATTTATCCTTAATATGCCCTCTGAATAAAAATTCTGTGTGTATAAAACAAAATTTTAAAGTTAATTTTCCATAGAAAAAGTCGTTTAAAAATTAAACAGAACACACACAGAGGGTATAAAAGTAAATTTAATACCACAACAAACTTACAGAAGCGAATACAAGGCTTCACGCGCCGGAGGTGGGTCCAAAAATGGCCGGAAACAGCCTTCACGCGCCGCCATGCGTGTGGGGCAGCATCTGTGTTCTGGCAGGCGCGTGAGTGGCACGCGCGCGTGGGCGCGTGGCGCGTTACAGCAGCCTTGGCTGCGCGCGTGGGCGCGTGGCGGCGCGTGACAGCGCGGCTTGACGCGTGGTGCGCTACTGCGGCTCGGCTTGAGCGCGTGGCGCGCGTCGGCGGCTCGGCGTGAGCGCGTGGCGCGCGTGTAACACTGTTCATCATCTTCGTAGGAAAACCCTAATTTTTTCAGCGCCGCCATGTCGCGAAGCCAACTTCGGGATGCCATATCTCTCTCGTTTTTAAGCCAAATAATGCGTACGATATATCGTTGGAAAGCTTATACAACATAGATTAATTATGTACCAACCGATCATGATAAAAACAGAATATCATACTCCGAATTTGAGTCCCAAAACTCGAAAAAATCACAGTTTTCTTGAAAAATAAAATCGTGATTTCTCACAAATCATGCATCCAAAAATCACAAAATTTTATGGAGTTCATCCTCAACCATAGGAGAACAAAAACATCTAATTATTTTTCAGAAAAACATGCTCAATAAATTTCGAATTTTAATAATGGGTCTCATTCATGTATCCGGAAAAAATCGTAACATGCACATTATTTAATCTAGCATGTTAAAGGCGAATCAACAAGTAATCATGCTCTGATACCAATGTTGAAACGATTACAACAATTATCGTGCTACCACGTAACACGTAATGAGTTCGAAAACATACCGTACGAAGTCTTCGAAAATTTCGACGTAGGATCCTTGTTGTTACGAGCCTCCAACGCGCTTGATCTTTTTCGCAGGTACGAAAACGGCTACTAGAGTCGAGTTCTTCGTCCACGAACCAAATCCTAGAGCTTGGTGATTGCTCTAGAGAGAGTGCTATAGAGAGAGGGATTATTGCTATGACTTCCTTTTTTATTGGGATATCTCTAGCCTTTATATAGAGATACAATTAGAGACTGGCTTTACCTCCAACTCTTAGGAGATAAAGATGTATTTACCTCAAACACTTAGGAGATAAATATCCTCTAATTAACTGTAATTATCCAGACTAACAAATACACATTATCTGTTAGTGGGCGGATAATGGGTCCATTGACCCAATTTATTAACAGAGCTAAATTAGCTTACATTCACGTAAACCAACACTCATCCCAGACCGCCACACATCCACTTAGTAGCTCCACAAACTGGAACCCTTCGTAACCCAATGACACCCACCACCACCAACTCCGTTCCACCTAACATTTCGATAAGCAAAAGGGGAGAGGGGGAAGACATCCCTGGAAGAGGAATATAAAATCCTTTGAACAGACTCACCACTATCTTCAACCTCGGTGACACCACCACGCCCAACAACCCAGACGAAGATCTCACCAAATTCACATCAAGATACCCAGCACAAGTGCATACCCCACGCTTTGACGCCACGAACCTAACATCACAAACGACGCCCTACGAACAGCCCAAACTGTAACCACAGATCTAGCATTGCAGCATGTTTTTAAATCGCGGAATCGGGATACATAACGGTCGCGGCGCGGTGTAACGGTATCGGGAGTATCGGACGATTCGATGTTATGTAAGCACCGACATATCGGTGTATAACGGTATCGGAGTCCTGAAAATTCGTTACGAATCGGCCGTTACGATACGTAACGGCCGTTTTTTAAAACCCTGCATTGCAGGCAATAGGAAGTTCAAAGAAAATTAAAGATGCACAGACACTGGAAATGGACCCGACCTAAGGGAAACGCCACCGCACATTTGAAGAAATCGGCGATGGTGACGGAGGACAAGGGTTCTTAGGGAGAGAAAAGGCCGACTCATGTTTGCCTGCTATGAGATTAGCGTTAAAACCCAACATATAACTTATCCGCGAGTATGCCATGCCCAACTCGCTTTTTGCCGACCTGTGCGGTTACGGGTAAAAGTTACTCGCCAATTTATGGGTAGACAAAATGAATGCCACTCTCAAATTTTTGGCCGTGGACCAGGTCTACATGCAAGTCACGATTAGCCTTTGCCAAGTCTACTTAGAGCTCATTACTTAAATTTTCTTAAGAATCAAAACCTAAAAGTTTCACTAGAAATTACATTTTGTACATTTCAAAAGAGTAGCTGCAAGATGTGTAGTTTTTCCCTCTTTTCGTTACCTTAGTTAAGCCAAAATTTAGCAGTTAAACAAAAATGTATCCATTGTTATACAAAAATAAAAAGACAAATAATTAAAAATTTAGAGGCCAGCACCCTGGACCTAGACCTGGCAAACAGGTAAATCCGCCAGATAGGGATAAAATTCGATCGGGCTCGGGTAAAAACGGGTTGGGTAATTTTTACTCGATTTTTTTCGGGTAAGGTTTTTCAGGATCCGTACCCTACCCTTGTGGGTAGGGTATTACCCGCGGGTAAAATAATTAATTTTTACATTTTTTTAATAAATATTCCTTTTTTTTTTCTCCTTTCTACTTTCTTTTATTACACAAACACAACTTAAATATTCTTCATTACACAACAATCGCACAAGATCTACAAAATACAAGACTAAAAATCAAGACTAATCTTCTTTATTAAACAAAATAAAACAAAAAAAGTTTCAAGACCATCATATCTGTCATCAACATCAACAGTAGGAGATCCATTACACAAGAATCACAAGTCTACACAACAAGATTAGGCATCTGGAATAAACAAAATAAAACTAAGAAAAGTTCAAGATTGGTCGGCGACGGTCATCAGTAGATTTATAGTCGGCGATGAAGTGACGGTCGGCGACGGTAAATGGTAGATCTGATCAACCACAGAGCGATGACAGAGTGGCAAACCACGACGGAGGACGGAGCGATGATTTGGCACCTCTGCGATCGGTCTCCTACTCGAACGGCGTTGGCTGCGGTGACGGATTGACGATGGCGGTAGCGGTGACGGATTGAAGATGATGGAGTTGCGGTAGATCTGTGACGTGAAAGTGAGGGGGAAGATAGAGTGAAGGGCAGCGTAGATCTAGAGTGAGAGGGGCGGCGGCAAAGAAGTGAGAAGAGGGTCTGAGAAGAAGTAAGGAGAAAAAATGAAAATGAAAATGAAAATGAAAGGTTAGGGCACCAATAATTCTTTATATATACTTTAGAAAACGGATAAATCGGGTAACTCGCTACCCGATCTGGGCCGACCAGAAAATTACGGTTAGGTTCGGGTATGGGTCTATTTTGAACATGTAGTACATATATGTACCCGTATTCGGATTTTTTGATCGGGTACGGGTCGACCCGCGTGTACGGATATAAATTGCCAGGTCTACCTGGACCTATAAGGATTAAGAAACAAGTACTAAACATCCAGATTATTACACAGATGGTCAAAACTTAAAACTCTCAAAGTGGACTCCTCTATTGTTGCCTAGACACTCTAAACAAAAAAAATCCAATCGTCACCATCAACTAAGCCATGCAACACAGAACATGTACCTAGTAGATCCGCCGAATCCAGAGCCACCCATCGATAGCACCTCCAAACACTCATAGTGAGCGCAACACTACCACACGACCACCCACCCAATACCAACAAAGGGAGGCCGCTTCACCCAAGCATGCCACCACACGAGAACAGGGATGTTGGTTGTTACTTTGTTGCATTGGTCCCCCAAGGCCAGGGATATCGGCCTCACTTTTGCTATTATGGTAAATATTTTGAAATATAAATTTATCCACTATTAACGTCGTTTCCTTTTAAAAAAATAATACTTAGGACTTATATATCTAGAGGTGCCAAATGGATCGGGCATACTCGGCCCTGTCGGCCTTTTCAACACTACAGGTAGATCCCATTGGGTCGAAGTGACACGGGCCGAGCCCAATTGCGATAAGTTTAATTTTACGACAAATTTTTTAAGGTTAAATACAAAATTGTTTCGTGTAATATACACATATTTACAGTTCACTCATCGTAATTACAACTGTGGCTATATGTCCCTTATAATTGATAAAATTATTACAAAACCGTTCTTCGTAGCAACTTTGTTCCAAAATGCCCCTTATAATAATCATGTGTGGTGCATGTTGATAAAGTAAGGGTAAAAATGTCATCTTAGATTAAGTAAAAACTTTCTTTTAATTTGTTTTTATAATTTTGTTTTATCACTCTATTTCTTGACCCCAAACCCAGATCCCTCTCTCTCACCGCCACAGCCCTTCTTAATTGGTGATTAGCCTCCACCGCAACAGCAAGTCCCACAACCAGTTGTGCAGATCAAATCCCACAACTGGTTAATGCCATGAGCTTCCTCTCAATACCTCCTGCTCCAATCTCCTCTATCTTTTCCCGTGTTCGAAGTATCCAACGTATTCTGACCATGTGTTATCAGCTGGATTCACAAATAAAGATGGCAGGCATGCATGCAGACAAAGCCACAAATGGATTTTCTGTCCGACATTTCTGGTGATTATCCTCCACGGCAACAGCAAGTCTAGCAGTGATCAAGCTGCTTGCAATTCGAATCCCACGTTCCACATTCTTACCCTTGATTCTCTCAATCGGGAGAGAAAAAAAAAACTTCAAGAACCACGCCTACCTTTGCCATACCCACTACCATACGCACTACCTTCACTGCCATAACCCACCACCTCCACGGTACCCGCTTCCACTGCCGTACCCAATGTCTCTGCTGTCAAATCCACTACCTCTACCTTATATCCACTGCCTTCACCGCTATAACCCACCAGCTCCACCGTACCCACCTCCACCGCCGGCGTCGAATTGTTTATAATCAGATCCACCATAAAATCTAAAGAGAGAGAGAGATGCAGATCTTAAATCTGATTTCAGATAGGGTTAAAAAAAGGTAGGCAAATGACATTATTGCCCTTACGTTATGGACATGCATGGCACATGCTTCCTTATAGGGACATTTTTGAAACAAAATTGCGATAATGAACTGTTTTGCAATGATTTTGTCAATTACAAAGGACATTATACCCAAAGTTACAGTTACAGGGAGTGAACCGCAAATACATGTATATCACAATAGTACACTTTTATATTTAGCTCAATCTTTTAATAGGCTCTCCTTCTTTAATCTGGGCTTGGAATCGACTGTTTGTAAATAAACAGGCGAAATTATTTATTTTTTTAAAAAAATAAGAAATTAATTGCCCAAAAAAAAAGTGAAGTTACCTAATCAGCATATATATATATATGAAGCTGATCCATTGAGAGCGCTAGCAAACTGAGTTAAGTTATCCATGCAATCTGGCCGTCCACGCGCGATCTGTGGACGGTTCAGATTTTTTTTTACTTTTTTTAAGTCCGTTCGCTACATTATATAGCGAACAATTTTTGACAAAATTACCCCTTACCCGTTCAATTGACTATGCACTTTAGTTTGTTTGCTACATTATATAAAAAACGGACAGACTTTCATTTTACTTTCAGATGTGTTTGGGTAGGACTTCATCTCTCTCACTCGACGGCGGCAACTATATACACGAGGAAGCACAACAGGAAGCACAATAACTTTCAGATCTGTTTCAGATCTATTTGTTTTACTCTTTCCTTTTTCCCGTGCCGCTCTGTACGGGGAAGCGTTATTGACGGTGAATTAGGATTCTGACCGGCAGCGTGAAATTAGCGTTGAGATTGTCCCCTAATAAGGGATGATTACGTCGGGGGAGGACACAGAAAGGCAGAGCTGTAGATGGAGTAATCATTAGATAAGCCAGTGGTGGGTGCAAATATTTTGGGATGATTATATCTGGGTTTCAACTTGCCTTGATCTTGCCTATAAGATGGTTGTTGAGGACTAGGTGGCCGCACTGCAAGCTGCTGTTCAATATCGTGGGCTTGTTGTTTCATAGTTGCACGATGGAACTTAAGGGTGGTGACAATCTCTCTCCTTGCCTCAGCCATATTGAGAAGCCTTTCTTGATAAGGCCTACTGGTGTGGAGTTTCCTTCTCACCTGTTTCTTGTGTTGCTGCGGTTGAGGTTGTCGGGGTGGTGACTTGATGGCGTTTTGACACTTATTTTTATCTGTAGTTAAGTTAAGCAGCATCTATTATCATTTGTGTCTGAGCCTTTAGGGACCATCAGGTGATGTTCTTTGGTTCTTGAAGAGGTTAGCTATTTGACAAGGCTCCGGATGTAAGCACCTGGGAGATGAGCAGCAGGAGGAGGCTTTCTCTCTCTCTCGACGGTGGCAACTATATACGAGAGGAAGCACAACAGATCTGAAAGTGAAATGACAGTCTCTCCGTTTTTTAAATTGTGTCCGCTACATTCCATGTAGCGGACAAACTAAAGTGAACGGGCAAATCAATTGGACGAGTAAGGAGTAATTTTGTCTAAAAAAAATTGTCCGCGACATTATGTGGCGGACAGACTTGAAAAAATCACAAAAAAAAGATCTGCGCCGTCCACAGATCCGCACGTGGACCATCGTGCGGGTAACTTAACTCAGTTTGCTAGCTCTCAACGGATATATATATATATATATATATATATATATATATATATATATATATATATATATATATATATATATATTAATCAACATGTTTATATAAATATAATGTTAATGTATTTGTTTTGTTTGAAAAATATCTAGGATGATAATGTAAACTATATTTTGAGAAAAATATATTTTTAAAAGTTGAGAATATGAAAAAAAAAAAAAAGGAACTACCTAATCATCTTGAAGATCTTCAACACTTACAGTGTTGCTCTGTCTTTCTTCAACTGGTTTATCTTGCTCCCGATATTTCGTATCAAGAAAATCTTTCCAACAAATACATAATTCCAATAATTCGGAATTAAGACAACTCCTCTTATCATCCAACACCCTCCCACTTGCTGAAAAACACGACTCTGAAGCAATCATTGAAGCTTGGACCGGTAGTATATCACGTGCAATTTGAGATAAAACAGGATAAACTTTTTCATATTGTTTCCAAAAAGTTAATAAATCAAAATTCTTTTGCTCCTCTAATGATAATGAAGCATAATGATTAATATTTATATCATAATCAATTCCATTAATAGAGGAAAATGAAGAAAAACTTGTAGCATGTTCTTCAATTCTTGGTTGATTTGCCGGTACACCTTCAATATCCTTAAGATAGGACCCATAATATACTTGATGGCTCGATGATATAGTGCGCGCATTCATATCAGCGGATTGATAATGGTTATAAATTTGTTCAAACAACGAACTTATCTTAGTTGAGAGGAGGCCTGTCGCACTTGACGAATACCTCATATATCTGAAATTTCTATAATTTCACAATTTACAACATATAACTTGAAGCTAGTGGCAACAACAAAAACAGTAGGCAATTCTAACCAATATTTTATAAATTTAACATCCATTTCTTTGACTATATCAGTAAACATTTTTATACCTCTCCATTAGCCTAAAACTTTAGCTATTCAAAGTATTTCTAGTATAGCGAAAGAGGATGTGGGATAGTAAGTACTAAATAATAAAATGGTAGACATGTGAAAAATCTTCAAAAATTCTTCCATTCCATTCATCGGGACTTGGCAAACCTTGTGGGAACTTTGTTAGTATGCAGTGAGTATAAACTTGTTTGTATACCATAACATGTAAAAGCATAAAATATGTGGAGTTCCACCCGTGGTGGACATCTATAGCAGGTCTCTTACGAGGCAAGTTATATTAAGCACACAAAGCTTTGAATTCTTGAATTCTCGGGCCCGAAGAATTAACATACATAACAATAACCCTTATTTTGGAAATAAGTGGTCCAGCAGCAGTTAAACCATCTTGAACAATCAAATTAATAGCATGGCTAACACATTGAACATGTAAATAATTCCCACCTAGCATAGGATTGAGATTTGTCTTTAACAATTCTACAACAGCAATATTATTAAAAGAATGATCAAAACTAATATTCATTATCTTATTATCTATTTTAAAGGTACAACAAGCTTTACGTGTAATTTCAACAATGTCAGATGCATCATGTGGATATGGAAACATTTCAAAAGCAATGATCCTTTTATGCATAACCCAGTCAACATCAATCCAATGTGCGGTCACACAAGAATAATTAAGCATAGTAGGAGATCTCCAAATATTAAATGTAATACTAACTCTACCATTCAAAATTTCAAAATAATTAATTAATCGTTGTTTAGCAGCATTATATTGTTTTAGTGCAGCAAACCTAATAGTATTTCTCTGAAACTTTTTATACAAAGGTTGCACATAAAAGTTCATATATGTAGTATACTTTTCATTATCAGCAAAGTTAAAGATTGTTCATTGTGCGCAACAAATTCAGCAAGACCTTCTCTTTGTTGTCGCTGATTATATACAAGTAACTCACCATCCAAAGATAGTTGTGTTTCGCTATCATCATTATGGCCTTGTGTAGATGTACATTGCGTGAAATGCCTATTGAGATGTGAATTTTTACTACCATGCAAAAAATATTTAAGACAATACTTGCATTGAGCTTTGAACACGCCATCAACCATAACATTTATAAAGTGATCACAATACTTAACTTTCAACTTTCTATCTGTCTTTTGGACTTCTGGTGCTTGAGACAGGATTGCTTGGACCTTCATCTCCACATCCATTGAATGAGTGAAGATTGTGTGTAGCAGTATTAGTGTCGCCAACCGAACATCGTGCTTGACTAAAGTATTGTTGATTTTATGAAGTTGTATATTGAAAATTAGGAATGTTTTGGCTACAATCTAAAAAAAAATTGGGTGTCTATAACCGCTGGTGATTGCTCTTGAAGTTGTAGTGTTTGTGGTGATGGACGTTTTTGACTACGTGATTTTGATGGTTTTGAAGTAGACAATGTTTGGAAGGAAAAAAATAAAATTGTTAAGATTAATTAAATGGTAAAGAATAAAACTACTTTTTACCCAAAAATTGAATGCTTGCAATAAAAAAAATTTAGAAGGATTAGTACCTAGTAACAAATAAGAATGCACAAGAAAATAGTAGAGAATTGTGAATTGTAATTGAAGTGTGAAGAATGTAAAGAGAATGAATCAATTTATAGATTTTTTAAGTCTCACAAAAGACTAAAATACCTTAAACTAGCCGTTTATAGTTGTTGGGGGGGGGGGGGGTAAATATGTAAACGTACATTAAAGAGTTGTTGAAATAAGATTTGACAAAAAAATCCTTCAAACTAGCCGTTATATAGTTATTTGAGGGGGTATAAATGTCATTTTCACAAAATATGGCCATCGGAGGGAAGGGGCAAAATTCAAAATTTTGAAAGTTAGTGAACCGGGCTAAGCTTGGGCCTAAAACAGGCCGGGCCGGCCATGACCCCCCTGCCGTTTGACATCTTTGATTATTATACGGGGTAAATGCTCTTTGACCCCCTATACTTTAGGTCGGTTGTAATATGACCCCTTATTCTAAAAAAAGTTAAACTAAACCTCCCTGCACCCATTAAAACTATGTAAAAATGAACGGTCGTAACTGAGCTTGTTGAAATATCATAACTACCCTTCTTTTAATTAAAGAGAACTAAAAATTCTTTCTCATCATTTGGGGTGGGTGAAGCAGAATGGAGAGAAGAGCAAGGAGCAGCAGCGGTTGTGGCGTCGCGGGGTAGTTGCGGCCGTGGGTGGCGAGAGGAGAGAAGTGGAAGGAAGAAAGGGGTGTTAGTGTCGCCGACAGGGGGGAGGGGGACTGCCGGCATAGCGGGGTTGTTATGGTAGTGGGGCGGGGGGGGAGTGAGGAGGAAAGAAGAGAGATGGAGGGGGTTGGCATCACCGATGGCGGGGAAGGGGCTGCCGGTGGAGAGCTCGGCTGCTGTGGCAGCGAAGGGCAGAGGAGAGAAGAGAGAAGAGGGGGTTGGCGTTGCTGATAGCGAGAAGGGGCTACTGGCGTAGAGTGGGGCTCCGGCGTGAGATGCCTGAAGGAGGGTTGGCGACGCGTGGATCGAGATTAGGGTTTTCAGTAAGAAAAATTAAGGTTTGGGGAAGACAGTCGATTCAGGTCGGGTTGGGTCAAGTGGGCATGAAGCAGGTCAAATTTGGGTCGGTCTGTGACTGTGAGGAAGAGGGCGGGCGCCGGTCGGTGGGTATGGGTTCGGGTTATACCCACTGGATTTTTTGAAATTTCATAATAAAATTCATTTTTTTTCTTTTTTTGGTTTTGTTTTGCGGCTGGCCTTTAAAAGGAAGGTTTGCAAATGAGTTGAAATGTAAATGGTCACCTTATGCAAATTTTCTAGGGTTTGCAAATTGGGTGAAACGAAATTGGTGAGTTTTTGGGTGATTTTTTTGCAAATCTTTAGCATTTTATTAGGTCAAAATGGTAGTTTTGTCCTAAAATTGCAGGTTCTAGGTGCCAAACATTTTCCGCCCAAAAATGGTGTTAACTTGGAAGGAAACCGTCAATTTTGCATAGTTTTGATTACTTTAGGGAAGTTTAGTTCAACTTTTTTTAGAAAAGGAGGTCATATTGCAACCGATCTAAAGTATAGGAGGTCAAAGAGCATTTACCCCTTATTATACACACCAGTCTGTTGCGCATGCCACAGTATTAACCCGCCACTGGAAGTCGTCTAAAGCAAGTAAGACCCACTCCTCTAAAGCAACCGGAAGTCTAATTACCTCCACCGTCCGGCGGCATACCACCGGCTCCGGAAAGAATGGCAAACTCAGGGGCAGGAGCAGGACCCAGGTTGCCTGATTCCGGTCATGGGTCACCGGGAACCTTGGGCCTATGAGATCAGCTATGATCAGTAAAGACGACAACAGGACTGTGGAGGGTGCAAAGGTGGTGAAGAATCCCAAGGAGATTAATGGAGGGATAGATGTGAGGGCAATGATCAAACTAAAGAAGAAGATGAAAGAAAAGATCAGTGAGAGGATTGAGAATCAGTGGGAGTCTTCTGTCACTGGGATTTTGTCAGGGAATCTTGATTCAGCTCATCGGTGAAGGCATTGATCCTGGTTAGCTTCTATTTTTCTTTCAAAGTGAATTTGATTAATCTGTTTTCAAGTACCTCTGTCTTGCTTTCTACTGCCTGTGATTGATCATCTGTTGAATGTCTCAAAGTTGATTTGGATCATATTAGTTTAGTTGATTTTCTTGAGCCGGGTATGCTGGTTATGTCCCGTTTTTCTTTTGTATTTTATTTACTTGCTCAAAGTTCCCTAGAGCACTGATCACAAGTAGAACCCTATGACGAAAGAAAAATGGATTTAGATTTAGTCCCACCCGACATTAGTAGGAATATATGGCAGAGCTTGATACCATCTGGACTGCTGTAAAAATGGTCATTTAGTTCATGGTAAGGTATGCTTCAATGGAACTCACATTGAGCAAAACAACCAAATTGATCCAGATCCTTCCCGAATATCAGTCATAAACGTATCGATGCGCAGTCTCCTGATTAGCTTCTCTGAGCATTCACGCCCTCAAGAATGCTTTGAAAATACAATGTACAACATGGCCAACTAAGGTGTAAATGTCACGGCCAAGAACAACATCACTCGCTCTTTGTGAGCCCTTGGGAGAAGAAGCTTCTTCCACTTTGCCTATTTGAATCATATTATTGATAGGACACAGGACTGATATGGGAACTATAACTTAGAATTAGCACCCGATAATGACAGCTTGATCAACTCCTTCCTCAACACCTTACCAGGAGCATTCTTTGGGATAGAATCGATGAAAGATACTCGTCTTATTTTCTTGTATGGGGCAACCTGCAGTGAAAAGCATTGCAGAACATTAGAAAGAGAAACAAAAAAGGGAAGTTAGGAGATGGACCATTAGGAATAGGCCTGCAGGTGTATCTCAGGAGAATGAACCAATATTTTCTATGAAATCACAGGTTGTGAGTTACATAATTGTTTGAATCTCATAAGTCAAATTTCACGGAAGATTCTTGGAAAGTAATTGTGTTCAACATGGTAAATTCACGTTCAAAAGTGAAGAAAACTGAAACTGCCGGTAAGGCCTGTTTGATAATAGCATCCATTTTTTGACAGATCTTTGCAAGGGCCTGTCGACAAACAATGGAATCAGAAGTGTCTTGTTGCAACTCGCTTAAATCACGAGTTTAGAGGTCTTCACAGTACCTGTTGAGCAACGAATTCCATAATCTGCGATTTATTAACTTTGCTCCCCGATCGCTTCACCACAAAGGCCATGGGTACTTGACCTGCTTCCTCGTCGGGATAGCTGGAAATACATTTCAACTTAAATTTACAGGTGATCAAAGTATTCTGTACTTCAAATAACTAGGACACAGCTGCATTACGTAGATACAAGTACGAGAAGCAAGCAAATAATGCGTACGGTATCACTGCTGCGTCGACAACATCTGGATGGGATTGAAGAAGCTGCTCCAGCTCCGCAGGGGGAACCTAATTTTAAACGAAATCATGACCCACAAGTTCAGATCAAGAACGTAGTACAAGTTGGCACAAAGGAAAATACCACCCTACCTGATACGCTTTGTATTTGATAAGTTCCTTTAACCGGTCCACAAAAAATAGGAAGCCTTCACTGTTGAAATAGCAAAGGTCGCCAGTTCTTAACCATCCCTCTGAATCCAGAACTGGAGTAAATGCTTTTTCATCACTAACATATCCTACACATCAATCAAGCAACCTATGAAACCCAAGTAGATACTCACAAGCCTGGCAAAAATCCAAAGATTTAGCCTCCAGTTAGTGAATTTGATCAAAATTTCGAAGTCTAAAGTGTTGGAGGCCAAAAATAAAATGCCAGCAGAAAACCTTTCATTACGTATGGTCCTCTAACCCACAGTTCGCCTTGCTTGTTAGGAGGCAAACCAATGCCAGAGTGAGGGTCAACAATCTTGGCTTGGCAATTTGAAATAAGTCGCCCAGTTGCACCTAATACCTTGCTTTCACTTGGGCCTATTGTCCGAGTCACTGCACCTGTTGTTTCAGTCAACCCATATGCCTAACAACACAAACTCCCAACACCAGTCATCATAATCCTCAAAATAAGACTTGAAGAGACACAAATTGAGGAAAACGAACGTACCATTCCCTACGAATGTCAACATTTAATCTCAAACACAATTTTCGCAGCAAAAACGTATGATCGTGTAGACGTTATTCTGTCATGTGATCCAGTGAATTTTGATAGGTCGGCAAACATGAGCATGTAAGGACCGGCTAAATACGGCTTACTAGCAAGTAGTGTCCTCAGAAAACGCCATCACAATAAAACTTGAGGACTCGTAAATTGAGGAAAAGGGACATATCATATTTTTACAAAGGTTAATTTTTAACCTTAAGCATAACAAATTAGAGGCCCATAAAAACATAATAGAGCGTGGACATAGACTTTTCCATCATATCCGTGGATTTTGATAAGTTGGCAAACATGAGAGCATGAACGATGCGCTAAGTACGGCTTACTCTCAAGTAATATCCAAATTCATTCAAAATACTGCAGAGCTTAGCATAATATTTTAACCTCGCTAATGCCACTAAGAACATGAACCTGTAACAATTTTCATAGACTATTGTTATCCCATTGTGTTTTGTTCTTAATTCTGTTTCGTTCCTTTGTATTCCTAAATCTGTAATATTTACATGTTACTTTAAGTTGAGTTATAGTGTAGGATATACTCTACTCTAATTCAATTGTAATGTGTTTAAGTTTATTAGATTCTTTGTTAATATCGACTTTTATGGTCATTCATAACGAGTCACGGGAATATTGTGACCTTTCTCAGCGGTTTGACAAACTCCTGTAATTATTACAAAAGTATTTTATTATCAACGCGATTCTCATCTTCATTATAAATACTTTTAGCTGCAATGAATTATCTTTTTACAGACAAAATCTTTTTAGCGTCCATTTTCGTGTAAAAAGTTTCAAGTTCTAAAAATAGGTCCCAGGAACTAACCTGTAAAATTGGCAGGTCGGGGAAGCGCCCCTTAAACCTCTCAACCACCGCATTGGTCAGCGGAGCTCCGCCGCTAAGCACCGCCTCCAGAGACCCCAAATCAAACCGCTCCACCACCCCACCGCCGCCATTCGCTATCGCCACCGCCACAGGCGGGGCCAGCGCCAAGTGCGTAACCTTGAACTCCTCAACCGCCCTCAACATCAATTGCAAATCGAACCTCCTCATGCTCACCACGCTGTCCCCAAACGCCACCGACCTCACGCAGTATATAAACCCGTAGACATGGAAGTACGGAACCGTGCACAGCGCCACCGCCGGCGAGGTTCTCGCCTGGATCCCCGCGCGTGCTCCGGCCATCGTAGCTATGATATTCCCGTGAGTCAGAACCACTCCTTTTATCTTTCCGGTGGTTCCCGAAGAGTACAGAATCGCCGCTGTATCGGACTGAAATACTTCAGGTAGTTCAAGCCCTTCGTAGCGAGTCGAGTTCAACATCGTTTCGAACTCGGGCGAGTCGAGCAGGATTGTTTTGTAACGAAGGCAAGGGAGCTTGTGGGCGGTGTCCGACGTGGCGAAGGCGACGGCCGGTTTGGAGAGGTAAATTTGGCGGGAGATGTCTGACGGCGAGCTGGCAGGGTTGGAAGGGGAGACGACCACGCCGAGGGAGTAGAGGGCGAGGTAGAGGATGGGGACGTGGACCGAGTTTGGAACGAGGACTAGGGCGGCGTCGTTCTTGGAGAGGCCGATTTCGCGGAGCGAGGAGGCGAGGGAGTTGACGTGGCGCGGGATGTCGGAGTAGGGGATGCGGTGGCGGGTGGCGGCGTCGATGAGTGCGGAGGTGGTGGTTTGGCGGTGGTGAAGGAGGAGAGAGAAGGCGTAGTGGGTGACGGAGAGAGGGGCCGTTTCGGAAGGGAGAGGGGCCGACGGCCTGAGGCTGTGGTAGATTTTGGTGGCTGGGCAGAAGCCGCTGTTTGGGTCGATTGGTTCCCCCATTTTTCAGGTGTTTGCTTAACAGGGTGTGTGGAGGGTGGGTAGCTACTTCTGTTGTTGTATTCTGTGTCACCTCTGTTCAGGCTGTTGCAGCGGAGACAATTGGAGGCTCTCCGCCTCTCCCAGGAGTGAAGGGGCCTGCTACAGCTGCTGATGGATATAAGGGTCATGGCGGCTCCGGGACTCGATCAAACCTAAGAATTGATATTCGAGTTCCAGTCGAGACTAAAATTTAAATGTTGAAATGAAACTCAAATATGATTATTCTCTTTTTTTGTCGTTATAATAATTATACACAGCGATAATTTTAAGACATTTCGCTTTCAAAATGGAACTCAAATATCACTTATCTCGTGTTTTGAGAGAGATTGATTTCCAATTCATGCTTGCTACTAGTATAATGACTTCAGTTATAACTAGTCAATTTTTCAGTAACATCTAAAAGATGATTTCAATTTTCTTTGTTGTTATCCATGCCATTTTTGGATAAATTAAGTTACAACAAGTCATTATTGAGAGATGTTTTCAATTTTTTCTTTGCAATTGGCAGATAAGAATTCTACCCTTTTTCTTGTTTCTAGACAAGTAGTAGAAGATGATTACAAAGGAAACAACAATTGGAAACTAGTAACTTCCTAACAAAGATGGTACCAACCATCACATGGGCATCCGACCTGATGCTTATTTAGGGAGGGAGCATAGTTGAATTCATGAAAGCCACATACTCTTATTTTTATCTAAATCTCTCACATGTCTTGTAGCTCCTTATTTTGATGCCCTGCTAACAAGAGAATCATTTTGGGGGCTCCCTACTCCACAACCCCAACACTTGACATTCATGATTGACTGGTTTAACAGGTGGTTTAAGTTAATAAATTATAATTCTAACAAGACAAAAAGAAATTCAACATCAAAGGAGGCGATAAAAATACCGCCATTATCAAAGAAGGTAGCATAGTGTCAAACATATATTTGGTTTGTTGTTGTTTATTTGAACAAAAATAATGATGATCTTGACACAGGATAGAGCAAAAAGCTCCTTAAACTCAAGATTCTTAGTTCAAACTCTCACCAATCCGTTTTTAAAAATATGGGTATAGCCTATTGGGCGGCTCTTTATAGTTCGTTTGTCATCGAATACGTATAAAGGGCGAGACCAAAAGTACCTTCAATTTTTACTCAAAGCTTAGTATTGTGCTATAACTTATCAAAAGCTTTGTGCTCGGTCTTAATGACTTTGAGATAAAAATTAGTCACACACTTTAGAAATTACTCAATTAACAGTTGTTGATTGGCGTTGTTGCTGCTAAAAATATGTTCCGCGTACGTTGCAGAACCAGTGCCTGAACCGATGACCTGCAAGACAGAAAACGGGTGACCGCCGGGTGGGGTTCCTGGCGGAGAACTCTCCGATGCTTAAGTCAAAGTGCAGTTACATGATAATGACTCTAAAAAAGCATGAATGTGTATAGTCCTCCCATACCGGGGGTAGACCCCTTTATCTAGTGGTAGGATGAAGAGCCCTAGTAGGACTGGGCCGTAGGCTAGATGTATTAGGATCGCGTTAGGATCCTTAAGGATCGCGTCACAATCTCTGGTAAGATAATTATCAGTTTCTCAGTTCGACTGGAATTGCCGGATATTCTCCAATTATTGGGAGTTATAGTTGAGTTATATCACAAGCCCCCCACTTCCTTGACTAAAATGTTTGGCTGAGGAAGTTTATACCTGCTGTCTCGAGACATGCGTCAGATTTACAAGGGATTCTTCATCCACTTGTAGGGGTAATAATATTTCTCTCTTCCATGTGCTCGGACCGAAGCTCTTGGGAGCTTAAGCCTTGGAACTTTGCCTGAGTAGGGTGCTAGAACTCTAGCTCTTGAGAGCTAGGTCTTTCGAATGTCGCCTAAGTAGGCTACTCGGAATCATCTTTGGGAAGATGAATCATGGGATCTCGGGATCCTTTAGAGGCTGTGCCCCACGTTAGCCTCTCTAGAGAGATGACACAGAGCTGTGCATGCAAGTTGTTGAATGTGCTAAGTGTTTAAATGTCCCTTCGAAGAGTCACCTCTCCTTGGGAGGGTGTTCGTTGCAAGTGTGTGTTCTTTAGCTTGAGCTGACCACATCATGCTTGCGTTTTACTTTGACGCGAACCCTTATCGTCAGCTAAGGGCTGGCAAAGAAGCCTCACACTCACGCTCGACCAGGTTTCGAATTAACAAAACAGGGTAGGACGACGAACTCTCACTAGGTTTTGCCGTTTCACGGGTTAGAACTATAGCTAAACCATTCGGATAGAACTTGAGCTCTATCCTGTCACCCTTGAGGGTATTCGTCCCTTGAGGGACCGCCCTAGAGGGCTAGTGGAACGTAGAGTTTTAATAAGTGCCCTTGAGGGGGAATGAAGCATGGAGCTCATGTAAATACCCTCAGGGGTTTGATGGAACTTAGAGTTCTCGTATGCGTCCTAGAGGGCGAATGGAGCGCGGAGCTCATGAAAGTACCCTCGGGGGTTGGACGGAACTTGAAGTTCTCGTCGTTGTTGCCGCGGTGCCAAATAAGAAGGCAAGGGTTATGGAGCCCGTAATATGGTGGCTGTGGCGGACCTCCCTGTCTGATAAGACACAAGGCATTAAGCCTATATAAGAATGATCTCATAAAATATAAAGCCCCCTGGCCTTTGAGCAGGCATGGATATATAAAGATGGCTTTTCAGCCTATATGTAGGGCCCGGTCGCAAGAAGACCTATATGCATCATAAAGACATAGAAGACCACAATCCATAGGCTCGGCTGGACGAGCATATAAAATTAGTGGACGCGGAGTCCGTCTGAGCGAGATGTCGCTGATGATCAATATAGAGGATACAAAGCCCGAATGAGCAGGATGTCACTGCGTGATCATTAAGGAAGTTGCCCAGGCAACTGGATCTGATTTATTGACTGTAATTGCTTGAGCTTGCACTTTTACTAGACATATTAGCGATGCTATTGGCGAAGTGCTCTGATTCACTGATCGAGGTCACTGTGTGACCGAATATCATGTGACAATAGGTAATGCCGAGTCGGTAGGATTCTACAGTAGAAACCCTAGGCGCGACTTCTAGTCACAGGGCGCTGTGATTTTGCTCCTCGTTTTGTGAAGAGATTATACGTCACTGTTGATGTTCGCAGGCGCAGTTTAAACCCTTTTAACAAAAAAAAAGTACGTGACTGAAAAAACAGCCTTTGAAGTAATAAAGTATACGAAAATGCAATTATATTTTTAACACAGAATTAAGAACGGTGTTTAAACACCAAGGCCCTATTAGGGCTTTGTCGGTTAGCTGACGAGGGTGTGCTGCACTACGTGTCGCAGGTGAGCTTAATATGTCATAACAGTCGGATGCCCCGACTTGTGACATACTTGCGCTAATTGACTCAACTAGATAATGCTAGACCAAAATAGAACATAAGTCTAGGTAATATACAAGTGCATAAGAGAATCAGCCTTATGAGGCTTGCTAGCACTTAAAATGTAGTCGCTTAAATTTTTAGCGACACATAAGCAATGAAATATACACATATGGCATATGTTAAATAAATGAGATCATGTGGGTCTTGAATTTAAATAGGCCTTTTTGACGGGCTAAAAGTTTAATGCTTTAAAAGCATGCGTGTAATAAATAAGACCCTTTGGGTCTTTAAGTATGAATATGCATTTTTTTTAGGTGAAAAACTTGATGCTTTTAAAATTTATGGCATATGTCAAATAAGTAAGACCCTGTGGGCCTCAAATGCAAATGTGCAATTTTATGGGGTTAATGTCAAAAGAAAGAATAGACCTCCTTTTTGTTGTCTGCCCCTTGTTTCTCATTGACTGGAACAACATGGTTTAAAAAGGTGGCGGCGCAATGTCGCATCGGCATCACGGTGTGGAAGATCTGTCCGCCGATAGCGGCGAGACGGGGACGTTCCGCGGTGGCGATGGAACCGATTATTGCTACCACCAGTTACGGTGGTGATGGCCCCGACTGCTGCTCGTCACGGTGGTGGGCCCCTACTGCTGCTCGTCGCGGTGGTGGTGATGGAGCCGATTAGCTATTTTGCATCGGGGGAGGCAGTGCGGCGGTGCCTCTACTAATTGTGGTTATGGCGCCCATCGGCGCTGATATTGTCTCTTGTGGTTGTACGACAATTGCAGGTTGTTGTTGTTGCCGGCGGTGTTTTCCTATCAGGATGGTCGCCGCCGAAGGTTGTTGGCCCTGTGACGAAGCGGATCTAGAGAGAACTGTGGTGTTTGACTGGTTCCGGTTGCAAAAGATCCACGACCGATGTATCGCCGGATGGAGGTGCCACTTGGGGCTGGTACAGCGGTCGCGTGGCGGTGCCGCTCTTGGCGCAGATTTGGACGAGTGGTTAATTGTCGTTGCTCCGGTGGTGATGGAGGGCCTGTCACGTTGAAGTTGGGACGGCGCTGCCATCGCCATAGGTCACCGTGGAGTTGATCCAGTGGATAACAGTGAGGTGGCGCCGTGGGAGAAGTGGAGGCCCACGGTGGTGGGTGGCCTGATTATGCGCAACGCCGGCGGTAGGGTTTCGACCCATTTGGCGACGGCGCTGTAGTGTGGCTTCTCCCTCCTCTCCCCCTTTTCTCATTTTTTTAGATGATGTTGTATCTGCTTCGGCCTCTTCATGGCGGTGGCCGGCGGTTTATGGTGCCCGCTGCTCCGCTGTGTTTTCCTGTGATGTTGGTTCCAGCAGCTTTGCATCGCCGATGACTCTGTTGGCGTGAGCATGGCCGAAGTTGGAGGTGGGGTCCCCACGGCGCTGCGGTGATAGCACTGCCTGTCGCGGGGTGATGGTATCGGCTGGTGCCACTGCGAACTGCGGTCGACGTTGGCCTAGTCAAGATCAGCGACGACGACAGTGCTGAAATTTATTGCTTCGGTAGTTGTTCGGTAGAGGCCGTTTGTGACACCGGTGATCCCGCTGCCGCCATGGTTGTGCGGCCAATTGTGGTGGCCAATCTCTTGCGGCAGCTACGCGACGGTTGGTGTTGCACCTTGGTAAAATGGTTGTAACGGCGCCGGGGTTTGCTACGGCATCACCGTCAGTAACAGTAGTCTTGACGACGGTGGCGCACAGTGGAGGTGCTTCTCTGTCTCCTTTTTTTCGATTGTGACAGTAGTAGAACCGTTTGATGACGGCGGGGCCGTCGATGGCTCTGGCGGCTGTTGTTCTATCCTGAAGTATTATTTGTTTTCTTTTTTTATTGTAACAACTAAATCTCTCACCCGAGATGGTGGCGATAGCTGTGAGCAGTTCGACGGTACAACTGTGGAGGTTTCTTGAGGTCAATTGGTTAGGTTGGCGGGTCCCACGGATGGCGCCAAAATGTTGCTGCTAAAAATATATTCCGCGTACATTGCGGAGCCTGTGCCTGAACCGATGACCTGCAAGACAAAACGAGTGACCGCCGGGTGGGGTTCCCGGCGTTGAACTCTCCGATGCTTAAGTCAGAGCGCAGTTACATGATAACGACTCTGAAAAAGCATGAATGTGTGTAGTCCTCCCATACCTGGGGTGTAACGACCTGATCCACGCCCACCACAGGGCAATGCCTCCCTCAAAAGGGCTAGCCAAGTAGGTACTTACGAGTTCCTTGGCAAGGTCTTATAAGGGTCATCTCATACTATTCCACATCCGATATGGGATATTACATGGAGGTAGACCCCTTTATATAGTGGTAGGAAGAAGAGCCCTAGTAGGACTGGGTCGTAGGCTAGATGTGTTAAGATCGCGTTAGAATCCTTGAGAATCACGTCACGATCTCTGATAAGATAATTATCGGTCTCCCAGTTCGACTGGGATTATCGGGTATTCCCTAATTATTCAGAGTTATATTTGAGTTATATCAGGCGTTGTATGAAAATTTTGCTCCAAAAAAAAAGTTAGAAGAAGCTATTGAGATTTATGTTTGTCCATTATTTGAGTTTTTGTGCTTAAGTGCAAACTTACAAATGATTTGTGGGCAAACTGCTGCAATTGATTTTAATGTGTGAATCCTTTTTTGCCACTTTATGAGAACTTCTCCAAAAAAAAAAGAACGAAGTTTCCCACAAAGACAAAGAGCCTAAGTTGTGATTAATGATGACATTTGCTTAATAGAATGGCTCAGGTCTAAAACCTGAATTTCGCAATCGGTTCACAGCAAAAGTTTTCACGTTATAAGAAAGGGACTTAGATCCAAGTCATGATTAGTTTTTGGGGTGTAACTGCTGAAAAACTGTTTGTTGATATCCCTTGTAACTGATGTCGATCATTTCTCTTTTATTGACAGTTGTATCAAAACATTATTGAACTTTCTTCAAATCAGGCCTCAAGTTCTATGGACTTTAACTACTCTAACCTTACTCACCATTCATAGTCACTGGTCATTAATACATGTTGCTGCTAGAATGTTGATCGGGAACCACAGCCAGGAAATGGACCTGCAAAATAGAACACGGAGTGACCACCAGGGATGTTCTGGTGGAGGATGCTCCAATGCTAAAGTCAAAATGTCACTACTAGGGTAGAGCTTTGAATAGCAGAAAATGCACTGGGTGCTTGTGTGTGAACTTGTCTATGTACCTGAGGCTTTTCTCCTGATATAGACTCCTCCCAGACTCCTCCCTTATTCAGGACTCTTCCCTGATAGGTCTTCAACGTACTAGAACTATGTTAGGACTCTTCTTCCAGTAGTAGAGTCCTACAAGGCCTCTACCACCTCCTCCAGAGCCTAGCCTAATACAGGCCCCAAAGTCAATTCGGGGTCGACCACGCCACATGTCACCATTTAGTTGAGTGGACATATTTAGCTATATCATAATGCCCTCTGCTTTTGACGGTTCTTCCAAGAGAACAGCTAGAAGCATGTGGTGTAAAGGCCAACCAAAGGCAATCCAGCTACGAATTTTCCCCGTCCGTTACTCAGAGGGGATCTTCGGGATGTCATACTTGAAGAAGTGCACTCGGGAAATCTACTCGGGAGCTCTGGCCAGGAAGTCTGGTCGGGAGACCTGCTCAGGAGGTCTGGTCGAGAGACCTGCTCGGATATCCTACTCAAGAGCTCTTTTCGGGAACTCTGGCCGGGACGTCTAGCCGGGAGGCCTGCTCGGGAGATCTGCTAGGGAGGTCTGGTCGAGAGACCTGATCGGATATCCTGCTCTGGCATGGACCATTCGTGCCTGGGCAACATGATGGCTCTGCTCGGGCACTTTGCTCGGGCTTTAACCATTTGTGCTTGGGCACTAGGATGGTTCTGCTCGGGCACTCTACTCGGGCATTGATCATTCGTGCTTGGGCACTAGGGTGGTTCTGCTCGAGCATTGACCATTTATGCTTAGGCACTAGGATGGTTCTGCTCGGGCATTGACCATCAGTGTTTGGCACTACGATGGTTCTACTCGGGCACTCTGCTCGGGCTTTGACCATTTGTGCCTGGGCACTAGGATGGTTCTGCTCGGGCATTGACCATAAGTGCTTGGGCACTAGGAAGGTTCTGCTCGGGCATTGACCATCAGTGTTTGGCACTAGGATGGTTCTGCTTGGGCAATCTGCTCGGGCATTTACCATTTGTGCTTGGGCACTAGGATGGTTCTGCTCGGGCACTCTGCTCGGGCATTGACCATCAGTGTTTTGCACTACGATGATTCCACTCGGGCTTTAACCATTTATGATTGGGCACTAGGATGGTTCTGCTCGGGCACTCTGCTCAGGCATTGATCATTTGTGCTTGGGCACTAGAAAGGTTCTGCTCAGGCAGTCTGTTCGGGAACTCTACTCGGGCAGTCTGTTCGGGAGATGATCCAATTGTTATCTTGCCACGTGTCAGGGAAGCATGCAGGTGTAACGGTCCTTTAGCCACCAAAATTAAGGCGATTACTTTTTGAATTTCAAAATTTAATGCTCTGAGAATCGGGCAAGACATGTGTCTTAAATGTTGCCGCCTTTGTAGGGGCAGTTATTTCACCTCCCTTCTATATATTTGGGCTCCTCTCTTCATTTGCCCCCTGCTACTCACTCTCACTCTGTTCAGCTCAACTCTAACAAGTAAGTTCTTCTTCTTTTCTTCTTGCTCGGCACATATCTATTTCCCTTTAGTAGCTCTAAATATTGTAGATTCTGTTTAGAACATGACTTTAACACCTTCGAGTAGTTCTTCGTCACCATCGACTAGTTCAACTGAAAATGATTTAGAGAGTGGCTCAGAAAGTAGACCCTCACAAGTAGGCACTTCAACCCTTAGGAGTCAAGTAAGAACCTCTACTCCTCCAGCCAGCACTTTGTTTCCCCGTAAAGATGCTCATGGGGAAATCAAGGATGAAGCTGAGGACAAATTTGATGAAGATACTTGGTTCTCCGCGGATGAGAAGAGGAACAAGATGACCAAAGAAAGCATTGTGGAGCTTTTGAAAGAATATCCCTTGCCTCCTCCCTTCTCTGCTTGGGTTCTTGCACTCCAAGAGCCTGCCAACTATGGTACGGACTTGGAAACAAGTGTATATGAAGGTCAGATAAGATCTGGCTACAGAGTTCCAATGCACCCCTTTGCTGTCACCTTTTTCAACCACTACAAAACGGCGCCAGGTCAACTTGTACCCAACGGGTGGAGGAAACTCGTTGGCTTGATCTACCTTGTACAAACTTCGGGGTATCTAGTGACGGTCCATGACTTTATGAGGCTATACCTTGAAGTGTGCTTTATAAAGAATGTAGCCAACAGTGTCGGTTGGTATTATATTCACAACCGGGTCAGAGTGATAAGGGGGGGGCTAAGGTCCAACAAAGGTTGGCACTCCCGTTACTTCTTCATTCAGCGGCCGAGCGGCAAATGGGAGTTCCCAAGAAGGTGGAATGGTTTCTGTAAAGATTATGAAAATAAAGGCTTCTTGGCTCCCAACGCTACCACGAAAAAATTGATTGATCACATAAAGAGAAGGGTGGTCTTAATATTGACGAGCCCCTTACAGATCAGGAGATGCGACGTGCGGGGCTCATTCCTCCTGCCCCCACTATGCCTGTTCCTTCAACTCCAATCGTAGAGTCTCGAGTTGTTTTGGGGCATACGACTCAAGTACTGGCGATAGGAATGTCGTCTTCTAGGACTCCAAGTCTAGGTAGAGTCTTAAGCTATGTTTATATATTCCCTTCCCTTCTAATTGTGAACATGTTACCTAACTCTATTCCTTTTACAGAAATGGTTGGCAAAGGAGAAGGTGCAAAAGGTCCCTTTTTAGGTCTGCTGGAAAAGGCTTCCAAGAGAAAGAGGAAGGAAGGTGCAGGGGAAGGTTCTTCCCCCATGGCAAAAAAGCGCCAAGCGCCACGTGCCAACTCTTCCAATGCCTCCGCTCATGGTTGAGGATCTTCCTATCGACAAGGATCCAATTTTTCGTCCCAGATGGACCATTAAAAAAGCGATTTGGGAATGCCAAGCTCCCATGTCTCTGCTCAGCACCTTGCTCACGGGGTGTTGCCTAGCGATAAACTCATCTTGGAAAACCAACCTCATGAAGCCTTTGCCATGGCGCATGTCCAAGCTGCTTACAACGTAATTTGAATTATTTCATTCCATTTGTGTTTTCATTTAAATTGCTTTTGTTTTTCTATCGTATAATTGTCTTCATCCCTCTTTTGTTTTCAGGCATACTGCTATAGCAGCCAGATGCAGGACAGGTTTGCAATGGCGATGGACGTGGCCCGCAACGCTGAGACAGACAAAAGAGCGGCCGAAGGCAAGGCTGGCCTTCTTGACAAGGAGGTCAAAAACCTTAAGATGGAAAATACTGATCTGCTTGCTAAGTTTGGTCGCTTGGAAAAAAGATGCGAGAAGTTAAGGCAGGACAAGGCCGAAATCGAGAACAAAGCCATTCAGGCATTCTTTGATGGTACCTCTGGGGAAGAGTGGCTGTGGAAGCGAACAGAAGACAGACTTTCTATCTTCTAGGAAGGCTTTCAGAAAGCCAAGGAACTGACGATGGCCAAGTACCCTAGCCTTTTCCTGGATGATATCGTGGTGCCCACATTCGGGTCACCATCAGGGGAAACGGCCTCGCCTACCAAAGCTGAAGATGTTATCTCTCCTGGGGAGAAAAGTGTCCTATCTGGGGATGCTCCTGCCTCTTAGGACAATTTATCTTTATTCCCCTGTTTTGTAATTGCTACTTGATGTGCCCCCAGTACTCTTATTGCCCCAGAGGCTTGCAATTTGATATGTTTTTGTTTACCCTTTGATGGGTTTAAATTTTGCAATCATGTGTTGAATCTCTTCTCATCTTGTATTGTTTTTACTTTAACGCGAACCCTTGTCATCACCTAAGGGCTAGCAAAGAAGCCTCACACTTACGCTTGGCTGTATTTTGAATTAACAAAACGGGGTGGGACGACGATCTCCCACTTGATTTTTCCGTTTCTCGGGCTAGAACTAAAGCTAGACCGTGTTAGGTGAGACTTGTGTCTTACCCTATCACATTGGGTGATATTTTGCTTGAGCAACCTTCGTGGTTTTACTTTGATGCGAGCCTTTATCATCAGCTAAGGGCTGATAAAGAAGCCTCGCACTCACGCTCAGCCAGGTTTCGAATTAACAAAACAGGGTAGGGCGACGGACTCCCACTTGGTTTTGTCGTTTCTTGGGCTAGAACTAAAGCTAGACCGTGTTAGGTGAGACTTGTGTCTTAACCTATCACCTTGGGTGATATTTTTGCTTGAGCAACCTTTGTGGTTTTACTTTGATGCGAACCCTTATCGTCAGCTAAAGGCTGGCAAAGAAGCCTCGCACTCACACTCGGCTAGGTTTCGAATTAACAAAATAGGGTAGGGCGACGAACTCCCACTAGGTTTTGCCATTTCTCGGGCTAGAACTAAAGCTAAACCGTGTTAGGTGAGACTTGTGTCTTACCCTATCACCTTGGGTGATATTTTCACTGCCCCCTGGGGGGTGTTTTTATGCAACTGCATTTATGAGCTTGTGCCCTTCACATCTTTCATTGTGTTTTACTTTGGCGCGAACCCTTATCGTCAGCTAAAGGTTGGCAAAGAAGCCTCGCACTCCCACTCGGCTAGGCTTTGAATTAGCAAAGTGTGGTGGGGTGACGAATTTCCACAAGGACTTTACCGTTTCACGGGTTAGAACTATAGCTAAACCGTTCTAGATAGGACTTGAGTTCTACCTTATGTACACCTCTTCTTGGGAAGAGTGTATGAGAAAGGCATTTGGGCTCTTGGGAGCCAACTTAATCTGTAAAAAGCCATAGACGAGCACCCTGCTCGGGTGACATATTCATGCAACGCGCTAGGGCGCTTTGCTCGAATTGGCCTATATTTAGTAGTTCTTGAGAACTTAGAAACAATAAGAAGAGGTTTACTTGATCACTGCTTGAGCAAGAGTTTGCAATCATCGTAGTTATGCTCAGAAAAAGACTTCATTGCTTAGGTAAAACATTGAAAGTACAATGGTGACTAATGTCATCCTTGTTATTCACAACTGACTACCTGAATACTACTCTAAGAATTCAAAAAAGAATCCTAAGTCTTACTTCAGAATGGGCAAAAAAAGAGCATATTAAAGGTTCTCTTTAATATGCCCAAAAAAAAGAGCATCTTTCTTTGGGGCAAGGTGCTACTGATAGTAGCGTCAAAGGTTATCTTTTAGGCCATCTCGGAGGTCCTCGATGATAAAAGTTTCTTTATTTTGGCTTGACATGATGCCATGTAGCATTGTCGGGCCACTATCTGGTCGCCTTTGACTTCCCCTACTCCATGTTCCGTAGGGAACTTCATTTTCAGATGATACGTGGACACCACTGCCTTTAACTGATTCAAGGTTGTCCTCCCAAGTATGGCATTGTAAGCTGAAGGAACACGAACAACCACAAAATCTAGCATCAACTTGGCTTGAGTCGGAGGGGTGCTGATGGTGACTGGTAACACAATGATCCCTTCAACTGCAACAGGGTGATTAGAGAAGCCGTAGAGGGGTGTATTCATCTTGCACAGCCGATCAGATGGGATGTTCATCTTCTGGAAGGCTTCATAAAAAAGTACCTTGGCTGAACTCCCATTGTCAACTAAAATCCTTTTGACCTCAAAATTACCCACTCGGAGTGTGACAACCAGCGGGTCATCATGGGGTGTTTTTATATCCCTTATCTCATCCTCTGAAAAGGAAATTATGGGCACCAATGTCGTCTTCTATTTCTTACTTAGGGACTGACTTGTGATGCATACTTTCCTTATATAGGCCTTGCGACCCCGTCCAGAAGAACCTCCTGCTGCAATGCCCCCAGAGATTATGTTGATGGTGCCCGCATTCTCTTGCCTCTCTTCTCTTCCCTCTATAACCGGAGTCGCTTCTCTTCTATCATCTCTGCGTGCGACGTACTTCTTCAAGTGTCCACGCTTGAGGAGGGCCTCAATTTCACGCTTAAGAAATTCACAATTGTCGGTAGTATGGCCATGGTCATTGTGGTAACGGCACCACAAATTCCTATCTCTCTTACTAGGCGCCGACCTCATCTTGTCTGGTTTTTCCAATATTTCTTTATCCTTTTATCTCATGGAGAATCTGTGATGGTCTAATAGTCAATGGCGTCAGATTCTTCATGTCAAACATTTCTTTGGGGTGCCTTTCGTACCTTCTTGAACGCTTAGAATCTCGTCCACCTCTTGGACTATCTTCCAAAGCTCTCTTTTCTTGCTCTTGCCCATTGTCCTCTAGGTGTCTTTTGTGGGTTTCCAAGTATTCTTCGGCCTGGATGTACTTGTTGGCTTTATCCAACAAGGCACTCATGCTTCCAGGGGGACTCTTATTTACCACAAATGCAAACTTGGATGTAGGACAAAGCCCGCGCATAAAAGATGTGTACTTTACTGACTCATCCAAGCTATCTATTTCTAATGTCGCCGCATTGAAGCTTCCCAAATATTGTGACAAGGATTCGTTCCTTTCCTGGACCACGTTGAGGAGACTTGCGGAATTCTTCCTCCGAGTTCGGCTGCTCACAAAATATTTTTGAAACAAGTAAGACAGCTGGGCGAAGGAATGGATGGACCTAGGTCGTAGAGACTTAAACCACGCGTGCGCCGCCTTCCTCAAAGTGGTTGGGAAGGCCCGGCACATGACGGCATCTGAGACCTAGAAGAGTAGCATATTTGTTTGAAATTGGTAGACGTGATCTCCAGGATCTCCGCTCCCATCATATAAATCGCACTATGGCATCCGAAAATTAGGATTAAGTTTTGCCTTCTCAATTGTCTTGGACAGGGGGTATCCAGAATCTTCCCTTGGGGGAGTGAATTCCTCCAGGCGGGGCCCGGAGATGGTTTTGTGAGAAGTTTACCCTTGGGGATGCATTTTTCGTGTGAAGGCATGAATTCGTCCTTGGGGACAATGCCTTTGGTCCGCGAAGCGTCGATCTCGAATTTCGCCACCTAAAACAGGGGTGAATTTGTGCTGTCCTCCATTGACGTCTCGCGTCGGAAACATGAGCCACTTCTAATGACATGTTTCTCGGTTTTTTGTTCTGGCTGATAGCTGGGATCAGTCTCTGATCTATGCCTTCGACCATTGTTGGACCTTGAGGTCAGTCTAAGACGAAGGTCGCTGGGATTTAGATGCGTCTGGTTAGTAGAAATCGTCGGGGCTACCTCTTCAAGCTTTTTCTGTAAGGTAGTTAGCACGCCCTTAAGTTCGTAGACTTCTCTGGTCAGATCTGCGTTCGGAGTGTTAAACAGCTTTCGAGTCAGGTGATGGCGCAAGTCTCCTCTTTTAAAAGAGGGGTCGGGGAACGAGTTCCCTGGGAGCTATCAGTCGTATTCGAGGTGACTGAGGTCACATTAATCCAGTTATTTCTAGAATGTTGTTGAGATGGTGTTGGTTGCTGCCCTATTCAGCGGGAGCCGCTTGATCTTGCTCGTCGATTTTGGACTAAGCGACTGGTTGCAGGAGTGTCTGAAGATGATTTCCTCGCCATGTTCCCTATCGGTCCCACAGATGGCGCCAAAATGTTGCTGCTAGAATGTTGATAGGGAACCACAGCCAAGAAATGGACCTGCAAAATAGAACACGGAGTGACCACCGGGGATGTTCCGGTAGAGGATGCTCCGATGCTAAAGTCAGAATGTCGCTACTAGGGTAGAGCTCTGAATAGCAGAAAATGCACTGGGTGCTTGTGTGTGAACTTGTCTATGTACCTGAGGCTTTTCTCCTGATATATACTCCTCCCATACTCCTCCCTTATTCAGGACTCTTCCCCGATAGGTCTTCAATGTACTAGAACTATGTTAGGACTCTTCTTCCAGTAGTAGAGTCCTACAAGGCCTCTACCACCTCCTCCAGAGCCTAGTCTGATACATACCCCAAAGTCGATTCGGGGTCGACCATGCCACATGTCACCATTTAGTTGAGTGGACAATTTAGCTATATCAATACCCAAGACCAGCTTTAAATGTAATGACATGTGACTTAGATCTCGTGTTTCTATCTTACTGGATATGATAGAACTTCTATTTCATATGCTAACATTATTCCCCTTGAGTCGTTCAATCTCAATATTTGTGCGAGTCAATTAAGTTTTTTTCACCTTATACACATATTTGAATTTTAGGTTTTAAATGGTTTGCTTCGATACCTTTCAGAGATATATCAAATTCGGGCTCTTCAATTGATTCGCAACCTCAACTCAGTTACTCAATATGTTTTATTTACTTTAGATGTTTTAATGTCTTCACCAAATATTTTAAGTACGGGGGGCAAAAGTAAAATTTTTTCCACCCCGTGAATTTCTCATTCACCCGTTGTCACCACCATCAACTCCCACTCATCACCCTAGCCCCCACATGGTCAACCCACAAAAACAACCCCCACTTTTTGCCTCATCCACCATGATAGCCCTCTAGACCTACAGAATTCCAACACGCACCATGGAAGCTTCTAAATCTACAGACCTCAACCACTACTCCCGATCACCCACCACCATTCTTTCCATCCTATTTCATGGCCTACTCCTACCACTACCATCACCAAAACCATCATATTTTTTAGCAACCATTATGATCCACCCTACCATTTTACCCTACTACCACACAGTCGTTGCCCCCTATCACCATAGCACCCATCACCATAGATTAACGTTTGGTAAAAATGGTGGTGGGTTTGGTGAAAGTAACGACAATTACAGTTTTGGTAGTGTTAGGGTTGGTCAAACTAGTGGTTATGGGCTTTTTGCAATGGTGATAGTGGCGAGTATTACATGATATCAATGATGGTGATGGTGATGGTGATAGTGCTAACGTGATGGTGGTAGCTGTGATCCATGGCGGCCGTGCTAGGTTGGTGGCAGCCGTTACGATGTTCACGGTGATTTGGTGGTGGCGACGATTCAAGGGTGGTGGTTGGTCTGGTGGTGGCCATGATCCATGGTGGCGGTGTTGGGTTAATGGGCACAATTGTAGTGATTCAATGGTGGTGGCAATTTGATGGTGA
The DNA here is from genome assembly GCA_033070095.1 of Escallonia herrerae. Lineage (NCBI taxonomy): Eukaryota > Viridiplantae > Streptophyta > Magnoliopsida > Escalloniales > Escalloniaceae > Escallonia > Escallonia herrerae. Next base: position 342,680 of record JAVXUP010000047.1, on the reverse strand, counting down.
TGATGGTTACTAAAGGAACTGTCACGCCCCCGACCCGAAGGCGGACCTTCATATACTATTTTAAAAGATTCCTACTTAACATAAATATAATACGCAAAATATTTTACTAAGAACATGACCTCAAAGAGGAAATCAGAGCTCTAAATATATCTCAAATCAATAACATTTGCATTCATCATCAAAGTCTAATAAATGCAGCGGAAATCTGACAACAATAGTTACTTCCCAAACATTGGGGTTACCAAAAGCTACTAAATCAAACTATTACAAGTTCTCATTTTCAAGTCACTAAAGAAGTCTAAAATTAATGAGCAACTCCAATCTCATGCATAAAGTTAACTCTTCTACCGATGCCTCAGCTTAATTACCTGAAATAGGAAGATAATGGGGAGCGCAAAGCCCAGTAAAGATCACACACACACACACACACCCACCCACGGAGTACAACGCAGGTGTCCAGTGAAGTATAGTTGAGTCCAAACGAAACATATGAAAACTAAAGTGCCAAGACAATAAATAAGCCTGACGACAAATCTCATTTCGGGGTACCAACCCATCAAAAGTCGAATCAAGGTCAAAGTGGAAGGAACACATTCGAATAGTTGAACTAATAATTGAATATGATACAATCATGTAATACGTGACTGTAAAGCACGTTAACCTAAGAACGTGAAGGTTCTAAGTTCAAAGTTTGCATACTTGCAGCAATTGTCATATCATACCATGGCATCACGTTATCCTAAGCACGTGGAAGTTCTAAATTTTAGTTCAATTCAAAGAACCAATTCTAGTAAAACATAAGATCTATCTTGAATGGCTCCCCATTTTGCCAGGAAGTCGGCACATCTGTTGCCTTCTCTTTGCACATGAATTAGGGAAGTTTGGGTGTCATGTAAGAGAAAACAACAGTTTAGGATTAGGCTGGATAGCGGGTGCCAAACATTCCGTTATTCAATAATGATCAACCTACTTTGGCATATATGATATGATGTTGGCTACCAGAAAGAAAATTCGCCCAAGGAATGTCTTGAAAGAAGAGCATAATATTGCATTATGACAATATCAATGAGTCTGACAACGTTCAGTACACTTCTCAACCACTTAAACTAAATAATAGTTAACGGCAAGGATAAGTGGGCATACGGTATGCCCGTCCAAGAACGATAAAAAAAAATTAATAGTGAACGGCAAGGGTGTCAGAGCACTGCAATTGCAATTGAATAACACGTAGACCGAGGGAATAATGGTGACACAATCCAGCAGCAACAATACGTAATCAAAATCGAATACATATAATGAAAGGATATTAATTTCATAGTCGCAGACGTATTATATATAACCCTTACCTCAAATCTGCACAATAATCTTCATCAAATTACATAAATGTTCAAAAATCTCAAATTTTAAATATTATAATTAGCTCACTTACGTTAAAATCTTAACAAGAACAATTGTAATAAGATCTAATTCATCCTTATAATCAAAAGTGAATTCAAGATTCTTACCAGTTGTGCGTCGAAAATTGCAATTCCTCCAAAACCCTAGTTTTCCCCTTATGTTATTTCTCTGTAAGGCAAAACTGAATATATCCATAAACAGACTTGGAAACCTTAAAAATCTCTAAGTTTGATAAATAATTAAAAGACCCCTAAATATTTATTACTTATATCAAAGTACCTCAAAGATAATTAAATTTACAAAGATGTCCTAAACATAATAATAATTTAATTATTAGTTATTGGGGTCTTACAGGAACACCGCCACCTCTTATTGGAATTGTTGTAAGAAACTGACAAGAACAACTCCAAAAATTAGTGTAAAAATAGCTAACTGAGGCGCGGACTAGGTCGCTCTATTAAGACGATTCGTGCCCCTTCGAATTACCACCGGTGTAGCAAGGTTATCGACACGTCTCCTCCAAGATACAACAAACTAGCTTTCACTATTACTGCACTCGTAATTTTGCACAAACGAATGTAGCAGAAGCTTCACTCGATACCTTACCAAAATTGTCACAAGTCTAAGTGTATCAGAGTATAGAGAGTAAGATAGAGAGCTTGAGTTGTGTGTAGAAAAAAGTGAGGAAGATGTCTCCTTTTATAGTTGAAGAAAAAGAACTGTAGAAAATATGTTATACATAAATAAATCTGAAATTCATTTCAGAATAAAATGCTGTAATAAAAATATGACTGATGTGATTGTCACCCAACAACTAAATTTCAGAAACTCATATATCTCTCACATGTCCTTCTCCCTTTGCCCGTACGAGCTTTAGACTCAAGCACATCTTATTCAAAGATGAAGGAGTGTCACCTTATGTACTCCTTAAAATTCTTTACAATAAACAATGTGAGACAAGAACATTCCAAAAGTTTAAAAATGTAAGAAAATTTTCACTTGCCATTTTCAAGTAATGTGGGACTAAAGCACATTATGGTTTTACTCAAAACTTCAATGTTTTCTCAAAACAAATCTTGAAAAAAAAAAGAATTTTTTGTTAAAATACTCCAACACCCCTATCACCATAGCACCTAGCACCCATCACCAAAAATCTGTATCTGGTAAATATGGTGGCGGGTTTGGTGAAAAATAGCAATAATTACGATTTTGGTAGTGGTAGCTTTGATAAAACTGGTGGTAGTAAGTTTCGTGCAATGGAACTAGTGGCAAGTATTGACATGATATCAATGATGGTGATAGTGATAGTGGTAGTGCGGTGGTGATTCGCGGTGGGAGGGGGAAGAGAAGAGAGAGAAGAAGGGGAAAGAGAGAGAGAAAGAGTTAGTTTTTTTTTTTTTGAGTAAAATGAAAAACTGCCCTTGAAATATGTTTTTTTTTTCCTGCCACTTAAAGGACATTTAGGTAAATAAAGAACTAATTTTGAGTTATTGTGCGGTCAAAAGGATATATGGGTCTTTAAATATGATTTTAGGAGCCAAACTATTTTCGTCGAAAAGCATGGTTAAATTGGAAGGAAAACGTCGAATGTGCACACCTAAGTTTTATAAACATTTTTTTAGGTAGTAAGGGCCATATCACAATTAGTAAAAGAAAAGGAACATAAACTGCAGTTTCTTCCGATCTTACAAAACGGTAAAGGTGTGGTATCTCTTAGATAAATAAAAATACTGAATCTAGAAACTAAATTTTTCTTTGTTAGATAGCGAAGTTAGATCCAACATATACCCTTATTATTTTAAAAACGAAATTTGTTTGTTTGTCTATGTTTTTTAGTTTCAAAGTTATACGTATGTTCTTACAATAGCCGGTGAACGATCTATCTGATTGGTTCAACAGTCCAAGAGGCTTTACTCTTCATAGTCAACCCAAGTGCTTTGCCATGAATTAGACAAAGCCCCCAGTGGTGGACAACTACTAGTTTAGTGCCAATTCACGGACTTTTGACTTCAAAAATTTCACGAATTTGTTTTAAACTCGGGCATCAAAGAGACCAAAAACGCCACAATCTTGTGTACCTCGGCGACACACCATGACCGTGTACTCTACGGCCTTGGCGTAGGATTTGTGCTGTTTGCATGTTTCGGTTATTTGGCATGGCTGAAAGCATTGTTGGCTTGAATTATGGTTTGGATGCTGTGTTACTCGATCGGCTTGAAGGTCGGGCAAGCGAGAAGGCAGCAAGAAACTGCAGGTCCTCGTACCCATGAAAACCGCGAAACAAGAGGCTATGCCACAAAGTCGCTACCAAGACAACAGCCACAGCCAGATGAGGCCGGAACAAGTACGTTGACCACCCCATTGAAAGAATTGCAGCCACTGCCATCACAAAAAATAAAGAAAGAAAGCGGCAATCTGATCATGGATATCGAGTATGGTGAACGTTGTCGGGTTCTTTGTAGATGCAGTCATATGTACCACAGCGGATGTCTCAGCAGATGGTTTGAGACTCATCGAACATCCCCGTTATGTCGGACCAACGTTAGATAACTAGCTAGTATATATGGAGTACACATCAGATATTGCTTAACAGATTTAGGTCATTCAAATAATACCTTATAGAGTTTGATGTTTATCTGTAGCTTCATCGTTACACTGCTATGAGACAGCAAACACAACTACAGAGACAGCGTCCAATTTCCGTATGTCCGTAGACCTTGCAAAGGATCGAATATGCAAGACCATTCTCTTATATATCAGCAGGTAAGGAAGTGCTAGCAAAATCTGCTCTATCACCTATCCCCACCTACTTTATGCCATGCTTTCAATTTCTGGAGGACTTTTCGCTATGTAAAGATCTTTATATGAAAATGGCAAATTCGTACTGGTGGCAAAATCCGCTGGGCTCATGGGCAACCACTCAGAGAAGGAATGCGGCGGAGGTCTGGGATGCAAACCTTGAGCTCTTTTATTCAGTTTGGCCGATGACTTGCATAAATTGGGAAGAACTCTTTCCTCAATGAAGCCCTGTAAGTAACACTAGAAAGATAGAAAAAGTTTGTCAGCAGAATTGGGATTGAACCTTTGTAGCCACAAGCTGGAGCAGGAAAGAGTTGGAAATGGTGCCTGTGTTGCCATTAGGCAAGGCACATAAATCACCCGCCCATCTATCTTCAAGAGTGTTTTCCTTGTCTACGCCAGGAAATTTCAATCAAACTAGATGCTTCAGAAATCCTTAAAATTCCTACTTTTATTGGTGATTGAAAGGATAGGCTTATTCGGCACTTTTCAGGTATTGTTGCTCATTCTAGATACTCAGGACTTTGATCAGCAACCTCACACTTCGCAAAACGGTTTATTAAACAGGAAGCTTGCTGATAATATTACGCATTGGAGGACATTTTTCTCCTGAAGGAAAACAGCTAGACCACATCCTTCCCAACAAAGTTCAAGAGCTCAGCCTTAGCTGCTTCCATTATCACTTTGAAGTCTGTCTGCATATACCTTCCCCTGCAGTCGAGAACAAACAAAAGAAGCTCAGAATGACACTCTTGGGAAGGAGTCTGGGACTCCAGAGGATCGAAACTTAGCACATTCAAGTAAGCTAGTGACAGCCAAAGCAACGAAAGTATTTAGGAAATTATTGGGGCATCTGCTCAGAACATGGATAATCATATGATGTCCATTTGGCCAATTTGGTGAGACTACAACTTGTTCCCTGTGACCTCTAAAATTGGCAATTTACAGCTTCGACCACACTATCTAGATACTCAGGAATCTCATGATTTATTTAGTCTATTTCTACTACCTATCCAGAATTGCCGTGATTTCTGGAGGGAGTTCACTTCCTGTGGCCTCGTACTAGGACAGCTTAAACTTTCAGCAGCTTAAAGTTTAGACTTGCATAAGTTGCCTGGTGTTTCCATTTGGCATTTCTGACAGATGGAAACTATGAGCATCTTTTAGGCTTTTAGCTATAAGAGGTCAAAACCAGAAGGTATAAGCTAACTGGGGAGGCATTGAAGCTTATAGCTTCTGTTGACTGAAGTTGTCAAAAGTATCATGTTTTTTCACAAAAATATGATTCTGACCACTAGATTGCCAAAGGATCTCGAGTCAACTTAGAGGTATACAAGATAATGTACTCATCTAGACAGTACTTATCGACGTAACGTATGATTAATTTATTGAACCCTCAAGGGAACTGTTAACAGGTTTATTCCAGTGTTCTATCCAAAGTCTTGTAAGATGGGAGAACTGACACTCAATTGCTAGGAATGGCTGATTGGACTAGATGTCCAAGAAAATCTGACAAGATCCAGAATAAGTGGTCAAACTTACACCGCACTGGCAGAAGCAAAGTCTCCGTCATTTAACCACTGCTTGCCTAGCATGGCCCTTCTAAAAGGGCCAAAGGCATTATTTTTCACTTACTTAGAAGCCAATGTTTGGGCTAAATGAAAACATATTAATTTGTGTATTTCAAATCTATTCGACGCCAAATTTATACCAAATAACTTTAGAAAAGCACAAAAAGTAGCACAGGTATTTCGAGGATAAGAGAAAAGTATTCGATGATACCAGAAATGAGTTTTGGACCAAGTTGCAGAAGGATAGGCTGGACTGGCTATGCCGTGCATTATCCTTGAGATAGCTCTGGGGGTAAATTTGGCCTGGGAGTTACTCTGCAGAAAAACCTGTTACACCAACAAGAAAAACATCTTAGCCTTCCAAACAAGTGTACCTTGAGCAGGAAGAACGATGTAACAGTGAAAACCCTCACCTTTATATCTGCCCGCAAAAATGGGCTGCAAATAAAAATGTTTCTGAATTTGGTAAGCTTCGTCAAGATATATCAAATACAAGGATGAAAAAGTGGTTTGTTTGTTCTTTACGTCATTCAATTCAAGGACATGTGCTAATTATGTAGTTAGATGCAAGGGACTACCTAATGCATACAGGGCAGAGTTGCATCATGGTATCGAGTATCTTGGTGTGTGTGGAAAAACAGGACGGTTTGGACTCATACTCATGTTAGCTGGTACCAGTGTGAGAAGAGAAGGCATGCCATTGACTCGTCTCTCGCCACGCTCTGTGATTTACTTTATCCATGGACTTCGTTGATAACACAATAGTTTATATTGCCACATGATTCAAAAAATAATTAGAGCAGCAGCCAACTCTTCTTACTAATTTTCAGATATGTATGTCAAGTTAACTATTGGAAAATGTGTTAACCTGCTTTGGCCCATCTTATTAGGGATATTTCTGTCATCGTCTTCCTTGAAGTATTCTGAAATATTCCTTTGCAAGCATGGCGTATGCTGGCAATCATCGCAACCGTGCAACCTACTACATGCCTTCACTGCAAAGGCCGCAGCATTAAACATAGTGTCTATTTTTCGTACCTACATCAAAAGGCAGTATGCATATCTTAGTAAGAGAGAAATGTTGATGATATCATGCATCACACACACACACACACACACACACACACACACAGAAAGAGAGAGAGATCCCTAAAAGTATAGTGATTGAAGGGATAAATGCCTCGAGTGTAGCCCAGCCAGCACCCCCTGTGCCCCCCGCGCAGAGGAAATAGAAAAGAAAAGAACATGTATTTCATTCTTTTGTTAGAAGAACCAAAAACATCGAGTAACTTTTGGATTAATCACCTTGCAGCTCTCAACCTCTGATAACCACTTTGTAAGGTCTGTTGCGAGAGAACGAACATCCTCTGGGACATCCACAATTGTGTAGCAATAAGCTGGATCCTTCAATTCGTATGTAATTTCTCCATCCATCTAGGACATAAACAAATAATGAAGTCCGTGGACATAAATCAACAAAATTTAGAGAGCAACGCAGCTCTGATGTTTAGTCATCTCCTTCTACTTCAATAAGAATATGTAATGACAAGCTTTGTGTAGTTCCCGTGCTTAACTTGAATAACAGCTTTGCAGATCTTCAACATTAACAGTTGCTTGAGACTTACAAAGAAGCAATACGAGTGCGCGAGACCCGAAGGCCTACAAAGTTGTATATAAATTACCCACCTTTAGATTCTGCAATTGATTTGATATGTCAATAGCTGGAACTCTGAGGCTATTTGCTACAGTTGGGATGTCAAATACATACTGACCATGCTTTGCTTCAGACCTGAAATTTTCAGAACACAGTACGTGATCTGTCACGAGCTTCGCAGTTAAGTGTACCATCACTACAACTTATCAAACTAATACTCACTTCTTCAATATTGCTGCAATAATAATATCCTTAGCAGCAAGAAATGCTGGTGCAGTCTGCAGCGATGCAAATATATAATGAGGAGAAAGCATGCGAAAGAGGATTAGTATCTACAGGTTTGGGTACTTAATCACAAATCAGAGATGCAAAATGGAAATATCTCGTGGGGAAATCGATTCTGTGTAGGAACCGTGTGAGATGAAAGTCTCATGCATGGCTTTGAATGAGAGAAAGAAGTAGGAGTCCTCTTTTCGACTCCGACTCTCCCACTCCAGTCGTTGCTTCTTTTTTTGTTACTTCGACAGTAGCTGCTTCAGCTTCAGCCACTCACATTTTTGAAGAAGACCCATTCTGACGTTCCCATAACTAAATCCACACCAGAAGCCCAAGACAAAGTATCTCAACACCATGAGAGGCTTCAAGCAGAATGACAACCAGTGCCACCTAAATCATGAAACTGACATTTACAAAGACGTTCATGTTTGGCCAGCTTTTGGTCATCGCCGTTGATACGGATCTACCAGAAACCAATTGTAGTTTATAAATCGCAGCGGGAATCTGGCTCCTGGTCAAGATTCGTCACCCCGAGAGAAGATGCTCACCATCGTGTCGAGGGAGAGATGTCGCCAGTCGATGGCGAGATGAAGTAGATCGGGCGAGTCATGGGGTAGTGTAACAGACGCTGAGAGTGATCAGTGCAAATTGGGAGTTGTCTACTTACTAAATTGTCCTTTCTTTCGGGATGCATCACAGAGAAGTCTTCTGCAGTGACACAGATTATATTTTTCCAATATCACATAGCTTAAATTATCCAGAGTGATTAATGCCTGTTGTAGCTTAAGGTTATTAACACACCTTTCAATGGCTCCAAGTTTAAAATATCAAGTGAAGCCACTGATTTGATTCTACTAGTGTTCAACGGATAAGTGCCTGGCCAATATAGGTCTAAGGGCAGAAAAGTACGTTGGTAAACGCACCTTATGAAAGTTTACAGAACAAGTTACATTCATCTGTGGAAGTAAGTGCAAGTAGTGCACTTCTCCCAACTCCAATCGTGTTAAAATGGTTAGCATCGCCTGCAGTGGTCAGATAACCCGCAGTTCAGCATCTTAAGGCAAAAAAAGATATGACAAAACTTAATTTGGGCAGATCGATGATTTCAGTTGGACCAGAACCATTTAATGTTGGAGTAAGATATAAAAAGGACCTCTTCTTTCATATCGAATTGACGAGATGCAGATTCTCTTACTACAGAACAAATTTTTCCAGGTAAATCCGTGTTGCTGCTAAAGACTTGACTGAGGAATCTGTTTACTGCATATTCATCTAGCCCATCACTGAGGAACTCAACAAAGCAAGCAAGTATTAAACCATCCATGCCCAAAAAAGGAAACTCAAGCAAGCACAGTAAATTTACTACCTGTACATAAGACTACGAAGTTTAAAATATGTGTTATCATCAAAAAGGAGATGGCAATAAGATAACCGCCCATCCCGTCCAGCACGGCCAATCTCCTGCACCAACGTAAATTCTGTTAGCAGAAAACAGAATATTCAGTTTCACTACCAATGGTTGTAAACGAGTTCGGACCTGAACATACTCTTCCAAGCTCTCTGCCAAGCTGTAATGGATAACCTGAAACAAAATGTTTGCAATTTCAAAACTTTACTTACAGGTTCCAAACAGGATGTATCCACACTGTTGCTCAAAAATCCAAATCATATGACAGATACAAATCTATAGAGATTAAGTTTTCCTCGGTAAAGTTAGTCCGCATGAAACTTGACTTAATTGATAGCCTCCATCCCTCCCTCCATCTCTCTCTATCTCTCTCTCTCTCTGAGCTGAGCTAGTTTTTCACGACGTCTCAGTGTTTTTAAAAACTTCAAACAAAAACTCTGGGCATGAGTCAATGTGGAAATGATGCAGAAAAATACGCAAGGATACAGAGAATGGGTTTTTGGCTTACAGCTCCAACATCACTCTTATCAAGCCCCATTCCAAATGCCACTGTTGCAACAACCTTTGAAGAAAAATAAAAGGAAAAACAAGGCAACTATATGAGCATACGAAGCAAAAGATTTGTATGCTAAAAGAAGGTACAATATCTTAAGGAAGCTGGAAGGCTGTGAACAATCCTAATCTCGTATTAAACAACACTACTAAGCCAGAAAGAATTCCTTACCACTCTTATCTTGTTGGAACAAAACAGTTCCTGTGTACGGCTTCGATCTTTTGCAGGTAGACCACTGTGGTAACTCTAAAAGAATATTGTTGTTTACGAGATAATTAAAGCATAAACAACTGTCAGGTGCAAGAAACTAAAACCCATGTCTTTATCAAGAAAGAACAACTGAGATACTAACCTTTGCCAGGATATTACTATCACAGAGAACTTTGGTTATCATTTCAGTTTCTGACTGCAGACCAGTGGGGAATAGTAAAACGACAGTTGATATTTAAAGTTAAACGCAAATCCATTGAATTCAACTTTACACAATATAGAATTAACTTAAGTCTTAAGGCAACTTCATACTTGTAGAACCCGCTTTGGATACCTGAAATTTGCAGTATATAATGATGCTTCGGACTTCCGAAAAAGGTGAAGACTTGAGCAATCTCATAAGATCTTTCATCCTGGCAAGGTCACAATGTTTACATATATGTTGCATATTCGGTTAAAATCTAAAATTAGGAGAAGCAAAGCAAACAAGCAATAGATATTGGCACTTGCCTATTTCCGCTTATAGATACTGACAACTGCAAGTTGTCCCTTATTTGTTCCATCTGGATGAGATTTGTCGGAGGAATCTCTAGAGCACACATCACATCATGCAGTGTTCTGATTGTTGCTGTTGCAGTCATTGCAAGAAGACATTTCACACCAAGACTAGCACGAAGTAAGGATGCCCTCAGCCTCATATACGAAGGCCGGAAATTATGTGACCTGCCAAAGATTTCAAACTTCAGAAAAATGATGCAGAAATCACATGCCCTTGACTTACCAATGCATTATACGAGCTACCAATGCATAATAAGATATCTCACAGATTCAATCATTAAACCTATATGAAAGCTCAGAGAAAGAGGACACCAATTTTGACTTACCATTCAGAAATGCAGTGGGCTTCATCCACCACTGCAAGCGAAATCAGTGGAGTGGCAGAAAGTATTGATATAAATTCTGCATTTAGAAACCTCTCTGGGGAAACAAAAAGGACCTGATACATGAACTATTAGATGTTGTCTTTTGGCTTGATGCGCAGGAAGGAACTGCTACCATGAAGATTGCTCAAATTTATCTCGATATGGTTCACCAAAGGAAACACAAATAAAATTGAATGCAGTCATTTGTAATTACAAATCAAATGACTTTCAAGGTACACTTGCAGACGTATAACAAGATATCTGAATGTTTATTGCAGTTTTATAAATGTACCTTTAAGGCTCCTCCTTGTAGCTGCCTCAATGTTTCTGAGCTCTCTTGGGGTGTCTACAACAACACAACACACCAAATTAGGAACATAAATGCAAATTCATGCACACGTGATACTTGACCAAAGATAGAGCAAGCATGCCTGACTACTACACAGAAGACCACCCCGAATCACTCGTGGCAGCTGTTTAAGCTGATCAATCATCAATGCCACCAAGGGACTCACAACAAGTGTAACCCCCGGCAAAACAATCGCGGGCAACTGATAACACAGTGATTTCCCCGCCCCAGTCGGCAAAACCAGCATCGTTGATTCCCCAGCAAGCACCATCTTAATCGCCTCCAACTGCCCTTCTCTAAACGAATCGTACCCGTGTGTAAGCTTCAATAAGTTCACCAAATTCTCATCCGATGCCTCATTCCTCACACCTATCACAGCTTCTTCAATCAAATCCCAGTTTCCATTCGTGCTCAACTCCTCCATCGCCTCATTCTCCAAAAATATACCTTCCTCGTCACAGAAATTACAATTTTCTCCTTCTCCTACTTTCACTTTCTTCTTAGTTCTTCTGAAAGATTTTCGACTGCAAGTGTAAGCATTAGGGTTTCTTTTCTTGCCCTTGTTGGTGAACTTGCTACGTCCACGACCATTGATATTTAGCCTCACAAAGTTGCCTTCATTGACACATTTGGGCTTCTTGACTGGCACTGAAGAACTCACACCACTCCCTATTAAATTAGGATGTCTCTTCACAACCTTCACCTTCTCTCCACTACAAACAGCTTCTCCTGAATCGTTTGCCATCAAATCACCCCTATCACTTTCAAGAACCCTAATTTCTGATTCCGTCAAGATTGGGTCACTTTCAGTAGGCTCTAAATTGAGGCCTGGCTTCCTAATCTTGGTGAAGGATGCAAATTTGTTTAAACTTAAGCAGCCAGCTGGAATGATGTTAGTAATGGAGGTGTGATTGGTGGAAATTTGATCTGAGAGATGGTGGATTTGGAAGGGTAAATTGGAAATGGGTATTGTTGAGGAAGACGGGTTCGGTAATGGGTCGGGTTCTTCGGCTTTTGGGGGTGAATTTTTGGGTTTTTGTTTGGTGGAGGGTTTAGGTTTTAAAATGGGGCGGGAGGAGGTGGTGGTGGTGGTTCTGAGCTTGTACGAGGAGAGAAGAGTGGTGGCTGGTGGCGGTGGTTGTGGTTTTGGCGGCGGCGGTTGTAGTTGTCGTTGCGGCGGCGGTGGTTGGTGGTTGCGGGGTGGTGTTGATGAGATGTGAGAGCCGTCGGAATCGGAATCTGAATTCATGGGGAATGTTGAACCTTGAACTGGAATGGTACATCGGAATGTGAATCTTCTGGTCCTGGGTATGATAGCAAATCCTTTCTATTTTCCCGCCTTTTTTACCTGATCATCGGTTTACAAAAAGAGCATGCTACTGTGCTCCATGACGGACAGGTGTCAATCTACAAGATTTGTAAAACGTAAATTATCGAGGGATAAAAGATCGGCAGGATACTAGGATAGATGAAGGGCCAAAGATACATACGTACATATAAATACTTTGAGAGCTTATCGATCGCTCTCGTGGACAAAATGAAATAAGTTATTCGCACGATCTGGATCTACGCACAAGATGTGAATGTCTAGATTTATTTTTATACTTTTTTTCGTCAAAATACCGTCCGCTACATTATGTAGTTGACGGTATTAATGCAGTGGACGTATAATTGACAATTATAATGTCCACTACATTATGTAACGGATCACGAAATCTGACCCGTCTATCGGGTCAGATGAACAGCCAGATCGCTCGGATAACTTATCTCATTTTGTTCGTGCGAGCAATGAAGCAACTCTCAAATACTTTAAATTTTAATGCGCTATGTCTGACTCATGTCCTTCGTGAATAATATTTTCGTTAGAGAAGCAGTCTTACATAACTCACAAACTATACAGGTCTAACTGTGTATGATGTCACCAAACCATTTAAATCGATTTGAACTGTTCAAGCCCCTCAAACCGAACCGATTCAATTTGAACCATTCCAAAATCTTAACGATTCGGTTTCACATTCTTCAAACCGACCTTGATTCAGTTAGGTTCATAGTTTACATCTTTGAAACTGATTGCAAATCGAACCGAACCGACTTATAATGTGTTAATTTATTTTAATAAACATTCATCGATAATTTTCACATACATCGTACTAAGAAAATCCAAATGAACAAAACTTTGAAAAGTAAAAGAAAAGAAAATAATGAGAATATTTATAACAAAGAAATTTAATGGTTAATATTTCTTTAATAATTACTCATTCTTTCTCATACATCAGTGACAAAGGCTTACTTGAGTGTTTACTCTAGTATATATCCAAAACAATACTTATACTTTATGTTAACACGAGCACTTATATATTAAATATAATAAGATTATGTGCAATTTAAAAAATATAACTTCATTTTTAATTATATTTATATCTAATAGTAGTGTGTGAAGGAACAAAGTATTTAAATGGACGCAAATCAATCCAAACCAATTAAACGAACCATCCAAACTAACCAAACCGAACCATCCAAACCGGTGATGTTTAGCTTGATTCGGTTCACAATCTCTCAAACCGAGGGATAACGATTCGGTTTGCGATTTGACCCCCAAACGGAACCGTGCTCACCCCTAATTTTGAAGCCATTTCCTAATTTTGTCCCAACCTTTTTAGAGTGCCAAAAACGCCCTTTCACTCTCTGAATGTCGTCTACTTCAAGAGAACGTACTGTGTGGGTTCTAATTTCACACTCCTATAGCGCGCTCAGTAAAGGGCTCAAGTCTCTCTCCCGGTGGACGATAGCTAAAAAGCTTCATACACACCAATATGGTAGTTGGAAAATGGAGCAGTCATCATGAGTTGTCAATACAGGAATTGGAGGCTGAAGCAGTCACAAGACGCCATTGATAATGTCTCCGAGTATAGCCACCTAATAAGCATCCAGGGCCTTTACAAGTGCGTTCCCACCACGAGGCAGCTCTCTACTGTGCAATCACACTTGGGCATGACATTCGGATGCTTCAAACTGCGACCCTTACCACGAATCCCACAAATATGCTGTGGCAAAGTACTTGCTTTTTCTCACTCTGTGACATTGCTAGAACAAACTTGTCTCCGGTAGAGTTCTGGGACTATAAATTATGCTTTCCGTTTTGCCAGGAGCATCCTCTATATCGCAATTAGATCTCGCCAATACAGCAACAAATGGGGCTGTTGACCAAGTTCCTTGGAGTGCAGGTAGGTGCTCTCTGGTATCTCTTCATTTGCAGCTTCGTATGCCAGATTCTGATAGACAGAGCAGCAGAAATATCTCTCTCTTCGTCAAGTGACAGGATTTTTTCGTTGGTTCATCATTAGCCAACCCCATAGAGGTTGTCCTCCTGTCATATTAAACATAAATTGGACGAGTGCTCAGCTCATTTGGACTATATAAGAGCTGAATTTCAGCGCTGTAGAATTCTTGTATGGATGAAGATTGTGGTACTTAAGTCTTCGGGTCAAGGGGCTCCTTTGCTCCCAATAATGCGCAAAGTATTCAGCTCGGACAAATGGTTTCATAGGCCTCAACTTTGAGTTCAAATTCAAACTCCACGAGCACAAGGTGCATTTTTTGGAGACGATTTTTGACTCATCTCTCTTCAAACTAAGAAAGGTCAAACAAACATTCCAAAACCGTGTATATGTCCTCTGTTCTTGGATGAGTTGTATCAACAGAAAAGAATTGATGCACTTGATTATCAATCTCAATCCAGCTGCAACCAGGTGTCTTATAAGCATTCTGCTCCTGCAAGATCTTCCTCACCTTCCGGACCTCATCCCACTTTTTTAACTCCCCGTAAACATTTGCTAACATTATGCCATAACCACCATTACCTGGATCAACCTCGATCAACTTTTTCACTGCAAATTCGGCAAGATCCGCCCGGCCATGAATCTTACATCCATTTAGCAAAGAACCCCAGACAACTTCGTCAGGTGGAATTCTCATGGCCTCTATGATTTCCATGGCTTCTTTAAACCGACCTGCTCGACCTAGAAGATCAATCAAGCACCCATAGTGCTCAATTTGAGGCTTAATCTCATAATCCCTTGTCATCAAACTAAAATAAGAGCGTCCTTGTTCAACCAATCCTCCATGGGTACAAGCATTCAACAAACCAATAAAGGTAACTGCATCCGGCTTTACGTCATGATCATGCTGCATCATTTCCTCAAAAACACTAATTGCACTGTCGCTTTGCCCATGTAGAGCGAAACAATTAATCATGGAATTCCATGATGTCAAGCTTCTCTTTGAAGTCTTATCAAACACCCGCCTCGCTTCTTTCAGGCTGCCACATTTTCCATACATATCAACCAGGGCATTTGCAATAAATGAATCGCGTCCAAGTCCATTTCGACAAATGTAACCGTGTATACATTTACCAAGCTGCAGCATGGCGCTGTTTCCACACGCCGAGAGAGCGCACACAACTGTGACATGATTCGGCCTACTCGCCGCCAATGTAACCATTCTCCTCAAAAACGAAATCGCCTCAGAAAACAGCCCATTCTGCGTGCAACCCGCAATGATGGCGTTCCACGCTGGTGTATCTCTCTCGGGCATTCCTTCAAACAGTAGAACCGCATTCCGCATCTCCCCAGCTCTAGTGTACCCCGAAATTATAGCCGTCCAAGACACAACGTTTCTCTCAGACATTTCATCAAACAGTTGTCTGGCAATCCCGACATCGGAACAAAACCTCGAATAAGCGTCCAACAAAGCCGTTTGTACAACTGGGTGTTCACCAAAACCCGTTTTTACAACATGGGTATGCACCATTTCGGTCCCAAGACACTCCATGACTTCAGGAAGCGACTTGAGGGCATAAGGGTAAATAAACTGATTGGGCTGAGTGTTTTCTTGGCGAATCATGTTGCGGTATAAAACAATGGAGGACATGTGGTCTGGTTGAGATGCGTAGGCGGTGATCATGGCTGCGTAGAGGTAGACATTGGGGTGGGTGAGTTGATTGAAAATGGCACGAGCGTATGTGAGGTTAGAGAGGGTGATTGTGCAGAACCGGACGAGCTTGAAGGCGTGGAGTTGTGTTTGGGAGTGGCCTAGAGCTGTGAGGTAGGCTTGGAGCTGCTTGAGGTGGTTGAGGTGGCTGCATCTTTGGAGGATGGTTAAGACATGCTCGTTAAGGTTGGACAAGGCAAGCATCTTCAGTTGAGCACTGAGGGGCTGTTCGTTTATGGTTTTGTAATTCTTTTTTTTTAGTTGTTTCGTTTATAATTTTCTTTTGTTCTTAAAAATTCGTCGAAACTCGAAAGAATGCACAAAAAGTGAAAACACGCAACTTTTTACTTATATTCAATTCAACCCTATAAAAGAAAAAGCAAAAAAAGTCATTGTGCACTTTTTTCTTCACTTTGTAACAACATCACATCACATCACTCTCTCTCTCTCTCTCTCTCTATCTCTCTTCACGATCAAGAAGAACCCCCTCTATAACAACCACGAAGAACCACATCAGCACTGATACTACCAATGATGACGGTGATCTTACTCCCTGCAATAGCCGATAACAGGTTGTGATACCTCCATAGTCACGAGTCCTCCCTGTATGCGTGTGACCATTGGAACCACTTCGATCGCCAATAGGATTAGTCCCAAAGTGATGGTGCCGCCACAATAAGCCACCAGTCCATAGCCATCAATACATCATCCTCCAATCACCGCAGTAAGTCATTGATTGCCGCCACAAGTCATTGATCCACTCGATCTACCACAAAAAGATTTGATCATCACTCCGGCCATCACGCCACCTCTGAGCATCCCTTCATTCGCACCTTTAACCGCGCCATAAGCATAGCCACAATCACCAATTTGTATGGGGTGGCCTTGCGGGTAGGGGGAGGGGGGTTTAGGGTTTGAAGAGTATCAAATGGTGGTGGTGGGCTTGGATGGATGGTGCGGATTTCGTATTTGCTGAAAACAAACGGTTGTATAAGATTATTTTTTAAATGGCATCGTGGTAAACCACAGCGTAAACTGTGAGGCTATTTACAGAAAGTATAAGATTATTTTGCAAAAAAAAAAAAAAGTGTAAACAAATAAGTATATGTGAAAGAAGTAACATTAGCTACTTTACTTTTTGGAAGAATATACACGAACGTCATGTTATTTTCATTTTTAACACAAAAACACACGATATTAGAATTAAGTAAAAACAAGAAATGAAGTGAGCATCTTTGCATATCCGCATATGTACTTTTTTTATTTATTTATTTTAACTATGAATAAAAGCTCTAGCAACATTATCCTATCAACAAGCCAGGGTTATACAAAATACTCCATTGATTGCATTTGATTTGTACGTTTATTTAAGATATAAATTTTAATTTATGATATTTTCATTGTACTGCAAGAGAGAAAGAGAGGGAGGGAAGAAAGTGGGGAAGGAGAGAGAAAAATGGATCGGCAAATAATTAAATATGGAGAGAGAGAGAGAGAGAGAGAGAGAGAGAGAGAGAGAGATAACATAAGAAAGTGTTGAAGAGTAAATACGAAAAAATACATATTCTCTTTTAATTTGGAATCAATTTTTTGAGACAGTTCAAAAAAATATATGATCAATTTTTTTGGGCCGGATAGAGTAACCGAGTGAGCCATTAGTGTATAACAACAATTACACACCAAGACAAAAGTCTGTATAATACACCGCAAAAGCAAGCAGGAACTGCGACAATAGATTCTCTGCACGACACATCCACATATTTTATTTCAAATATGAAACGATTTATAAAATCTATTTAGTAAACATATAAGCACCACTAAAGATCTCCAAATATTAGTAGTTGCCAT
Source organism: Escallonia herrerae (assembly GCA_033070095.1). Classification (NCBI taxonomy): domain Eukaryota; kingdom Viridiplantae; phylum Streptophyta; class Magnoliopsida; order Escalloniales; family Escalloniaceae; genus Escallonia; species Escallonia herrerae. The sequence goes on along the minus strand of JAVXUP010000047.1, from coordinate 324,702 downwards.
ATTATAAGACTTATAAAATTCAAAAATTAATTCTAATCTAAAACTCTACCTACATGATTTTAATTATTGTATCGCTAAAAATATTCCCTTATACTCAATATGTAAAAAACAAAAAATAGAAAAATAACAAATATATATCTTTTACAATCCTTTTGGTAATTAAAATATAGGCCCTTTTATTGGATATTGACCTCACAACCAATTAAAGCGCAAGAATTAATTCATGAGTTTGGTAATTAAAATCTTTTATTAGGTTTTTATTTTCAAAAAAATATTAATTTATAAGACGTTCGTAAGCCTTTTTTAAACTAGAAACCAATAAGAATTTAATTTTGATGATTGCATCCCTTAAGTCCTTGTCTAATATAAGACAAAAAATTACGATCTCAATAAACAAAAGCACATATAATATTTAGAACGAAAAAAGTGATGTTAAATTTAACTTGATTTTACTTCTGAATATACGTGCCACAATTACATCAACAATATTCATATAATATGCAGCTTTTATAGACTTTATGGTAAACAAAGTACAAACTAGTTTTTTTTTTTCCCCTTTTTCTAAGCCCCTGCGACCAGCAACTTGACTACATCACATATTTGAGATAACCCCCTTCTGAAACGCTCGGATCACACAAGGGAATCAAAATTTGGATTTACACTGGATCTCACCTGTATCGCCCCATCTACCCTACTAAGAAGAGGTAGTTAGTTTCAAAACCCTATTCGAACAATAAGAAATACTCGTGGTAATGTGCCTTGGCTGATCTATGTCTTATGATTGCACTACCCAAACAAAAAAAAAGAATCTAGGTAATATGTGGAAATCAGGCAGCAATTTTTGTCATTATTGTAGAAATTGAATCGCCCCATCTATCTTCTCATGTCTCTTTTTTCATTGTCTACCCTTTTGTTAACTCTAGATTATATTTGATTTTGATGATACCCAACATTGATGTTTATGTTGTCTAACATGCATTGAGTTGATGAAGCAATAGGAACAATCTCATACTCATGCAAACGGACTATTAGACGAGCAACTCGGTCAAAGACTCTCAACGGAACGCATCAAAGAAAGAATTCGTCGTTTGAATTTTACAATGCTTTTATTTCTTTCTTTGTAAACTAGATAGAGAGATGTTCGTATCGATGACTGTATACCTAGAACTTGCCCATAGGTTTCCCTTGCATGCATAAAAAGTTTTTCATTCTTTGAAAACTAGGAAACTGCATTTTCTGGAATGCAGTCGACTGCATTGGATTACAGTCGACTGCAACTTGGGCAGTGAGGTATTACAGTCGACTGCAAGTTGAAAATTTTGAATTTTCAACGGCTACTTTAGGAATACAGTCGACTGCAATGGGACATTGCAATCGACTGCAATAGTCGTTTGGCGCATTTATTTCTCCACCTAATTCCAAACGGTCATATTCTTTCCTACCTCTATAAATACTCATCTTGGGCATAGTTTTGATTCATCAATTGCATTCAAAGCTCTCTTATCTTTCATATTCTCAAATATCAAAGCAATTGTTCAATCTCTCTTGGTTTTTATTGATTTTCTCATCCTTTTCAAGAGAGCATTTATTGTGAGCTTACATTTGAGAGATATACACTTTCATAAGTCATCATATACTCATCTCTATTGTTCTAGTGCTTAAACTTGTACTCATCTACTTCTTGAGAGTGAAATCTTGTACACATTTCTTCATCTAAAGTTTCTTGTATCAAAGCTTGGGGTTGTCAAGCTTTGAAGCTTTGGGATTGTCAAAGCTTGTTCTTGATGTGGGCATAGCATCAAGGGTTTGTTAGAGGTTCGATCTTGACCCGTAAAGAAGACCGTACTAGTGGATTCTAGGGCCTTTCAAGGGACTTCCTTGAAGGGGTGGACGTAGGCTTGTGGGTATATCAAGCCGAACCATTTAAATATCCTTATCAAGTATCTCTAAACCTTTCTCTCTTTACATTATCGTTTTACATTTGTATTGAGATTGGCTAGTTTACTTACTTGAGAAATTGTGTTTGAAGTTTGTTGTTTAAGTGTTATTCTTATTGTTTCTAAGTTAGTTTGTAATTGCTTGTTTATTTTAAATAAGTCTTAAAACACTATTCACCCCCCCCCCCTCTAGGGTTATCTTTTTGGTTTCACCTTTAAATTGATAAACAAAACCTAAATAAGCTGTATATAAAAGTTTCATCTAGTGCCCTTCAAAAGAATAAAAATAAATATTTTTTAAAATTTGTTGTTATTGTAAAACTAAATAATACTTATATGTTCCATATGTAGTAGAAAATACAGACAACCTTTCTTTATACAGCCTTAACACATCTTAGTGTCATTATTAATCAAGTTCCACAGGCTATGTTTTCTGCACGGTCCTCCGTTAGAGGGTGTGAAAACATTAAACCAAATTGCATCTCGTCCTGGTGCAAAGAAGGGATTTGGAGGTTGGTGACTGCTCCAAATGTCATATTCTTGTTACTCACCTGTCATTTGATGTTAGTCGTCCACTAGTGTGCATTCTTTAAGACTTTATAACGATGCCACCGCAAGGATGTCTCTCTTACAAATGAACTTAGATTCAACAAAAAGGCAATTTCACAATCATCCAAAGAAGATGATTGCGTAAGGCAATGCCGTACAAAGCAATTGGAAACACGACCTGAGGGATTACAACCAGAGTCCCTGAGAGACTGCGATGGTGATCTTGAGTGGGTGGTCGAGGTAGTCTAGGCAGCCGCCAGCGGAGTGAGGGGAAAACGCAAGGGCAGAACCTAGAAGCATAACGACAGAGATGACAAGAAAGATCCATCGACAAAGATAGATACAGAAGAAGACTAAGTGTACCTATCCAATCGAGTGACGAGATGACTCGATCGATTGGGTGTGATTTTTAATTAGTTTCTATAGTTATATTTTCTTTTACGATAACAGAGAGGGAGCACTACAGTTCATCAACAGCAGCCTTTTTCTACCTGACCATTTCTGTACGGTCTTCTACCTTTAATTCATAATAAGAAATGATAACTTTTGTAAATGGTTGAAAATAGTTTCTTCAATAATCTTTTCCTTTATTGTAATTATTTTCAAATGAAGGTATGTTAACATTACTTCACTAAATGAATATTAGAAACTTTATTTATGTAGTGTCCTTTATGGTTATTTTGTCATATCGAAACTGATTTAATTAGTTTCTATCCAAACACCTGTTGTAAGTTTAAGCTAATTCACTGCTAATTTTGCCAAAGAGCAAACTGATTTTGCTTAAAATAGATTAAATCTGATTTTAAAAACTGATTCAGATTTAAGCTGAAATCTGCTTTTCTTTTCAGAATCAATCACAAACGGCCTCTCAATGTGGTGTTAGGAAAAGTATTTCTTGACCAATCTTTAAGTTTGTCGTTAAACGTACCTTTTGTTGACAAACATCTGTTCCGTCGAGATATGTGATAAACAATAAATTTGTTACTAATAAATATCATTCTTCACGAAACGGATTCTGTCGACATATTTGTTTCTTGTCATATTTTTTAAAGCAGTTTAAGTTTGTCATTAGAGCTATACATTCAGTGGCAAAGAAGTTTGTCATTTAACGCTCTTCCTTTAATGACAAATTCATTCAAAATCGATATTCACCATTCACCGTGCATTCTTGCCATTTAACAATTAAGGCCCCGTTTGACAGGATTTTTTTTCAGTTTTTTTTTTTCAGTTTTGGAAACTGGAAAAAATAGTTGTGTTTGGTAACCATTTTTTTTAGTTTAAAAAATCAGTTTTTAAATCAAGGTTGTTTTCACCCTCCCACCGTCGACAGTCGCCTATCGCAGGCAGCCACCTCCGGCGACCACTGCCGGCCACCGCCATATCCCACCACCGCCACCGCAAACCAGCACAAAAAAAAATTTAAAATAAAAACTGGGTTATCGAACACCCACTTGTTTTTGTAAAAAAAAAAATTTAACTGCTCTTTAAATTTTTATTTTTTTTTTGAAAACTAAAAAAAATGTGTTGTCAGAGGCGAAGAATATAATAGATCCTTATATCATGGCACAAATAAAATCAAAAACTCATAATTTCATAAATAAAAACTAATTATTTCCATTAAAAGTTTCTCATTACATGAGATAAAATAGAACCATCCTAAAAGCTTGTCATAATATGTAAGGAAATATCTCCAATATATGCAACTTGCAACACATCTACAAAACAATGGCTGGAAAGTTAAAGAGGGATATAATAACATCATCCTAGACCACATCCTAGAAAAGATTTGAGCCTATTTCTTTCTTGTACCTTTTATTCCAAATTCACAGTAAATAGGCCAAAACACAAACAAATTAGATCAAAAGATATTTGTAACAGCTAAGATGACTAGGTTGGTATGATTTCACAGTTCCAGACAATGAAAAGAATGCACACTTGCTCTTTAGTGGAAGACTAGGATCAAATTACAAATGACTACCAAGAATATGGCATTTGGAGCAGTCACCAACCTCCAAATCCCTTCACTATTATCAGCCTAACAACACTTGCGACTTTACAAAGATTCTGCCACCACAAGGATCTGTTTCTTAAAATCAACTCGGATTCAACAAAAAAGCAAATTTCACGCTCCTCCAAACAGGCCTCAAATAAATTACAAGCACCCCTGCATCCACGATGAGTGCCAAGATAGTTGTACGGCAGACATTCTTTTACTCGATGACTTTCACATTATTGTGCAGTTGCACTTGGACTCAAGCTTTGGCGGTTTCGTACTATCATCGTGTTTTGGAAACCCAACGATTCGAGTTGCAGATACTTCAGCTTTTTCGTCACTCTTGGTGTTGCTAGGAGGCTTCGTGTCTGTCTCGACCCGTCTCTGTCTAGCTTTTTGGGACTTTGAAGCACGTTTGCCAACAGTTCTGCCACGTGAATCTTTTCTATCAGAACTACCTTTTCCCAATATAGTAACAGTTGGCCAGGAACCTTCCAAAAGGACAGGATTTTCTTTTTCCATTGCTATAGATGCGGCATCGTAGGCCAGATTGTGAATAATAGAGCTGCAGAAGAGTATTGTATCTGTTGCTTCTTCTAGCGTCAGGCTTCTTGCCTGCCTTTCTCCTTGGGCCCCAACCATTACAGTAGATTCTTCTGCCATAATGCAGAAAATTTTTATTATTGTAATGAACAATATACATACAACCTTCAAGGTTAGAGCAGATTAAATATGTCCAAGCCAACATGTCTATTAAAGATATCACCACTTGAAAATCTCAATGAGGATCAAATAAGAATTTTACTTTAACACACCATATGCTCACTAACACTTCTTCTAGTACAAAGACAAGCGCAGGTTGGAAACCCATATGAAATAGAAATAGCTGTTAGTCACTCTATATGTAGACCCAGCACCTGTTGCCTTTCCAGTTGATGAAAGCTTCTATGCTCTCAGATCCCCACTTGATGCTAAAAATATTGCAAAAACTTCAATGCTTCCCACAGCTTCACAAATTGATAAAAGATGGAAAAGAACCTGATCATAGTATAGCTCTAAGCAAACCAGCTTACCATAAATTTACACCTAAGAGGATTAAAGGCAAGCCCTGTGGCTAACTGCTCGTCAAGATAGAGAGGGAAACAAAAGCAAGTCGTGTAGGGAATACATCTGTTTCAATCGTGACAAGTATAACCAGCAGAGCAGTCCTAACCTATGTTACATGGACTCGGTACGAGTGTCCGGATCGGATATGTGACAAGTGTCGGACTCGTCTAATTTTGAAAATGCAAGACACTGGGACACAGCAAAATGTTCATATTTGTTATTGCTTTTTAGTTAGTTCGAAGGTAAAAAGGTGTTTTGTGTGATGCACTTGGTTTTAATTAACAACTTGTCTCCTATCAAAGCAATAACTAATTAAACAAAAAACTATATATAGTATTGATAATGTCATATTCCATGAGAAGTGCCGGACACATATCCCATACCCATGTCCAAGTGTCGAGGGTTCGACACGGGTACTTCATGCAAACCGAAGAGTCCGTGTAACATAGGTCCTAACCATAATTGGAAGTTCCCTTAATTATCTGAGGATTACCAGATGAACTTAGTTTGGTGAAGGTATGCATGGACGATAGTTGCATGTCAACCATGGTTTGGTAAGCCAAATAGACTGATAGTAGCTAGTCTTGCTTCCGCAGGCCACTTGGGCCAAGGCTACAGAACAGGGGGCCTCCTCCCTTTCTCATTGTCGTTAGTCTTCTTAATGAGCAAAGAAGTTCATGTTCGCCTAGAGTGCATAGTGCAAAATGACTCGCTGACTCGAACCCTGAGCATTTCACCACGCAGCTGAAGCTATGGCTTTTTACAACACTACTGTTACGCCTAACCATAATGTGAACTTCTACATTAAAAGTCAGAATTTAAGAGAATATCCAAGTAGCCAGTGTGGCACAAGTCAGTCTTTGGATATTTTACAGCGTGGATCAACAAGTTTTGGAATTTGTAAAGCGCATCATATTTCGCATAGGGCACATTGTGGTAATTGTAAAGTATGAAGAATCTCTGACAGCCTATCCAAAGATGCTAACAATGTGAGAATGGGTGAACACAAAAGGCAAAACAATTTTAAACTGGTCAACTCATTATGACGCAAGGGACGTACCAAGGATGCCTCGTGCATGATCTGAGGTGCCAGACTCGGCAATTGACGCTGAATTATCTTTATTGGATGTGGTAGGAACTGGCTCCTGTAACTTTTCTACGCTGCTCTCTGAAATGAGGGAAACAGCATCAGACTGTGAATCAGGAGAACTCTGATTTACATTCTCGATTTCAATTTCAGATATTACATCCAATGAGCTCTGAGTTGGATCCTCGGCAACATTTACCCATTCACCACAAGAGTTCGGCACGGCATTTTCCTCTACCATAGAGGATTCCTGAGTTGTAATGGAAGCTTCTACATCCCAGATGTGCCTTGCATTGTTTGTTGAAACTCCACCATTCTCACAGGATGCGGACTCTCCGAAATTTGAAGATGAAGTCATCGTACTATCTCCTAGATACATATGGGGTAGATGGCTTGAAAATTCAGAAGTAGCCGTATCCATTGTTCTAGATTCATAATTACTTTCGAAATCAGTGTCCACTTCGCTATTTTCAGAAGCCAGTAAATCTTCATGTGTGACTACACTTCTTACGTGTAAAACATCTTTTTGCACATGAGCAACAGGTATGTCAAACTGTTCTTCATGTGTGTTTGTTGAAAGGCCCAATGGTTGGAAAACATGACTAGAAGATCCAGATAAAGATGACCCCGTGCGTTGATGCTTTAAATTCGTGTCACACCTGTAATTTTCTAAGTCGGATTTCCTTCCACTTAATTGCCGCTGAAAACGAGCCTCTGCTTGTCTAGCTGAGCCCAAATCAACAGAAGATGACGCGGATGTACTGCTATGCCCAACGGAACTTCTCATGCTGATTGTACTGTCTCTTGCGTAGGATGGATCATCATATGCAATGCTACTGGCTGTAAAATTTCGGCTTTGAACAACAGTCCCCTTTCCACTGCTTGACCTTTTCAGCAGTACCGAGATGCCAGCACCTTCTGAAACTTCAACCTTCAAATTTTGATAGTCACCAGAGTGCTGCATTTGGCGACCCCCAGTCTCACCATCAGCTATACTACAACTAACAGTAGGTTGGCCTATTACTTGCTGATTGGCATGCCTGTGCTCACCTTCCTCAACCAGTGACCGTGACAAGAAATCCCAGATTGGCTCACTATAGGAAGTCTGGGCTTCCTTAACACCTCTCAATTCATCCATACTGGTCACTTCTGGAGCTTCTGGCACAGCTGTAAGGCGCTCCAGTGGATCGAATGGATCACGTTCATCAAACGTCTTTTTAGGCACGCTTTCGGAGTACCCGATAACCAACATACCTGTCACTGGAGTGGCGATAGTCAAAGGTAAATCTGAACTGCCGCAGCCAGGACAGAGTTCCAAGTCCCCTTCTATTGACTCAATGGCACGATAACGGCTGCCGCATTTAGAACAACTCCTAGTATCTTTGAGACCATCAATGTCTGGAAAATCACCCTTGGCATCTAATATTTCAGAAGTTGCAGCGGTTGCCATAACTGTATCATGGTTGCTGATATTTCCAGAGCTACGCAGTGGAGAACTAACTGCAGTGCCTCCATTAAAGTCACCATGAGGACTCCTAGGTGATCCATCAAGGACTTTAGGCCCAGCATCTTCACTTAAACCATCAACCTTATCAAAGACAAATACTTCATCCTGCACGTTTGGATCTGGTGCCTTTACATTTCCACTAGTTATATCTTCCTGGTTTAAGTCACTTCCTTCGGTATCATGTGCACCACTTGTACCTTGATCAGAACTAGCATTACTGCTAGTTGTGACTGAAGAATTCCTAGATATCATAGCACGATGTGCAGGACTTGCTTTGCCAACATAGAAAGTTGAACTGGGGACACTAGACAAGAGTGGCCTGAACATATTCTGAGGACCTTTCCGATGATCCTACGCAAAATAGCAGATCAAGAGTAACTGAGGACGTTGCTTAAAAAAAGGATGCAAACCCAATTCCAGGTGACAAAAGTCATGTCTCAGATTATGCAATAAAGACAATCGCACTACTCTATTACAACATTTTTCTTAATATACACATCCTTTAGCAAACTTCCATGAGTATAGGCAATGCTTTAAATTTGTACATCTTTTAGCTCTCCAAATGCGTAGTGCATATGTAGAGGCTACTTTTGTCATTTGTTTAGTTGTTTCTATTAAGAGTAAATTTGAGCAGATCGATGTTTTTGAATTCTTTTGGCGTTCGGCAGCTTACCTAAAATATCTAATGGATATTTTTTTTGTCCTTTTGATAGTGAAAGATTTACATAAGAAAATTGGCCAGTGGCGGACGAACCTCATGTTAACGGGAAGTATAAAAAAAAAACCTACAGCCAACTACACAACCCAAGCAAAACCATAGGCAATAGAGCTTCGAAAGGCTAAAAACATCATTTCCCAAGTGCAAAATCATCCACAAACTCTAAATATGACTCATAAAGAAGACTCGAGAACAACTGGCTCAACCTTGGCAGAGACAGCTCAACACCCTCGAAATGATGGTGTCCAAAATAAACACAAGGAGGCAAGTTTCCATCTTTTCCCGACCAATACGTAAGAGAAATATATTGTCCTTGAACTTTTATTTTCAGTAATGCCATCTTTAATTCTCTTTTGAACTATTCCGGTTCAAGACCAGCAATGGTTTGGAAATAAGGAGGAATTGGTTTCTGCCCACCTGGAAGGAGGGTTTCTTGCCGGTGAAAAAGAGAATATTTATCTTTCTTTTTGGGACTTTAGCCGTCTTATCTTTGTTCTTCTTCCTTTTTTGTTTCTCAGTTAATTTATCCAAAGCACTTATATTAAACATTGCTATAATTTGTTCAGTACTGCTTATTTTCAACATAAGTGGAACTGGAAGGATATAGGGGGCGCTAGTGCTACCAAGTAACATTTTAGGATTTATCCGTTAGTAGGTAATATTTTAGTAGGTAATATTTTAGGATGAGTGGTGCTACTGCTTATCCATTAGTAGGTAATATTTTAGGATTTCCTTCCGTCTGTGTGCACGCATGTTTGTGATTGTGTAGGTAACATGAGTGGTGCTATTGCTTATCCGTTAGTAGGTAATATTTTAGGATTTCCTTCCGTCTGTGTGCACGCATGTCTATGATTAAGTAGGTATGAAATTTACTAAGGATTATTAAAGAAACAAAAAGCTGAAGCGTGCAAGTTTAACCTAAGATGCCAAGGCTTCATGTAGAACTAAGTTATATTGTTGAAAATCATCAACAAGAAGACAATCTTATGCTATTTTTTTGCTTGCCAATTCATCTTTAGTGTCGTAAGAACTAAATTTGTTATAATACTGCAAAGATTACTCTTCTTGTGATACTGGTTGTCAGTTTGTCAAACTGGGAATGCAACTATTTATGTAGTAGTGTCCTAGAAGCATAAAAACCTTGAAAGAGGAGCCGTGTAAATGCTGGACATCTCAAGCGAATCAAGGAGATTCCAAATTATAGACAAGTAAAAACATCTTTTTGGACAATAACCAACATGTGACCAAAAAACCTAGGATGTTTCTTTTAGCAAGTGCTTGAAGAACGTACAAATAAATTTGCACGATATCCACTCATCCACAATAGACATTGTATTCACTAGATATACCCTTTCCTTCAAGATAACTTGGTTGCAATGGATTAATGTGACTCATAAGCTCTAATAATCATTGCAAAAACCAGATAAAATGTTTCTTTCCATCATGATCTAGTCCTTGACTGTCTCGCTGTCCCATCCTCGGACTAGTGTACGGGCTTATGCTTCTTTTTGGGTATATGGCTTCAAACAGGGTATAGAATTATGCTTAATCTGTAGTCACAGCTAGATGGTGAAAAGTAAACTACTATTTGACAAATAGAAAAAGCGTTGCCCATATTGGAGACCCAGATGCATTTTACACATATATTCTATGCCAGATGGGTCTAATCAGTTTCTTGCAACTACGTAGATAAATACCCTTATTAAAACTAGTTTTCACGAATACATCGTGTGTCCCATCGTTATATGGAATTATTAGGCAATGGGAACAGTTGATGCTTTAAAAGTTATAGAAAATGCAAGCAGGAGCTAAGCACAGAAGTAATTCAACTGGTCATCTGAATCTTTATCCTCTATACTGGTGGATTAGCTTTGTAGATATCAACTTCGTGCCTATAAAGTAGTTCAGTGCAAGATCAACCGAAGATTAGGTGCTTCCAATTAAACTTTAGTCATAAATTATCCACAAATGCCAAGCTCCGAAAACAATACGTACAGCATTCAGTACCAAAAGATTGTGGGGCCTTTTTGTGATATCTTTACATTTTGCGCTAACTTTCATTCACCATTTCCAAATCCATTACTGTTCACATGCATTACCATGAAGAGTTGGCACATCATTATGGTCCAAAGAAAACATACCATCTGTCTGAGCGCTAAATCAAAGGATCTTTTTGGGGCAGAACTTGAAGGCACTGTTCTGGTTGGCTTCTTGGAAAAGGCTGAAGCTCTATTATTTGGAGATGCACCCACTCTCCTTGAAGCTGAGTGACCCGAGCTACCCACAGGAATGGAATGCAAAGAGTCCACATCATCTTCGCCAGAAGATGCAACTGAGCCCTTACTGTGTGAGCTAAACCGATCCCGATCATGACTATATGCTGAACTGACACTTCTAGTAGCAGTTGGAGACATTGAATGTCTGCCGGATCTGGTAGAAGAATCCCTGCCATTTCTGGATGCTGGTGAGGTGCCCCTCACATATGTTGCTGGTCGGTCAGCCAAAGAAGTACGAAGATTAGGAGGTGCCTCAGAAGAAAAACCTGGAATGTTTGATTGCCATGCCCTTATTTTTGGTGAGGCAGAGTTCCCTCTACTTGTCTTGACAGGGGACATACCCCTTACCCCAGATGAGGCCACGGTGCCACTAGAACTCGTGCTCATTCTCCTAGGAGTAGGTGTCGAAGACCTTGGAGCAGGTGTTGAGGGTTTACTTGGTGGGGAAGATGGCCTTCTTGATGGAGTAGCATTTCGAAAACTAGGAGTTGGACTCGACTGTGGTGCTGAAGATGACCTACCTCTAGATTGGAACGTATTAGTACCAGACCGGGGAGATGGGCTTAAGCGATTTGGACTTGCGCTACCTCTACTACTTCTGTGACTCTTCTCCATCTGTAAGGTAGAAGTTTTTATGAAAAATTTATTCCAAAAACAGAAATCAATAACCAAAGAAAAAATATACGAAAGATAGTAGACCGATAAAGGTAGCAAGTAATCATGACCCATGCATTATAGGTAGTACTAAGTAACTGAACAATCAATATTCAACCCTTCAATTACCGTGGATGATCTTGAGATTGTAATGGGTTGACTTCGAGGTCTGCCCCTCTGTGCAAGATTAACTGGTGGTGTCTGGTGACACTCATCATCCAAGGAAGCGAATAGGGGGGTGTCGGGAGGAGTTAATAACCTTTATTAAGCAACAGAAGAAAAATATATAAGAACCAAGACCAATGAAGTACAGAGACCAATTAAACACTATTGCAACTAATAAAAATAAATGCTATATTGCTATTAGGAATCATAATGATAATGATTTGACTCTACATATAGAGGGACTAAGAATAACTCATTTCTGACCATAAAATTTCCAGCATCAGATTGAGTAAGTTGATTATTGTCAAATCTATCAGATATACATGTTCTAGAAGTTGCATAAATCGAATAAGTAACTTATTCCTGAGTTCCGTTGAAGCTCTATACTGATCGGAAACAAGAATAGATCAATTGATGTTTATAACTGCGTCAAGAAGAAACACGACCAACCAGTCATAATCATTCTTCTCGCCATCTTTATTGAGCAGGTCACTAGTCTCTCCGCGAACAGGTATGGCGATTCCAAGCTTATGATCTGAAAAGTATCTTAATTTTGTAGCTGTAAATTGCAAAGAAAGACAAATATCATAACTTGTCAGCCCAGTAAACAAAGAAGATATCAGTATTCCACAAACCAATCTCGAATGGACACCAGGATCGAGAATTACAGAAAGTGTCTTCAAAATCGTCGTGCGACTGAAGCAAGAAGTTGTCTTTCTCCCTGCTCTGCACCTCGTTGAACAAAGCGAGATCCTCATCCTTTTCTCGCAATAATAACCCACTCTCGAGACTCCGCCCCCGCTTGTGATTTTCCGCTCTCAGCTCCCTTCCCGGAGAACACCTCATTGCCGGGGACGGGGGCATTTCTAATCCCAAACACAGTTATCACTCCTCTCCTTCCCCACAACCCATCTTCAGACAGCCCTTTGCCGCCGCACGCAATCAGGCTGTCGCTACGTGAATAACTCGAAAGCACAGTCCAGTCTTCAAAGCAGCGACAGTCCTACAAACGCCCTTCGTAGAGTCTCGTAATGCCAATTCAATTGTACTTCAAATCGACACGAATTGCACGGACACAGTCTAAATCTTCAAGATTCAACACATTAACAGCGTAAATAAACCTAACAACTGAAGCTCCGGTGCCACTTCGAATGCAATATGGAAAAACCCATATTTAACCACCCAGCAACCAACTTTCCATGGAGAATGTTGCAATTACAGACGCTTGCAGAGTAGAATAACCATCAGGAAGCCTAAAATAAGATCCCAACAGAGAGCCACGCAAAACCAAAACCTAATTGAAGTCAAAATTCAGCTTCTTGTCGTCAAAGTTTGAATGGTAAAACCGCCCATTCGAGGAAAATTTGCAAGCTGTGTTGACTTACCGGCGGCCAAGTCAAACGGCGTCAAACGAGCACCAACCAGCTCCAAAACCCACCACAATTCCACCCAATTAGGGACCAATTTGAATGCCAGACAGGGCGTAGAGCGCATTAACCCGCGGATCTGCTGGCATTAAATTGAGCTCCAGGTAGATCGGGAATGTCGGTGGATCAGCTTGCAAGAAACCCTAGAATTAGCATTTGTAAGATGGATTTCGGAGAGAGAAAGTTATAGGGCAGCAGAGAGTAGCAGCCGCAGCAGCAGCAAGTTGGCCTTTTTCTGTGTGTGCGTGCAGAGATTGCTTGTGAGTAGTTCTTCCTCTTCAGCAAGCTTTCCTTTGCTGTTTTTCTTTTTTTTTTTAATCCATTTTATCTGCCATTAAATCTTCTAGTTGGCTTCCCCTTTGCTTTTCCTAAATTCTCTCTCTCTCTCTCTTATTTATGGTTTGTGATCTTATTATTTACAGAATTGCCACTCCAAGCTAAGGAAAGTACAACTTAAATAGGATAAATATATTTATTAAAAACAGTGTTTAATGTCCTTCTTTGGAGTAGTACTATTGTTCTTATTATTTAAAGCCTCACAAATTGTTTTTCTTGTCCTTGTTGATACATTAGCAAGTTATTGTCAATATCTTAAGTTCTGTTTGACAACACTTTTTTTTCAGTTTTAAAAAAAATTAAACTAAAAAAAAATTTAAAGAGCAGTTTAATTAATTTTTTTTTCAAAAACAAGTGGTGTTTGATAACCTAGTTTTTATTTTGGATGTTTGATTATCCAGTTTTTATTTTAATTTTTTCTGTGATTTGAGGCGGCGGTGGGGGGGCGTGACGGCAGCCGACGATGGTGGTGGCCAGCAGTGGCTGGTGGCTGTCGTTGCCAGAGGTGACTGCCAGCCGGCGATGGTCGCCAGAGGTCAGAGGGTGGTAGTGGTGGTCTTAAAAAACAAGAAAAACAAAAATTGAAAATCGAAACTCATTTTTTGAGTTTTAAAAAACAGTCTTGATTTTTTAAACTGAAGAAAAAAAAAGGTTACCAAACACAACTTCAATTCTTGATTAAATGTTAATGTCTTGCCATCGGTGCGAAAAAGCGTAAACTGGTTGTGAACATAGACCGCTTCATATTGCTTACTAAAGCAGTAAAATCACACTCTTGTAGTAAGTTTGCTATAGATTCTTAAGACACTAATCCACGTGTTTTTCTTTCTATTTGTCTAATTTTCTTTCCCTCAATACGGTAGACAGTAAGGAAATTAGTACGACGTCATTTCAAACGTTTTAACTCTTGCCAATCACATAAGTTAAAAAAAATGCAAGTTAATCCCAACGATAGGCTTATATAATATCTTAACTTTGGTATACTTTCAAATGGTAATTACAAGTTAGGTACGTACCGTTCGGAGTAATGGATTTTTATATCATACACAATGATTATCTAATTATCTAAAAAGCCTAAGGATGTTTTCTGGGTTGACTATCGTCTTCCTCGCAACATCGAAAGCAATAATAGAGAAAGTGATTGAAAATAGTTCTCTCTTATCCTAGTATTTTTTTTTTCTACTTTTATATTGCCAGATTGAGCACAATATGCTTAAATAGCTATTGAAACATGTTATTTAAAAATTATGGTGAAAACAAGTTGATTGAGTTGGTGCACCTTCACTGGTACGAACCCATCACATAACTGCAAAAAATGTGAATACTCAGAATACACAAATATAAAATCTCTAAATTGTGTTGAATAATTGTGGCAAGTGCTAGGTTGATATAAGGAACAGAGACCTTGGCTTTTAAAACAAGTATGTTCTGGTCTGTCTGAAGAGGAATAGCTTTGACAGCAATTTTCATAATTCAACCCTTTTAAGTATATATATATATATATATATATATATATATATATATATATGAGATGAGATTGTCAACAGATAGACCATGGGCTGCAAGAAGCAGCAAAACAAGGTGGATGTCACATATATATAATAGTGAATGACAATAGCATCACTGTCTGTGTTCCATCTGTGTGTCATTTTAATTGGTTGGTGAGCGGTGAACATTAAGCTTGGCAATAATGGATGAGTAAGTTGTCATTCTACATCCAAGGATATGATTTAGGAAGACAGTATCTGAGAAGAAGTACAATGTGGGTAACATAATTTCAGTAGTAAGCATGCCTAACCGTATAAAATTGAAAAATTTAAAGAAATTTGAATGCAGCTGCTGTTCTTGGATGTAAGTAGTCACGGTAGGGCGAGAATTCAATAAGTTCTTACCAGTAACCACCTTTACTGAATAAAAATAACAAATCAAAAGCCGTACAAAGAATGTTTCTCGTCCAGGGGTGAATCGTAGAATAGAGCAGAGTACAGAGTAGGCCGTGATCGTGGTAGCGTAGATGCTTGTATTTTTAGCATAAAACATGTAGTTTCTAATTTATTTTGAATGCATAAGCATCTGGTGGATTCACAATGTTTTTGTGCTAATTTTAACAGGCAATACTTGTTTAGTATCTATGTAATCTCTACTTGAGCTCAATCAAACGATTAGACGCTCAAATTATTATATAATAGAAAGATGCAAAACAAATGTAATAAACACTCCGGAACGACATGGTCAACACCTTCAATTTACTCATCTAATTTGTGTGTTAGTTTAGGTTTATAACAAAACTCTAACTTGTTGGTCCTTCTCGCCAAAGAACTTACGTTCATATCACGTTCGTTTCGACAGTGCAAAGTAGGCCTTCTCCCATTGATTTTGTGTCCAGAAAGACACTCATACGTTGCTCAAGAGACGCTATTTTTTTTTCCCTCAAATAACTTTGTTGCAAAGAGGGAAGACAAATTGTTATTTGTCAACCGGAACATTATGCTTGCCAGTATTTTTGAAGGGAATGGACTTAAGGCTCTTTACTCAAGAATCAGAGTGTCGTACTGGTAATTTGAAAGAGGCAAAATTCTTCAGTTTTGCACAATGGTTATTAAGTGCAGATTGTCTTTGACTACAAAGAGTCAATGCAAAAGGAGATCCGTACCAAAGTTCGTGAGTTGTCTTGTCTTTTTGGGTACACCATTGATCATTGAAGATTTCAGCATCCAAGTTACCTTTCACCGCTGCCCTTTTCCGCCCATGCGGCAGGGTGAAAAGGAGCCCCGAATGGGATGGAGATAATTTTGGACACTGGAGATGATTCATTTGATTGACAGGCTGTGATGATGATTGATGAAGTGACTGAATGCAACTAAAGAATCAATATTATGGACTTCATATGCTTCTTGTTTAGTTAGACGTTGCTTCATCAAGTCACGTGGAGCCCATGCAAGGGGGTTTGATCGGTGGTCAAACCAACACTCATTGTGGATTTCCTTTGTAATTGGGTCAACACCTCTGGACTAACAACCACAATGCGATTGAGAGAAATGTAGACCCCGTGGATTATTACTGAATTAGATATTTATTTATGTATTTAACTTAAGTGACAAATGTTTTGTTTTTAACACCATTTCCTCAGCATTAATTATTAGTTGAATTGACTAACAACCACAATGCGATTGAATCTTAAAACGCAACTGCACAACAGTGTGGTAGTGGTGGTGGTGTTGATTGGGACCAAATAAGTGGTAATTAGGGTGTGTGTGTGTGTGTTGGGGTGGGGGGGGGGGGGGGTTGTAGATGGGACCGGGAAAGATGATGGAAGAAAAAGGATGGCATGTGAAAGTAAAATCAAAGCAAACAAATGAATATCGAGTCATATTGTAAAATTGGTTACATTCGTCTGTATATTATCCATCGAAATGACGTATTTGATAAGTCTCATAAATTATGGATATGCTTGTAATTACCTCATAACTTAATGGGTATTATTTGTAAAATATTAAGTTTTATGTAATTTCTTAAATTGCCAAACAACTGGGGCAACTTTATAAAATCTTTTGTTAGTGATATGTTTCTGCTATTTAAAAAAATTATATATATCATAACTTAATTTAAAATTTGTATATGCTGGGAAGAAGGATAGCTATAGAGAAAAGGTTGGATGTATTTTTTTCTTGCCTTTTAGTGATATTTTTCTGCTATTTTCAAATAAATAAATGTATATATTTGTGTGTGTGTGTGTGTGTGTGTGTGTGTGTGTGTGTGATAGCTTAATTTAACATTTGTTATGTTAGGAAAAAGGATAACTACAAAGAAAAGGTTGGACGTAATTTTTTTCTTGGCTTTATAGTGTTGCTATATATCATAAGTTTACTTGTGTACTTGTAAAAGAAAACTTTAGTAAAAGAAAACTTAGGACTCATGTACTTGTATTTAATTTACTTTTTTGGGTGGGTTAAAAACAAATTATATACTTTTATTAAGAGGTTCACGTCTTTATGCTAAAAAATATCTGTTCCCAAGCTATTCTGGTCGTACCCAAAGGCTCATTGGGGTCCCATTTTACATGAAACGTCCGCACAAGCAACAGGTAACATTCAACGCCTCCAACCAGTCAATACGTGCACGCTCAAGTCACGTACACTTTTCACTTTTTTACGTGACTTCGTCACTAAGAAGCTAATCCTTGCGCGATTGCTCATCATGCTCCGACTGTCGCATTCACTCGTCGCTAGTTGGCCCACCTTGGCGCTTTCCAAAGGAAGTAAGCCTTGGCCTTCCCCTTGGGGTCGGCCTCGGCCTCCCCTGGGGTTGGCCTTGGCCTTCCCCAAGGGTTGGCCTTTAGCTTCCATACTTAGCATCTTCACTACTCTTCAAGGGTCCGGACGGCTTCCATACTTAGCATCTTCACTACTCTTCAAGGGTCCGGACGGCACTCCGTGACCCCTGTCGCCCAGACTTCACTCTGCGACCCCCGGCACCTCACACATTCTGCCCCGCGCCGGTGCACCACGCCGCTAATACAGTCGTGCCCCCCGGGCTCCCTGTCACACTACAGTGCCCCCCGGGCTCCCTGTCACACTACAGTGCCCTCGGCACCATACGCATTCCACCGTGCCCATGCGCCGCGCCACTAACACAGTAGTGCCCCCTGTCTCTTTGTCACACTACCATGCGCACCTTGCATCAGTCCATCCTTTCACCACACCATGCACAACTTGCCTTGGTCGTGGAACATGCTTTGACCCATTCTTCGAAGTGTGAAGCATCTCGCGGGGATAGGCAACTCATTCGGAACACTATCTCCGCCAGGGAGCTTTTCAACTCCCCTTCCGCCAGGTAGACGGCTCCTCCGGGATGCTACCTGGGCCAGTCGGGTATACGGCTCCTCCGGGATGCTACCTTGACGCGCTCCAAGTGTTCCGGCACAAGGACTCACCGGCGGGGATAGGTGACTTATCCGGGACACTATCTCCGCCAGGGAGCTTTTCAACTTCCCTTCTGCCAAGTAGACGGCTCCCCCGGGATGCTACCTTGACGCACTCCGAGTGCTCCGGCACAAGGACTCACCTGCTGGATAGGCGACTCCTCCAGGACACTATCTCCACCAGGGTGTCTTTGTGACTGGCCTACGTGCTCCGGCACTGGGGGCTCGCGTAGGCACCCCTATGGACTATGACCCCCGGGTCACTCAGAGATGGGACTAGGTCTTCGGAAGGCATCGCGCCTAGTCCACCTGGCAACTGGGCGTCGGGTCTTGCTCACCGCTATCAGGCCTGTGGGACTCTGTAAGGGCTTGAATTGGTGGCTAGATCAAGGGGTTCTCTGGCCACACCGACGTGGTAGGAGCCAATCTTTCCAAATAGACAGAGCAACGCTGTGCGGGGCAGGGCGGGTGAATATGCGATTCGACAGTCCGTGGAACACCGACACCCATGGACCCCCCGGTGAAGTGTCACTCATTGGGGAGCGCCACGTGTCGGTTAATGACATCATCATCTCAACCTCTATAAATAAAGGTCTTGAGAATTCATTTACGGTTTTTTACATTTTTGACGGTTGGACATTCTTAGAACATTTTCACTTTCTCACTCTAGAATCCTAGAGAGAGAAACATACAGGACCATGATTCTGAACCTAAGTATCGGACTGTGACTGTCGTCGTGTATTCACCCTGCGCCATCGCCTCGCAGCATTGCTACCCTCAAGCTCTGTCTGGAAAGCCCTTGGTCTCTGCCCTTGCTCCACCCTTGCCGTGTCCCACATCAGCGCACTTGACATCTGACTCAGACTGCATTCCTTATGACACCTCCACGTCGACTGCGAACTCACTTTCCTTGGCATCAATATCTTATCTAAAAGACTAGTTAAGTAAATACTTGTGATGAGTTATTCAATAGAGTCTTATAAATAATTCACAAAGTATTTTACATCTGGTGTGAGATACCACATCACGCATTGTTTAGATATTTCTCAAAAACTAAAAGTTTTTAAATCTAACTCCAAGTCATTAAAACACTATATAACTTTTGGTGTTAACAATATAAACCCTGTTGGTGTCTGAAATTGCTTCAAAAATGGTTAAAGTTGATTAATTTCATATTAAGGTGGTACGGAATTCTTTGTTAAAAAATGACTAAATATGTTTTCACTATGTTCAAAACTGAATAAATCTATAATTGAATTTGATTTAATCAATTTTTGAGAATCAAGTTTGACAAAAAAAAAAAAAAACCTACCAAACGACCCTTACATATGAATAGATATTAAATGCCCCTTTTAAATGTTAATACATTATTTGGTTATTTGACATAAATACTTTTTATTCAAATACCTTTAATTATTTTTTTTTATCATGCTTCACATTTTAAGAACCAATTCAAAAATGAGGGGAAAAAACTGATTTTATTTTAATAAAAATTTTACTTTTAAAAATTAATTTCAAATGATCTCTTAACCTCAAAACTAGGGTAGTAGAAGAGGTGGAGCTAATTTTATTTATTATTTCGTCAATAAAACAATAACACCGACAATTTCAACCCTATGGTCACAAATGATCGGTGAAAATAGGGTTGAAAATAGAATGACTTTCACCATAAGAATAGCAACAGATTCGACGCTAAAGTTCTCCCAGTTTTCCTTGCAACAATCGCCGGGAGAGTGGTGGCTCGATCAAATATGTGGGCGGCGTTAAGGCACCAAACTATCTCCCCCCCCTCCTTCTCCTCCGCCTTGAAACAATGGAAGCTAGGATTTTCAGTGCTCAATCGAGCACTTTACTCAAGCCTAGCCGATAGCAGCAACAGCGGCACCGGCAGAAAACAAGGCTTACTGCAATTGGAAGAGGTGGAGAAGATTCTCAGCGACGTCAAGGCTGACAACGTCGAAGTTATACCCGTGCAGAAACACTGCGAATTCGCCGAGTACATGGTCATTGCCACCGGCAGGTCCGCCTGGCACCTCCGTAACATTGCCCAAGCCCTAATTTACAAGGCAGGTTGTCCCTACCTTTTTACATATTCGCTCCACCCGTCCGAAATTTAGAGTCCCTTTGATGCTATTTACCTGCACTTTTGCCCTTTTTACGGTTTGAGCACAAAATGTCAAGTCAACTCGTAGTAGGAACTGAACATCCTAACTTTACTCGTGTATTTTTTAGTCTGAGTTGTCCTCTTATTGACTATTCTCTCCCTTTCATTGGATTTTGTCCTTCGACTTCAAACGAATTACCGAGATTGATTTTGGTGCACGTAAAAACTGAATTGAACTCAAATAACACGCATTGAGTGAATAAGCATCTTTTGGCAAGTCAAGCCGGGAGATAAATAATAAGTAAAGTCAGCACTTACATTCAGTAAATGAATCCTAGGAATTTGCAGAAAGTCCGGATGGAAAAAATGAAACGGAAGGGAGGTAGTTGATGCTTATTCGAGTTCAGTTCAATCTTTAGCTGGTTGAATCTTTAGTTGGTAGAATGCGCAAAAAATTAAAGAGGACAAGAGCTGTGGGAGAGAGTGAGTACATGTATAGGTCACTCGAAGACATTATAGAACGTGATTTGTGTTATTTCCTTATTGCCTTACTGGTTTAGCTTTTTGTGTTGTGGCCTCATGGTTGATTTTAGAAAAGGAAACCCTACGATCGCTACTATTTAGGATAGAAGGTTATTAGCTTCAGGAGTTTTGTTAATGAAAGTTAAAGATGGTTAAAGGGCTTTTGCTTGTGACATTCGGGTGAACAGGTTAAGCAAAAGCAGCAAGGAGCTAAGAGGATGTTGCTACCCAGTGTGGAAGGGCAAGAGGGAGGGAACTGGATAGTCATTGATTCAGGTATATTGTTTTCACCCATTATCGTTTTTATAAGGACGTTAATAGTACTTTCTTCTGACAATAGCTGGCTAGCTGCCATTTTCAGAGTGGTCAGATTGCTTACACGTCATATGTTCTCAAGTATTCTATGTCTTGTATAAAATTCTGTCCATTTGATGCGCTTTCAGATAATCTCACTGCACAGCCCTGGAAAACTTGAAGCTGCAATGCAAATTCTTTTACTTATGTGGCCATGAGAGAGCCGGACCCTCCTATGTGACTATTAGAGGGTCCGGCTCTCTTAATGCTTCTCTGCCTGCTGGGAAGTTCAGTTGCTTTATTGTAATTCGGATTTGTATTTGCACATACATCTGAAGTGCATGGACTTGTGATATGGTGTGGGAAATGAATTTGACATAGGGCCTTTTTGTTAGAAGACAAAAGTTAGGTGTGGAACTATTTAGATTCTCAATGTATTAACACACTTCTGTCAGAAGTAGGTTCACTGAAGAGCAGAATGGATTTCCATCCCCACTTCGTGAGGGGTGGACCTATTTAGATTCTTAATGGATCAATACAACTCTCAGAAGTTGGTTCACTAACAAGCAGAATGGATTTCCATCCTCCCCCTCCAAGAGAAAAAGGAAACGAAAAACATGGTGCCCCTTTCAAGTTGGCCGCAAGAACGATTTCTGTGCTCTGTGGGCTTTACCTTCTCTATTCCGCCTCTTCACTTCATGGATTTTAGTTGTGTATCTGTAAGCATATGAGGTGCCTTGCCTCTGGTACCTGGTTGCACCACATCCGAGTCTATCTGTGTTTTTGACATGTTAGTTGTCACATCGAGAAGAATCAAGGAGATAGTCAATCTGCGTGAGAAACAAGTCAAACTTCTTAGGAGTAGAACTCTAATCCGTATGTGCAATTTAATCTTTTTCCTTTAATTTTTTCTTTGTTCTGTTGGGAATGTCTTAAAGAAAAGGAGTTCTTGCTTATGAGCTTTATATATTTTACTTATGGCATGTTAATTATGTGTTTTGCGAGCCAATGTCTTATGCACTGGGAAGCCTAACTAGTGTGTTGGTCTCATTTTAAGCATATATGTATGCATATTTAGTGTCCTGTTAATTTACATGTTTGGAAAAATATGTACAAGTGAAATTTCTTGTCCAATTCATTAGTGCGGACAATATCTTATATTTGCATTGTCTTAATGCTAGCTGGTATCTTCTCTGTAGGCACATTGATAATACACGCTCTTGATGAGAAAGTGAGAGCTTACTACAATTTGGAGAAGCTCTGGAACACGGAAACGTCCAATAATGAAGGAAGTCAGGTAAAATTTTAATGTTACTTTCTACCTTTATTGGTTTATGGAATGTGAAGATTACTTATTAAGGTGTTTGACGTTGAGTATGGTTTTCTTGTCTGCCAAATGGAAGCTGACAATTTTTAGGTCCTTCAATTAGCTAGGTTCCACCTTTGTGCTTAAAATTTTTAGGTTACAGGTCTCAAGATGAAGTACATGCAAAGATTTGAGAATGCAAAAGTTCCAACTGTTTACTATAGTATTTATATATTTGTTTTTGATTGATTTACAGTAAATTTAATAGAAAAACTTGGAAGTTTTTTTGATGATATCTTAAAGGCTAGGTAGCACGGACACCTCTCCTAGGTGGATGTATGATGTCCTAAACGGACGGACACCCCGACACATGTTGGACACGCCTAATCGGTGTCGGAATTTTTTTTTAATTTCCGACACTGTGTCGGACACTTCATCGACGAGTGTCGGACAAGGCATGGAGCAGTGTTGGATTGTTTGGACGAAATTTCAGATTTTTTGAACTATTACTGTCTTCTTCTCTCTCACCACACGGCTGTCTTCTGTCTGCCGACCACATCAAGGCTGTCGCTGGTGTTGCCAGAGCTGTCGCCGGTGTTGCCGGAGCTCAGTCGACGAAGATACCGAAGCCAAAGCCAAAGTTAAAGTATCAGACGGCTACAATCGCCGAAGGAAGAGAAGCCAGCTGCTGCCACTGTTGCCATCGCCAGAGGTCTCGCCATCGTTGCCGGAGGTCCTCCGCCGCTGTCGCTGACCCACAGGTCTCCTCCTTCTCTTCGTTTCGTCATCTCGTCTCTGTTTCGTCATTGTTTCCTCCGCCTCTCGTTTCTTTCCTTTTTTTTGTTTGTTTCCTTCCTCTGTCGTGAGTCCCTCTCCGCCTCTCGTTTCTTTCCTTTTTTTTTCTTTTTCTCTCACTCTGTTGTGCATAAGCATAGGCATAGCATATCTGATGCATACCCAGTGGGCACATTTCTTTATTAAATATAAATATTGCTTGTATATTTATTATTACTTAATTTCAGATATTTATTAATAATATATATATATATACATATAAAATAAAAATATATTAAAAAAATAGAGCGGTGTCCTGCGGTGTCCAAAATCTGATTTTTCGGAAAATTGTGGTGTCCGGTGTCCCCGTTGGTGTCGGTGCCTAGCGGCTTAAAGGAAGATAACTTGGCCTTTCTAACTGATGGTCATTCTCACTTTGCATAAACTCAGTTTGAGACTTTTCTAGAGTTGGACATTAAAATGGTTGTAATGTAGTTTTAAGAAGCTCATAGGCTGCCTGGAAGATTTGGCTTATGCTTATTCCAATGAGACATTGTAGGGGTTTTTTGGAGAATCGCTGGAGGCGACTTGGGCGAGGGCTACACAATGCCGGTTACTCCTCCCCCCCCCCAAGCCCAGCCTACGTGTCAAATATCTCACGCCCATGAGACACGAGGCTGTGGCCTGCACAATAAAGGGTGAGGCCCTTGGCACTTGGTTATCCTTGATCTACAGAGTGGAGGATCCATGAACATGGTTGGTTAGGCACTCAGCTAAGGTGCAATGAAATTGGTTTTGGGAAAGATCTTATGTTTCCTGGCATCTGGCTCTCCTTTATATCTTTGCTCAGTTGTCTTATATGTTGCTTAAAAGTGGGTAGTTAATTTATGTCTAGCAGTAGCTTATGAGAGTGCATAGGTGCTAGTAGCTTTTTGCCACATTCAGTTCAAGTTTGGTGCAACCTTTTCAGAGGGAGGTTGCCTCTCCCTTTCATTGCAACTTATCCTCCATCATCCTCCTCCAGACCTTTTTCCCAAACTAGTTTGGGACGGCTCCCTTTCACACTATTCCGTCTCGAAAGCTAAAAGTAAGAGAACCTTTATTGTCTATTATAGGGCAGTCTTTGTCAAACTCTCAATTTATCTGAATGTTGTGCTGATGAAGATTACTAAATTTTTCATGGGCACTATCTTGTAACTTGTTCAGGATTTGGAGAATGCTTTTGTGAAGGTGCGCCGCAAGAACAACTCCAAAAAGCCTGTGACGAAGAGTGCTTAATACTGTTTGTCTTCAGCGCAAAGTTATATTCAGTCTTGTTTTTATTAAGTTTAGAACAGTGGGTTTAGATTTTGCCTTCACTGCTGACACCAGGCTTTTTGTATTGACTGATTCGCCTTGCTCCTACTAGGAATGCATGACAATTTTTTGGGGGTTATCTCCAAACATATCTACTGCAGACAATCAGTTGGCAGGAACCCCAGCTGCACATCAAATTGAATCTTGCATCGCAAACTAATGTCTTGGAAGTGCAGAAACCCGTTTACTATTGGGATGCCCTTCCAAAGCTATAAACATGATCCTTAAACAAGATAACAGGTGAAGATGGTAAATTGCCTTTGCCCAACGTGTAGTATTTGCTCATGCCTTGAGCATAGGCCCAGTTCCAGATCTATTTGCATTTAGCCCCAAAAATTGACCGGGATGACCGAACTGAGAGGTCGGTAAAGCGGTTACTTGTATACTTACAAGGCCAATTATAGGAGCGTACCGAAGTCCTAATCCAGCACATATTCTTACTATATTTGGATCAAATTTCCTACCATAATCTTGCCTCTTCTCTATATCTTTGTCCAGAGTTCACTTCTTCAATTGCTGTCACCTTCATAATTATCATAGAATATGGGTCTTCAGGGAACCACAAAGACAGCAGCGGCAGTAAAAGCAAAATCATCAACAAGAGCTAGATCAAGACAACACAATCTTAAACCGCAGCAGAGCAAAGACCCTGCGGCGGCTACGGCTACGGCTACAGCCATTAAATCACTTCCTGATGATTTGTTGATCAACGAAGTTCTTGGTCGTGTTGCCTCCTCCTCCTCCTTCACCGATCTCTTCAACGCCAAGCTATGGTCAGTTCTGCTTCCCTTGGTCCTCATGCTTCTTCTTTTGTTTAGTTTCAGACACAAGGGCACCCATGTACAGGCAATCATGTCCTGCTCCTATCTACCTATCTCAGCTTATTATAAGCTCTTATTATACGTCAAGTTGTGTGTCTAGAAAAGTTCTGTCGCGTGTCTTCTTGTCCTCACAAAAAGAAAAAGATGGGTATATTACTGTGGCACTAGCGTTAATGACTTCTTGTGCAGTTAATTCATGGGCAAGAAACAATCGTGCACAACATGCATTAATAATAGCTATTTCTTTTTGATAGCAGGATATGTTGGGATTTTTTACGTTGTGACAAAAGGAAAACTATTCTCTCTATTCGTAAAAATAATATATTTCAAATGTTTATGTAAGTTTATCACAGACTCACAACTAACCACATTATACATTTTTCTGCACATGATATGCTGCATCACGATCATAAAAGAAAGATAAAATGTTTTTGCGTTAAACTTTCCCCAAAGTTTGGGTGTCAATATTGACCAAAAAAAAGTGTCACTTGTCAGCCTTGCAATTCCATCCTTTTATATCTCTTTTCTCCTTGGTGGTTGTTTGCGTAGTTGCTAAGATTTTCTTGGTGTGGCCGAGAACGATTATATTCTTGAGCGTGTATCGGTCAATAAATTTCCGGTGATTCCATGGTTTAAACCAAGAGATGAAGTGACTTCTTTCTTGGATCGCTGCAAGGATTGCGGTAACCCAGAGGCCTTGTTCAAAAAAGGCACAGCGAGTCTCTAGGTTTTATTTTTGCTGCGATCTTTTTGTCGCTAATAGCCGTCTTTCATCTTGATTAATGTCTTTTAAGCTGCTCGCTGGCTTAATCGGAGAACAAAATTTATGGCACCAATTAGAAAGAAATTTAATAAAAGGAGTTTGTTGCCGTTAAGCCAAGCCCGACGGGCAACCTGTGGACAATTCGTGTCAGCCTGCAAAAATATGGGCATGGACTTACTTTTGTAGTGACCATGGTGGACATGGGCTCAAAACTTTGGGCCGGCCAAAAATATGGGCTGGACATGGGTAAAGGTTTCTACAAGTCCGTCCAGCCCGTGTGAAAACCAGCAAGTCTAATTATTATATAATGTAAATTATAATATATTTACTTTATATATATATATATATATTCATGTTACAATATATTTATTTTGTTTGCTTTAGTCATTAAAAATCGTGGATCACATAAATTTATGCAATCTCAATCGTCAAACTCTTAACCTAATAGAATATAATTTTTTTTGTACTTTCTGAACTCTCACCCCCACTTCGATAAAGTAAAAACCCTTAAAGTTACAGATATGCTTATATTCTTGTTTTATTTTTCTGAATCAGGTTGAGCGACGGTTCTCACTTTTCGTTCATGTCTAAAGATTTTTGAAGATTTTACTTTTTCATACTTTATTTCTTGTTATAGAATTAGAAACTCTTGTATTTTTCTCTCTCTCATTTTGTCCCAAATATTTATTTCCATGCTTATATTTAAGTTCATTTTGAGACTTTAATGTACTTTTTTTTCCATTATCATGAATAAATTGTAGAGTTGGATGGTCAATGATATGTTAATTTCGAATCATTTTAAAAAAAGTAATTCGTAACCATGGACAACCCGTGGACAGTTCGAATATAGTCCGTGTCTACCAAAATTTTGATGGGCATGGCGTGGACACTTATTATTCGGCCCGTAGATGGACTGAGCTGGACATGGGTACGATTTTTAGAGAGCAGGCTGGTCATGGTCTAACACTTGGACCCGTCTAGCCTGCCCAAGTTGCACCCCTACCCGACGGGTTACTAGTATTTGCTAGTTACTTTATATCCAAAATGCTACTTCCACACCTTCTTATATTTTCCCGCTCCATAAATTCTGTTCATAACAAAAATTAATGCCATATTTTAGATATTTAATAAAATATTCTCTCATTGTGACTTTTTGAAAGCAAACATGCATGTGATTGATGTAAGATTTTTAATGGGAATTCATATCTTAAATCCCCATAAATTAATGCCATATATATGGGCAACACATACACGAATTAAAAATGATCAAAATATGTCAGAAGAGGGCATAATAGATGTCAGTAAAACTCTTTAGTGACAAATGACCTATAAGTGATAGTGAAGTGTGATTATTAAGTTTCTTTTTTGATGTACTAAAAATAGAATAAGATTTTGGGAAGCTTCTAAAGGGCTCGTTCATACGCTATTATCATTGGCCTAACGTTAAATTGGGCGTGTAAGTGAATTGAGCCCAAATACAGCTCGTTAATGAAAGTCGTATTTCTTTCCTCGTCCCCAAATTTTCACATGGCATCCACTATTTGAAAAAAAGTTGGCAGCAATTCTTGTGAAGAGACTACAACTTCCCATATGACGATTAATAATTATTGTTAAGTATGTTTACTGCTTTTTAATTGTGATGCTAAAAAATATTGTTAAGAATTGCTGCTAAAGATGTCAGCAAAAATGTCACTAAAAATATTTTAAAAAAATTATGGTTACTTTTGGACTATATATATATATATATATAGAGAGAGAGAGAGAGAGAGAGAGAGAGAGAGAGAGAGAGAGAGACTATTCTTACCACTGGGATGGCGGCCAACATCTTTACAAATTGTGTAACAAATCCATGTCTTTGGTGACTCTTTTACATTAGCCCAAAAGTGAACTAATGTCGCCTTGGTTTATGCAGGTTGAACATTTCAGTTACAGTGGAACATATATAATTAGGAATTGAGTATGTAGAGAGAGCGGCCAAGAAGGGCCACGTAGAAGCGTCTGTGGCATTATTCCTACGTCTAGAGGAGGCAAATCAGCACAACATGGTCTAAACTTACTGAATTCGTTGAAAACCCTCTCAGACCATTGAGAATACGATAGTGTCGCACAAGAGCAAAATCTATCGTTCGGGAAACGCGGATCAACAATCATATTGCCGGACAACCGGTCACTTGTAATCGTGAGAAACGAAAAGCCTGTAACCAACATAAAAGATTTTGGAATCACGACGAAGATGAGCTTATCTATTGTGATGGTTGTAGATGGACAAGGGAAGTAAATTCTTTTTCAGAAATGTTACATGGGTAGTAATGAGACATATATAAAATAGGTATAAGAATATACATTGTAATAATTCACATATATATCATTACTTGTCCTCCAGTGTGACAATTGCCATAGCATTGTTTTAGCAACGTGGCAAGGCAGGTCGGATTTTGATTTAATTTTTTTTTTTTTTTTGGCAAAATAGAAGAATAGTGTTGATACTAAAAAATTGGTACATATTTTGTTCAAGTCGCCTTAAAAAGTCATATTTTGATACAAACACCATCACGTACCATGTTACATTAGATAATACTTTTAAATAACTACAAAAGATGGATCTACTACTTAAAGTACCAAAAATTACGAACAGGAAGAAGAGATCACTTCACAACAACAATAAGTTACGTACTCGGTCCCGATAGATTGAAGATGTCCTGTCAATACTAAACCGATGTAACTTTGAGACATGTAAGGGGATGGTGACTAACCTACTTATAATAGTTGTTGAACAACTCATACCCTACACACATAATTCTTTCCACTTTGCTTCACTTGTTGTCTGGTGCCTAAAGATATAAAATGCATAATTAAGAGCACCAAAAGTGAGAACACAAATAACACATCATGCTACGTAAAATTTTTTCTATGTATACAACACTCGTTATTAGTGAAAACACAAGCGAATCGATATTTGAGCTCGCTTTGATCTTTTGAATTCCCCTTGTAACGGTTGAAATTAATTATATAACATACTTAAAAAAAATTTGAGCTCGCTTTTATTTACCAAACACAAATCTTCATTAATAGTGAAGTCCTAGAATATATATGAATGTATGGGTTAAAATTAGTTACACGCCACACTTAAATGAGATTTTTTAGCGACAAAAATAAACATCAAATCAAATCAAATGATAGAAAAAAGCTGAGCAATAGTCGAAAGGCAGTAGAACTACCATTACACCTGTTGGTTGCCCTTCGTACAGGACGTTGGAACATCGTTTACATCGCCACTCTTCAGCGTCTCCGGAGCTTCCAAAGCGCAAAACCTGCAACTTTCCCTCGTGTTTTTTCGCCTATAAGACCACCCGCACTCTTTTCTGTGGCGACCTTCGTAGCTTCCCGGTACTCGCTCTCGCCAATTCTCGCCGTCCGGACAAGACTCATGGCTGCCTCTGTCGCCGGATCGGCCGTCGCCGTCTTCAAATCGGCCGGAATTTCTCAGCTCTCCGGCGAGGCGAGGTTCTCTCACCTCCACAAATCGGCTCCCATTTCTCAGCAATTCGCCCCGGCTCGACTCCGGCTTAGCCTCAGCTCGCAATGCCCATCGAGGCGTTCCTTTGGTACCGCTTTCATTTCCACTGCTCGTACAAGTGCATTTGAATGTAAACCTAGCTTTCATGTTTTGTCTAACGGTGGATGATGTCGTTGACACTTGACATCCGTGAAAATCGGGATTTTGAGTGTACTTTGCTACTGTTAATTAACGCGGTGAATATAGCTATTTTATTAGGTATTGAGAGTTTTTGAACTATTTGAATGGTGAAAGCTAGAATAGTTGTATGCCCTTTGACTAGACTTTTGCGAATCTATCGGGTGTTTGAAATG
This sequence comes from Escallonia herrerae, assembly GCA_033070095.1. Taxonomy (NCBI): domain Eukaryota; kingdom Viridiplantae; phylum Streptophyta; class Magnoliopsida; order Escalloniales; family Escalloniaceae; genus Escallonia; species Escallonia herrerae. The sequence continues at coordinate 294,215 of JAVXUP010000047.1, read as the reverse complement.
AGGATTGCTAATGCATGGCGTTAGTGCTGTTCACATTCTGGTGTCAAAGAAGCCACTCCAATTGATGGATGCCACTAATGGAAATGTCCGTGTGATAACGGCCGCACCCTAGTGAAAATGATGGCTGTTTGCTCTGTTTTTGTTGCTATATTTGCGAATTATGGTCAAGAAATACTGAAATAATTTAAGCATTATTTGCAGCACTCAGAAGTACGATATGTATCTCATGGTCGAAATTGGTAAATATGATGAATTATCTTGTAACAATGAGTGGATTACTTCCATGTTATACTGGACTTGCCGAATGAAGTTCTAATATTACAATTGCGAAACTCAAATACTGGACTCCAAGAAATAGGTCTCAAATCGAAATCTAGATGGAAATACCTGTACTAGTCCCGTATACTAGAGCTGACTGACTGTATGGTGAAAAAATGAAGTAAAAAATTTATCTTCCACGATATAATTCGTTTGACTAATGGTTTCTTTTCAACAAAATAACATCTTACTCATTGCAGCGCTGCATTCTGTTTTGCAATTCATTTATGGTAATGGAATTATGGGACATGCAGGTGTTAAAGCCTCTGTTGCCACCATTGAAGAGGCAAGTACCGAAGCTACTCAAAAAGTGGAAGCTCCTGTTGTCGTTGTGACTGGAGCCTCTAGAGGCATTGGCAAGGCAATTGCCATAGCTTTGGGGAAGGCTGGTTGCAAGGTAGATTATTGTTTCACTTTCTGCATCTCTACGTTGTTATCTGTTGTTAAGGAGATACTATCAGAATCTCTTTTCATGTTCTGTTGATTGGATAGCACTCTCCGCAATATATCACCTTCACAATTTGCGTTTAAACTGGACTTTGGTGTTAGGTGCACTTCAGCAAACCTATGAGAACCAGGCAGCCTAGGAATATTAAGTTGTCCAAGAGTCTCTTGAGTGTCATAGAGTCTTTGTCTTGCAATATTCATTTGGGATCAGTAGTTGGGGCCTGGGGGTGTAGTCAATCGTCACTTCCTAAGTCTTACATTGGTGGTGACTTCTACAACAAGGTTTTGTCAGCGGGGTGACACTTGGCTGGTTATCATTAAGTATATGGCGAGTTTGTTGCTGTTATTTCATCTTCTATTCTTACTGTTTGTGCTAAATTTTAATGGCAATAGCAATCAACTTGGTTTTGTGGTTATGGAAGAAGTTATATACCAGGTGTTCCTATACAATACACTTTTGACAAAACCTGTCAGTATTGATTGCTAAAAAAGAAACAGAGATACATTTTCTCCGTTATGTTTCATTTCTTTATAAGGTAGTAATTGCCACATATGTTGCTTTGCACTAAGCCCAAAGTTTCTGCAAATTTAGTGGTGAATTGCGGATTATGACATTCACCACCATGGTAACTTCTTCTATGATTCCATTGAGAAGACTTTAGCAAGTCGTCTTTGTCTTCTTTATTGGAAAGATTGGATGAGTACAATGGAGTTGAAGGGTTTGAAGTCGCGACCATCTTCAGCATTTGATGAATATAATTCACCAGATTACAACTTCTGTGCTGTTGTAATGGTTATAAATTAATTAAGTGTGAGAAACATTATGGTGATTTATTTCCCTAACTATCTTAGGAATGCCTTTGGACATTGAGTTCACTTTCATAGGATTCTTTTGCTATTGACAAGACTAATGGAATTGAATAGGTCTATTTGTTCTTGTTTTATAATGAGAAGTCAATGAAGCATTTCGCTGCCGTAAAAGCAAGGAAATCTTATGCTTTAGCTCTTAGTTGTTATATACTGTTTCTCTGTTTGGTTCACGGTGGTTCATGAATATTGGTTCGAAAATTCAGATTCCAAAGCACCCCATTTGACCTGAAGGGCGACCCAACTTGGTTCTAACTGGTAGATGAACCCTTGATGTTTAAGGATGTATAACGTGCAAAGCATGCTGACACAAAACATGAAATAGCTTTCTTGCATTGTAGGAATTTTTACTTGTCTTTTGAACCAAGGTTTGTTTTCAGTTCTGGTGAGATTTATTTTTATTGTATATTTCCAGGGCTTTGGTTCTTTTTACTCTATGAAAGATTTTCTTCATAATGTATCTGCAAATGCCATATTAAGGACATAGACGCAGCTCTTCTCTTTCTTAGGTGGTTGTGGTTTGTTGACACGACTTGTTTGTGCTGCTATTGCTCTCTATTCATCATTGCACATACCGGAAAAATTTTCATATACATTTGCTACTTGCCGATGTTGATTAGATCTTTTCTCTTGCAGGTTCTGGTTAATTATGCTAGGTCATCAAAGGAGGCAGAAGAAGTTTCTAAAGAGGTAAATAATTTCATTTGTTCCTGAGTTGATATATGTATATAATTCAACTTGTGGGCTTGACATGCAGTATATCTTTCCTTGTATTATCGTCTGAGTTTCTCCAGGAGAATGCTGAAAGTGCTAATTATCATCTAGTTATACAATTATGGTTCAGGTTTAATTTCGGGTGCTGAATTGCAAACCATATTCCTAGCATGAATGGTTATTAATAGAGGCTTGATGAAAAGACAAGAACTCGTCATTTCTAGCCCCCATAAGTAACCAGTACCTTTGTTATCGAGCTTTCTATATCTAGAAAGTAAGAGGTTTCCTTACTTAGACTGAAGGTGATAAATAGTACGTCTTGTAGATAATGAAATAAACTCATGTGAAGCTTGATACCGTTAGATATGATAATGAGATTGAACATACTGACCACTGCTGCTGGTTGGCCATGTAAAATATTTATCGTATTGCTTGGACATGAAGTAAAACAGAAGCAAACGAGTGATAGGCACTTGTAAAGATGCATGTGAAGCTTGCTATGATTAGATATGATTATGAGATTGAACATACAGGCCACTCCTGCTGGTCGGTGAGTAAAACATTTATCGTATTGCTCGCTCATACAGATAAGCAATCGTGCTATTTCTTGCAGATTGAGGCATCTGGTGGTCAGGCTCTTACTTTTGGGGGCGATGTCTCGAAAGAAGCTGATGTCGAAGCAATGATTAAAACTGTAAGCAAATCTTAGTCTGCTGAGGTTTTAGTTTTAAAACTATGGTGATAACTTGAATGTGCTTCACGATTGTCACATCTACAGGCAGTTGATGCTTGGGGAACTGTTGACATATTGATAAACAATGCAGGTAATCTGAGGTTGCTTTGTTTCCATCACATATATGTCTAAATTCACCCCTTCTAATTTATATGTCTTGGCAACTTCAGGTATTACTAGGGATGGTCTGTTGATGAGAATGAAGACACCTCAGTGGCAAGATGTTATTGATCTGAATCTCACGGGTGTATTTCTATGTACACAGGTCTGGTCAAGGTTCTGACTATTCGCATACATGGATGCCTGAATTCTCTTTCTGTATCTGAGATTTTCTCTCTTTGCAGGCTGCAGCCAAAATAATGATGAAGAAGAAAAAGGTTCTGTCGGCTAGCTATCTCGTGTACTAATTTCATGTATCTGTTGTTCTTGGTCTGCGCAATACTTATGGGCACTGCCATAAAACGTGAACCGGAAGAAGCGTTAATATAATCTGTATTTACTTACTCTGATTTTGGATGCAAGGAGGGGTTGGGTGGTGGGTAAGGAGGAAGAACTTTCTTAAAGTCATTCAGTTTAGCTTCTATCTTAATCCAAGTTTGATGGTGCTTCAACTTTCTGAAATTTTTAGTCTTGCCGACCTTAACAATGAAGTTATGCTGAAAAGGGCGTTGAATTTTTTTCGTTCCTTCTTATGGGAGGAAGAAATTGAACAGTTGGGATTGTATTTTACAACTTTGTTTATCGTACTACATAAAGTAATTTCTCCAAGTGGGGCTTGAAATAATTACTGCCTCCTCTTATTCCTGCCCAGCATGTCCTTAATTGAACCAAACATTATGTAGCAACACTCATCATGTCATCTTGATTTTCATATCAAGTAGTTAAGTAGAAAATGAGCTATGAAATTTCTTGACAGAAGGAATAATAATCATATACACTTGATCTGCATTGAGGAAGATTATGTTGTGGATTTATCTGGGCACTACTTGATGTCTGTATTGGTTTCAATTGTCAAATATATGGCAGGGTAGGATTATTAATATAGCATCTGTTGTTGGTCTTGTTGGCAATGTTGGACAAGCCAATTATAGTGCTGCAAAAGCTGGGGTAATTGGCTTCACGAAATCAGTTGCAAAGGAATATTCAAGCAGGAACATTAACGTGAGTTCTCCGGATTCGTTTCTTGTCGTATCTGTTTAATGCATGTCCAGTTGCAGCTAATTATAGTAGATGTAAATCAAACATAACCAATGCTTCCATTTGCAGGTCAATGCTGTTGCTCCAGGTTTCATTGCATCTGATATGACTGCTAAACTTGGAGGAGACATTGAGAAAAAGATCTTAGAGACCATCCCCTTGGGTAAGATAATCTATGTAGTCTGTTTCCCTCCCTCCCTCCCTCCCTCTGTGTGTGTGTGTGTGTGAGGATAAGGGTGATGACTAGGATTTGTATTATCAATTCAGGGAGGTATGGCCAGCCAGAAGAAGTTGCCGGGCTGGTAGAATTCTTGGCTCTCAATCCTGCTGCAAGTTATATTACTGGACAGGTAGTACTTACTTTGTGACAAGTAATTCAGTCATATTTCCTTTTCCTTTCGACCTACGAGCTTTGAATTTCAAAAAGTAAGCTGTAATTCAAGTTTCAGCTTTAAAGCTCGATATGGTTTCTTTTCGTTTCCCAACCAGCACTGTATTGAGTTTCCCAGCTCTCTATGACTTAGATGCAAGTTTCCCTGTTTTTACGATTATATTGATTGTTATTGATGTATTGCAGGTTCTGACCATTGATGGAGGAATGGTGATGTAAGTGAGAGCCTTTTGACGGATCCTGCCTAACTACCACCAAACTAAAAAACTGTTGGAATGAGCGCCTTTTGATCACACTTAAACTGGCTTAGAGATGCAGTGATGAAAGCTTACATAGGAAGTTTTGCTTTACTTAAAATAAGTATATGTCACAACTTTTACATGATTTTCATCTACGTTTTCTTGAAAACAATCAAGAGAACTCGTGCCTCCGGGAAGTAATTATGGTCATGTTTGTCGCTGATGTAGTAGAAAAAAGTGTCCCATTGTTTCTGTTAGTGTTTCATATGCGTGAAACTCGACTCATACATCCCCGTTTTGCGGAGTCCTACCAAGATTTTGCAGTGACCGCTGCAGGGCTGCAATTATTGGTTAGAAAAGGATAACTTCATCACGTTTTACTGACTAATCACCGTTTTTGGTGGTACATAGAGATTCGTAAAACTCCTACTTTGTGTAGAAAAATGGACTTCTTTTTCGATTTGCTAGCCATGGGACTCGAATCGTAGGGATATTTGCCCACAAAATTCTCTTCTATGGGCTTAATCGAGTTCCATGTTTGTTATTAGGTGATATGTTTATCACTCACTTTATGTCCCCTTTATAAACCCCACTAGAGTAAAATGTTTTAGCTAATCTCTTATGATTAATGGTCTGTAATCTCTTATGATTACTCCATCATGTTTCACTTTATGTCCCCTTGAAATTACTTTACTTACCGTTTTGGTTTTTTGTTTCCAAAAAAAAAAATCAAAATCAAAATCAGTTTAGTTTTTATTTTTTTATCAAAAACAAATAAGTGTTTGATTATCTAGTTTTTATTTTAAGTTTTTTTTTGTGGTGGTTGCGGTGGTAGGGCGTGGCGGTGATAGGCAGCGGGGTCTGCGGCAGGGGCTGTCGGTGGCGGCTGGCAGGGGTGGTGGTGTTCTCAAAACAAAAATTTAAACTGAAAACCCAAAGCTCTAAAATGGGAGTTTTCAAAGACAGTCGTGTTTTAAAAATTGAAGGGGAAAAAAAAGAAAGAAAAACTATGTGCTAAATGCGTTTTTTCCTTCAACTGAAAATGAAATAGTTTTTAAACGCTACCTTAATTAAATATTTTTAGTTACTTAGACTTTAGCAAAACGATTGTGTTATTTTCTGATGCAGTTTCGATGAAATGATGCTTGACAACCTTGTTAGTAGAAGCACTGACATTTGGTTTCTACACCTTTCATCAAGAGTGTGTGAGTTGGTTTTAACATGCATATCGTAATTTTCTTTCAATTGGTAAAATTTTCACTCAATTGATTCAACACTTAGGGTTCCTTGCCATCCATATGCCGTACACAGTCACAACAAAAGCCAATTTGTTGAGTCTAGCTCTGAAGCTTTTTCCTTTAAGTTCTTTCATAGCAAACCCGATTAAAGATGACCATCCAACAATCTCAGATCTGGTGTTGAGTTTATTTAAAATAGGTGATGATATCCGGTATTATGTAGCTTGAGCCCAACTGACTTCCGATGAACCAAAAAGTGTCATATAATGGAAGGCTAAACGAACCAAATTGGTGCGCGTTGTCTTCGGTATGCTTCATTATTGTGACGGCATAGCCAAACCACATAATGCATACACGTTTGATTGTATTACATTTTAAGGATGTCGTTTTTTTATGCAGTTCCAATTTGTGTTGAAAATCGATATTTTTCGAGAGAGACGCTTTGATGATCTAAAAGTAACCCAATAAACTATAAGCAACTGTGAGTTGCATGCAAAAACTTGTAGCACGTAAGAATGTAACCATTAGATAGTACCGACACGGTTTTCATTCACGAAATTGAGGTTATTTTCTTGTGATTCCTGATTCCGCCTTTCGTTTTTTCTTGTTCACGCTCTTGCTTTTACTCTAACCCCGTTCACAAAGGTTAACGTTGGTAACGAGTACTTGACATGTTTTAGCATGCATCTTCAAAGTTCTGCTCACCTCTCCTTTGTACAGAAATGCCATTCTAGCTCCTTCTGCAAGTTCATATTTGATTTGCAACAGTGGAGATGCCAAGCTTAGTTGTACTCAGTCTGTAATGTGACTGCGGTACTTGGCCTTGAGACAAATACATGAATCAAACAACAGTGTTTTCTCCTCTTTCTTTGCCTTCTTTTTCGTTTTATGATCAGTCCTAAAACACTCGAGATTGGTCTAGTAAAAAGTACATATAATTCAGTAATCAGTTGCAATAATTCTGGAGAATAACATGACATACTTGACACATAAAGACTTGACAGAAAACCATGAAACTAAAAGTATCCATGCAGCTCCACAGCTACAGCCCACTTTACAGTATATATACAGACCTCAGAGCTGCTATCCATGAAACTAGTTCCACGATCGACACCGCTTGTTATTTTCGTCGTCATCGTTATCATTTTCAGCTTCTACTGTATTCAGTAAAATGGAGAGATGATGTTCAAGAGTAGAAATGGTAGCTTTTGGCCGAAAGAATGATCGACCTTAACCCGCCGATGGGCGCTAGCACCATCAAGAGAACCCCAACTACTATGCAGAACTGGAAGATCATAAAGCAAAAGAAATCAGCCAATTAAGCTTGAAGAAATCTAAAGAAACGTTTGTGCAGTATATAGTTTGCATACCCAATTTGTCCACCATGATATACTGTACTTTCTTGGTTTCTTGATGGCAAGCCACATTATGCAGGGGAGCTGCAGAGCAGAGAGACAAATAGATGGACATAAGACAGCTTGCTTTACGTCAAAGCGTACATCAAGATTTACAGCAGGATCACCACATGATCACTGCCTGCTTGGTATATTTCTTGCATTACGTTTTCGATTCTAGTTTCTCTGATACAGCTTTTTTTATCATCATTGTTTGGTTATTTGGGGATATTGTTTAACACAAGAACACACATGGTTAGGAGATAAACTACATCTGCAAACCAAAGCTGCTGAGATGGTATTCCAATGGGACCTATGTATGTAAGTATGTTTTACTTACGTAGTAAGTTGTAGGGGCCAAGGCAAAACCACCAAAGAATCCAAGTAGGCCACCAAAGAAAGGGAAGGTGATGCCAATGAACATTGTGATTGCTGCATCAAGCATGGTAGAGGTATAAATCATGAATAAACAAAAACAAGGAATGAAAAAACAAAATAGTGCAACTAAATCAGAAATATGTTTTAACAGCATGCTTACCAACATATAAATTGCGGGTAATAAAGCGAAGCGTAGTAGTAGGCGAAAAGTTCATTTGCTTCACAAGGTAGGTCTCGATCATGTCAAACACTGGCATTGCATATATCTGCAAGAATTTGCCGAAATTCAAAGAAGGAAGCATGATTACTGTTACTTCAACTAACGCAGAGATCGCAATTTGCTAAGGACCAGAAAATCTACATACCTGGTAACCTCCAATGACATGGACAACAACGAACATGTTAGCAGTTGCAATAAGCCAATTCGGCTTCTCTAGCGTGATCAGGATGTTATCATCGATGGTGTTTCCAAAGATGTAGTACCCGACTAGTGCAACAGGGAAATAGCAAATAGCAACAACTATGTACGCAACCACAACTCCTTTCCACATTGCTATCTTAGAAGGCCTCTCGGGAGTTGAAGGAATTGTTGCCTGGATCTCCAACACAACGTTGTGACCAGCGTAGGCAAAAGCAACATCACCCAAGGCGTTGAAAAAGTTGAACACATTTCCAGCTGTGCTTTTGGCCCTGGGGCTGTAGTCCACTTCTTGGTGAATTCCCTTTTTAAGGGATGCAACCCAAGCAATGATGGAGTAACTGCAACCAAGGAAACCTGTCAGATTACCCGTCGCCCCATAGAGCTTAATGTCTCAGAGGATGAATTAAAAGGGATGCAATGCACACCTCAAGGACATGACTGCAGCGGCCAGGGAGACGCCAGAGATGGAGTTAAAGTTGGGTAGATGAGAGAGAACAAAGTGAACGGAGGCGAAGATCATGATGAAGAAAGTGGTCTTGATTGGTTTGCAGGTGGGACAAACTGATTGCTGGAATTTCTGCAACGATTTGCCTCCGGTGACCATGTAAACAATGCAGGTACCGATTTCCACAACGAGTTGCTGGGGCACAACAATCCAGAGCCCAAGCTTTTGGCCAAAAGCATGCTGGCCTAACTCATGGTACCTATCGAATCGTGTGCCAGGAACCGATTCGTGCATCTCAACCATTTGCCACAGGGTGTATAGGGTGATGACCCATGACAAGATTAGTATGGTAACCCCGGGGCCCCTGAAGAACCATCATAATGCCAGAAATATTACTGCTTATAAACCGTAGGTCCATGCAAATGACATCACAATACCTTTAAAAAACACAGAATTTTCAAACTTATTTGCTCTATCAACGTAATTTCATTCATTAGAAGGGTTCCCTCGGACTATTATCCTAGCAAATTTTAAGCTGACATCAGGCAGGAGATGGCTAAACATTGGCTAAAATTTTCCATAATTTATGATTGCATGTGACATAACTGTTAAGTACCAAGATCAGAATAACTGAGACAAGTGAAACTCGAAGATGCAGTTCATGTCTCGTCCGTGTATCTGCCTATTAGTTCTAGTGAATCGGAATTTGTTTCCCAACATATGGTACGAGTAATAACAAATGAGATACCAACAACAAAGATCACCAACACAAGAAAGTTTAAAGTTTATGCGGGAAAGAGAGAGGCAAATGAAGAAAATATGACAGACCATCCAAGCTCTGACATGGCGTAAGGAAGGCTGAGGACACCAGCTCCAACCATGGCGGTGACGTTGTGAAAAGCCGAGTACCACCATTTTGCGTTCCTCGAGGAAGTGATCGGAAGCCACTCATCAATGGCCTTCTCTCTATCAGTTTTCCCATCCTGTGGGCTTGAAGCCATTTTTTCCTCCTCTTATCAACAGAACAATGTTAACAAACCAAAGATTATGTGTTCGAAGGACTCAACAACCAAGGTTGAGCCTTCGATAACCAAAGAACGATAAGTTGTTATGGGCACAAGGGAATATAAACAGACCGATATTTATTCATGAGACCATGCATTTTAACAACGTTGGTGACTGAGAATGAATCTTGAGAGCTGGCGGCGTAGCTGTAATTTCTCAGGATATCTGAGATTCTGAGCACGGTCAACCATTGATTCCTTCAACGGTTATGTTCCTTCAAACTAGGTAATTGTGCCATGTGAGGGGTCAAATTGGGTAAGTCGAGAGGCTTGAAAAGTTGAAATGGTCACGGCAATGTGCTCAACCAGATTCTCACCATTTATTAGTATCCCCAGATTCTTCGGACAACTTATTGTAGGACTTTAAGGCTAATTATGAGGGGGAATGAGGATTTAATGGCCACTTTGGGAATAAGTTATTATAATTGGAGATTTGGGGTCACAAACTGAAAAATGTGTTTTAAAGGTATGAACTATCGTGCGATACGATATGATACATACAATGATACTAATTCATAATCTTAATTAATGATTTAGATGGTATTTGTAACTGATTCTAAAGTGATTAAACTTGTGTTTGACAAAAAAAAGAAGAAGATAAAATGATTAAATTTGCTCCAAGTGTTTTAGGATATTTTGATAATTTTATATGAGAAACTTGATTCTTCAAAACTGATTAAGAAGTTATTCTGTATTGATTCTCAAAAGTAAATTTTGATTAAATTAGAATCAATCTCTACAATAAGCTTTAATCTATGTAAATAATAACACATTAAAAGTCGTTGAAGGTGTTTGGATAAAAAAGAATGAAAGTATGTTTAGTGTGGTAAAATTATCATACAATGTATTTGAATTTTAAAGGGAGCATTTAATGTATGTTTTATATGCGATGATATTTTGATAATTCTCTTGGTTAAACTTGATTTTTCAAAACTGGTTAAATCAGAATTAAAGAAAATAAAGATTTTGAATTTAATCAGTTTTTACCACATTAGATTAAATCAGTTCACCTTTTATGCCAAATACTTTACAACTGGTTTAATCTATATTTAATCAAGTTTGACCATTATAGAATCAATCTCAAACACGCTCTAAATCAGAACCAAAAAAAAAAAAAGAGGGTGTTTGGAATTAATTTTGGGATGGTCAAATGAAATTAGTATGCAGGTGTTTGTCAAGAACAATTAAGAATTTAATATATCTCAAAAAGTAAAAAACTGATTTAATCTATAGGTTATGCCTTCTAGAAAATATGGGGCACACCTTACATAAATTGCTTTTTTCCCATAAGAAAATAACTTCTCAAACTTGCATCCATCGTCATCTTCTTTTTGATTAGTAATTAAAAAAACTTAATGTCACTTAGTAGTATTTAGTTAAAAACAAGTCATTAACATTTAATGGCTATAAATGATGCCTATCAATAGTAACAATTTATTTACTAGTCCAACCAAATAGAACTAGGCCTTGTCAGAGTGAAAAAGTTTACATCAACAAGACAAGGCGAGAATCTACCGGTCCATCAAAAGAACACGAGAAGGCTGCCTACGTCTTCTATATCGAAGGTTCCAATACTGGGAGAGATCTAGACGATGATCTTTAGTATTGTACAAACGCCATTCTTGCTGAACGTTATGATTTGACGAAAGCATCGGGCGATTTGCGTACTTCTTGATCCTTAGTAAGCATAAGACGACAATGAAACATAAGGCGCATATCACATATATGAGAAAATATGGGCATTGACACTGGTTAAAGTGTCATTAAGTTTTGAAAGGAGACCCATAAGCATGCATGAAGTGCCCATCTAGCCCGTGTCTGTAATAAGTGAGAAAAGTGTGCCATCCAGAAAATTAGCTAACAGACCGGTTCCTGTTAGGACTGTAAATGAACGGAACCGTTCGTAACAGCTCGTAGTTTGCTCCTGAAAAGCTCATTTTAGACCTCATTTATTGAATTAGTTGAGCATGAATATTTCAAAGCGTTAAGGAATGTGATCGTTAACGGCTTATCTATGTATTATTTTTACGCTGAAAGCATGAACACCTAAAATTATGCATATAATAAAGCTATGTTAAAGCCTTGGAGACCTCAACTCAATCAAAAAGCCCAAACCCAACTATGGATTCATGCCTACAATATGGATCCCAAATTTCCAATTATAAATCCAAGCCCAATTATATTCCGAAGCCTACATATGCCTCCTAATTATAAACTTCAGCCTACATATACATTCAATTATAAACCTCAGCCCAAATTCCTTTCCCTTTCAAAGAAACCTTACAACCTTTATAACCTCACAAGCACACTCTCTTCCCATCTCTCTCTCTCTCCCTCTCTCATCATACACACGCCATGCGGACCGCCCCCGCCCCCTCCCCCCCCCCCCCCCTTCCCAACCCACACACACACGTCTGCCCTCCCATCCCACCCGCATGCGATCATAACTGGAATGCTTAGTGGGACAGGATGATGATATGGATATAATTCACTAGACTTATATTGTATGAATTATGTGAAGATTACTTGAAAATTTGTAAGCTTGCAATAGTCATCTGAATATGTCGAGCTTGAGTTTTAATGAACCACATCCAAAAGTTTACTTCGATACACTTTTTCTCTTCATGGAGCTATATACTATTGATGTTTTAGAGCCCTTGGAGCTTATACCATGAGACAAACTTCTAGCAAAAACAAAATCCTATTATAACAATCTATTCTGCGAAACGTCCTTCATCTAGTAAACATAAAGAGGTTAATCAAGCAAAATTCATTGAACTTTGGTGGTTTTGATGTTTCAGACTATACAATCAACCAAAGTACACACATTCTATACACATTAAACAAGCAAAGTTAAAGAACAACTGGGCGCTTGTAACTTTGATCCCGATCTGTGCACCTAATTGAGTCTTCCACAGCCAGGCCTTCTGCTCCAAAACAGAAATACCGGTTCATCAATCTCTTATTTAAGGAATTCTGTCTAAGGCTCATTCGTGATTTTTCGCTACTACGGTAATCATGTAGGAGGTCCACACTTCTCACTTTCTCGGTTGATATAGGCAAAGACCTGGATGATTCCGAGAAGGGACTTTTAGGTGATCGCGGCATCACCCGGAGAACACCATGCATCAGCCCTGCAGAAAACTTCAGTTTGGTGGATGGAGTAGGGGAACTGTTGCCTAGAGAAAACACCCTTCTGTTGTTTGGAAGGGAAGAAAGTCTTGAAAATCTTTGTCGGAGTGAGATTGGAGGGGTGCTTTCAAGACTTTCACTCATCCTGTTCGATTCCACGGATTCATCATCTCTGGTGTTTGGATTATCAGCTTTCCTCTCATTCCTCCTTGGCCATCGGAGGAGAAGTTTCAAGCGCCTTGCAGCATTGCTTACTGAACCCAAGTTAGACCTGGCAGGTGAAGTCCACTGACTTTGGTCAACCGAGCATGAATCATATCTAGTACTTGGAGTTGCAGGTTCATAACTGGCATCAAACCCGTTCTCAGCACCCGTGTACAGAATTATTTCTGCATCCGAGACGTTGAAAGAAGTTCCGGGGCTGCCCCCGATACCATGCAATTTCAGATGGGAAACAAGGGCGGTTCTTGCCATATAGTCTTGACAATTGGAAATCCCTCCAGCTGAAATCAGCCTTTTGATTAGAATTTCAGAAGAGGCTGATTGGGGCCGTTGCCTGAGAAAATCAAGGGGGGTCATGCCATCGGCATCACGGATATTTAGATTTATTGATGGTACAGTCATTAGGAGTTCCACCAGATCACACTGGATGTTCTCGATTACAGCCATGTGAAGAGCCGTTCTTCCATCGTTGTTCCTGAGATTGATGACGTCTTGCATATTCAAAAATTTTCCACACACCAACTGCTTCATTAGCTCTATTTGTTGGTCCAATCTGCGAAAACCGGGGGTTCGAAAACCAGCCACAGCCATATGAAGAAAATTGTCTCCATAATTGTTCGGTAAGTAAACAGATGAAGGAGCTCCAGAGATTAAAACCTGTACCACAGGTAAATGACCCCTGTAAGCCGCCATGTGCAATGCCGTGTTTCCTTGATTATCTGCAGCGTAGATGATATTGTAGGATGCTAGTAGATCCTTAACAACCTGGATGAGATGAAAATATTCTTCAAATCATCAGTAGGTGGCATTACAGAAAAAATGATGATGCAGTCCTTTATGACAATGACGAAACATCATGGTTAAACAGTAGAAAAACCGGTAATCACCAAGAACCTAACATGACCTTCCCGTTGTTACAAACATGGTAAGCAAAAGCAGTGGTCTACATCTCATATTTAAGCCAACTGAAGGATGCATGATTAGTGTTCTAATTTAATCACTGATACTAACACCATTGGTTGGAGGATAACTGATTTTGCTTCTGAAATCCTTTAATACAAATATTTGTCACCACAATGCAAACACATATATTTAAAACATACAATGTTGGGAGCAAGGAAGAATGGAAGCCCAGTGCATGAAGCTCCGACCACTGCAGGGTCTGAGAGGGTTAGATGTAAGCAACCTTACCCCGCTTTTTACATATAGGCTTTCACCCAAGAGGCAAGGAAGGAGATTTCTTCTATATTTCTAGAAACCACCATGGCAACAGTACCTCCTGACGATCAAATGTATAATACTTGAAATTTTTCTTGCAATCAACACCACTGAAGCTAGCTAGGTCTCTAGTCAGGTTTGTCACAGGAGAAATAAAATCTTATACCGAGCATTATGACCGACGGGTTTTCTCTTTAAAGAGTTCTACTATTCCGTGATTATTAACCATACAGTGAGGCCTAAGATCATGTCACTCATGTGAGTCCCAGGAGATGAGTTAACGCCCTATTCTGCAGCAAATCAGAGTGAAGCCCTCTTAAAATCGGTTGACTTGTTGGGTTAGTATACCAATCATTTCGTCATACAAGGTACAGGAACTACGATAACTTTTGGTCTTTCCGACCAAACCTATGATCAAGCAGGAGCTTGTTGGGAACACCAAGTAGAATCTTGCACTGGAGTGGCCATTTAATCCATAACGGTCAGTTACCAAAGTTTTCATACAAAGACAGTGCTTGCAGACAAAGCTCTTTTCCTAACACGCATAATCATGGAAGTAGTCATCACTAGTACAAGGACTACACAAGTAATTGAAACTATAATCGCTTCTAGTGCATGGCTCTCGAGGCACAGTCCATTACTCTATAGAACGGAATCATCACATAACCAAAGAATATGTCGTTTCGCAAATGCTTATGACTCTTTATAAAGTAAAATTCGGAAGTATCTCAGGCTACAAGCGACCATTACCCACAGTAATTACCAAAAAGTGCACTTAATACAAAGACTAGTCACAGTAATTCCAATTGAAAGAAAGTTGGACCCCTAAAAATCATCACGCATGCAAGGACAAACTCAACATGGATTTGGATTACTGCGTGTAGTTCAGCCCATCCTCATTGGACCATGACATGGATAATCAACGCTTTCCTACCAATTACCCACTCATCAGTTATAGCACTAGAAATGGAATATCTCCTGTTGTCAAAGTCACTCTAATCACCTCCACTGCAAACCGATTAAGAAATATCTATATGCTTTCTCCAAATCTGCTATCAAGCACTCTAAAAAGCAGATTTCGGTAGCACGCAATTAAGATTTAAGAAGGCATTGACAAGAAGCAACTAGGAGCTGCCAAATTTGGACAAAAACATGAAGAAAAATGAGATTTTTGGTGAAAGCATCAACAAGCAAAATGGTTTACAAAAACTCACTTCAATTTGCCCCCTACCAGAGGCTGTGTGCAACACTGTAGATCCCTGTGCATCTCTATAAGCCAAAACATCTAAGCAGTCCCCAAGAAGTTCTTTCAAAATCTCCAAGTTCCCTCCTCTGGCTGCCGCATGGACAGCCCTATTCATCATTTCCCACCTGAAAACAGAAGGAATCTCCCCCTGCGGTTCCCCTCTAATGCTCTCAAAAGACCATGATGAGACTGAGCCATCAAGCAGGAGCCTGAAAACCTCAGAATTCTTGCTCCTGGCAGCAGCATACATTATATCTGTAACACCATATTCTCCTTCTCCGAATACAAGAAGTGGGTCTCTCTCCAACAATTCTTGAACAAAACTCACATCCCCCGCTGATGCAGCAGTGTACATGAGCCAACCACCATAGCCAGCTCTGATGAGAGAGTTGTGGCCACTCTTGGTTTCACATTCGAGTAGTAGCTTTTGGGCAACTTGGGAGCGGCATTGGGCAACATCATCAAACTGTGCCTCGTCGTCCCACACCGTCTCTAGGCGGCGAATTCGACGAAGGGAGGTTAGTTTGATGAGGAGATTGGTGTCAAGGTGGAGAAGCTCCCTCACCAGATCATAGTGGCCATTGGCAGCTGCCCAATCAACGGGAGATGCATACCACCACTGATCTCCGGTGCTCTCCCATCTAAGGGGAAAGTATCTAGGTGGCATTGCAAGCCAAAATGACCCAAAATTTAACACAGCTTGGAAAAATGAAAGTTACAGAAAAATCACAATATTGACAAAAATAGAAGTTGTGCTCAAAAATCAAGAGACTTCAAGAAAATACACAACAAAATCACACTTTTGATACATGTAATCAAGACCCAATTCTAGGTTCAATTATCACTGAAATCGAGATAATTTACTACTCTAGAATCTATGCCGAGTTTACACCACTGCTCAGAAGTTATAAAGCTGAATTGAATATGAAAATGGAAAGCGTATGTAAACAAACGCACACATAGAAGCCAAAAAGTGGTCAAGGTGACTATAGTGAACTAAAAATTAGGAATCCTAGAAAGAAGATATGACAACGAGACCCAAAGTGAAAACCTTTTAGAACTCAATCAAAGAAAAAGAGCAGAACCAGAGAGCCAACTACTGAAATAAACAAAGAAGACCCACCAAGAAGAGAAAGAAAGAAAAAGGAAAACCAATTATAGCATAAGCCAAGAACAGGTGACGTCAAAAGCAAAGGAGGAAGGACGATGGACATTATATTGCTCAAATGGGTCACAGCAGCCAGCAGATAAAGGAGGAAGACAGGCTTTCTGAGTGGAAAATTGAGAAGCTGAGCGCTTAAAAGAAAAAAGACCAACTTGATGGGTATCTACCTGCTTGCAGATGAGAGAGCAAAACGAGAAGCACCGCACGTTTGTGGATTTTTTGGGGGGAGCATATGGCGTAGAAATATTTAGCAGCTCACAAATTTGTGAAGATTCTAAAAATTTTGGACTGAAATGAACAGCTTTTCAGCTTTACTTTGTAATTTTGTATGGTACAAACAATCAACTGCCTCATAGATCATGATGAAGCCTGTAATCTAGAGAGAGAGATTGGGACAATTGCTCAAAATTTGGTAATATCTCTTGTCAGAGACTCGGAATCCAATCCATCCACTTACTAGCTATGACGTAGAAATCCTTGTTACTTCTTGGCTCTGTTGCAAAAAAACTATACTTGTATCTCAGTTCCTCTCTTTTGGCTAAATTCACCTCTCTTTTGGCTAAATCCACCGCCACCCCACCCCCCGCCCACACCATCTCAAGAATTAAATAGCACGGAGTGGATGCCACGTTTGCTCTTTTCATTCTAAATCAATCGAATTCTATGTTAGTAGTAATTTGGTAACGTGTGCTTAGTTCGCCTTAATTTGCTTGGTATTCCTCGACATGGATATAAAAAAAAAATATACCTTTAAATTGAATTAGTTCACTCGACGTGCTTTTTGTGGTACTTTTAAGAGTCATTATTTTCATTTTCAGTGACAAATTATAGTGGGATAGTTGTACAGTTCGAACGAAATTATCGATTCAGATATATTGAGATAATAAAGCATTACGTGCTAATGGTGCTACGTTATTAAAATGTTAACCAAAGTAAAACAAAGGTTGTCGTCCCTTAAGGGAAACCGGCGGCAGCTCAATCAGTTTCATGTAATGCCGGCTGGGCGGCTACCTCTGTGAAATTGTGGTCAATAAAATAACCCCAATTTTAGCATAGTCTTTGCTTGGACAGTCTGTTTGCTAAACATCATTGATAGATTTTTTGACTAAATCCTTGATCTAAGAAGTCAATAAGAGATACCAAACGTTGAAATTACAATAAAAGTTGCACCAACACAAAAATCAGCATAATTCAACGAATTTAGCCCGCAGAAAGGACATGAAGCATTCTTGTTTGGCACATTTTACATAACATACTTTTGAAAGGCTATTGCTTCTACCAAAGAAAATATGTAAAGAGGCAGATGGAATACATAGTCGAAACATTGTATTAACAATTAAAAAGAATTGATTACAAGAGTGGGGAATTCTTAAGTCAGAACATATTTTGCACCACCAGACATGAAGCGTTCTTATTTAACACATTTTACATAAGACGCTTTTGAGAGGCCGGGCTACCACCAAAGAAAATCTGTATAGAAGCAGATGATATACAATCTTGTTTTCACTTCAATTTATGTGAAAAAGGCCGATGAAGGTGTTGGGTAGTCTAGGACCATGCAATATTTACTCAAGGAAGGAAGGTTTATCCACGTATGCCAAGTGACGTACTTTAATCATAGTTATGAATACCGTACCGAAGTGTGTACTATTTTTTTTATGAAATGATATGTACCAATATCGGTACCGTCTCAAATTTTTTATCAACAATATACATTTGTAATATTCGCACATATAGTAATACTAAAAATAAATAGTTCATTCAATTAAATTGCCTCTTCAAGGATTATCCCCTTTTCAATGATCTCATTTGTAAATTTTTATGTAAAAATAAGTTTTTTTGTTAAACAATAACTCTTTTGAGTTCAAGAATAAGTTATTTTTGTGTGGGTATGTGTTATACAAACACGCGTGTGTAAAGCATTTCATCATATGATTACAAGAATATGATAAAAACTTACAGGTATGAAGTAAATTAAAGTTAAGTAAAGATTGAAAACTTAACTTATTAGAAAAGATTTCACAAATTGTAATGAATATTATGAGTAAGAAGATATAGAGGCTTTGATTGGTAAGAATGTTTTTCTATTAATTTATTATATGATCGATTTACAAAATTTGTTATTTTTATATCTTTTAAGAAACCGGCACAAAACACAATATATTGATCGGTATCACCTGTACCGGTAAGTATAACCGATACATAGCGATATTTTGACTAATACAAAATGTAAGGGATACCGTACCAGTAGAAGGCAAAAGCGGTACGTACCGACCAGTACCAGTAGTTAGTTAGGAAAAAAAATGCCAAAAATGGTAATGACGATACACTCGAGATTTTTTCCTGCCAAATGGAGGTAAAATTTTGCCTAGTTAATCACCTAATAAACCTGGAGGATGGGCATCCCTAAAATCCACCTATAGTACAGCATAACTCGTACTATTGAACAGGGTAATTGTGCATGTGTCCCTTCTAGCTTAAAACATTGGAAATATGAAGAGGATCATGGCTGCACATGGCTGGCTTCATGACTGGAAAAGATACTGGAGCCTCATGGGTGGCTACATAAGGGTAGGTCTCCATCCTTCTACCAATACATGGGATCACGAGAATTTATTCCCCTCTCATCGTCTTCAGGCAATTGACTCTAAAAACAGTGACCTGGTCACGTGGCCCTTCATCTCAACCGTAATTCTATCAAGCAGTCAAGACACAAATTAAGCAAGAGTATTGCTACATATATACTACCTAAAAAGATTAGACAAAATGTTGGGTCCTTGAAATGTGCGATTAAAGGTAAATTAAAGGGCTAAGTGACAATATATGTTTGCGCTAATGTTAAGAATTAAACAAGAGAGACGCATACAAAGACGCGCCAACCATTGGCCCATCTGTGCTTAAACTTATAGTTTTAAGAGGACAGACAAACGTTTTCCCTGAGCAATCATTTGGACACAATATTATGCATGAGTTTAGAGAAAAAGGCAAACGAAATTCAAAAGCATTGTTCCAATAGAGTTAAGCTAGTATGTGGAAGTCCTCTATCACACCCATATTTGCCTTGAACAGGAGATCTCAGCAAAACTTACAGACAGGGCTCGGAAAGAAACCTCAAAAGAACATAGAAACACCTTTTACAGGGATGGATATCGTCAACTGATATCATCCTTCTTCATTTACGAGTAAGGCAGATGACATCAAAACTTTGTCCAAAAGCTTTGCTGTTTAGGTGTCTTGGATCTTGTTCTCAAACAAAATGACATCTTGATCACATCATAGAGTTCTATTAATGGATATAGGAAATGATTAATCCACTCTGACATGAGTGGACTAGTTCACTTTTAAGGTGGATCAATCTTCCACAGAATTTCATGCCTGCAACTTCTCTGCAGATAGATTTAAAGAAAGGGAGGAAAAGAAAAGATTCAAATGTGCTACGGATGTTAGTGAACCTAAAAATATTGTCACTCACCTAGAGAGGACCCAGTTTTGGGGTTCAATCCGCATCCTTAGTTACTTCCAACTCCTCAAACTTGCACCTGGAAAAATGCAGCATTTTCTGTTGCATTCCCCTGGAAAGGCGCAAATAATGATTCCCACAAAAAAAAGTCTCATAGAAGCACAAGGGAGACAGCTGCAAGTGAAGAAGATATACACAAGGCACAAGTAAAAGGTAAAACAACAAGAGCTCAGTGCAAGTATGGAACTACACCTCAAAGAGCCAGCCTATTGACCAGTATAGAACATTATGATTCTTTTATGGAGGCCGACATATCCGAGGCTAAACTACCTCGTAATTTATTACACATCATGTCTGGCCATCATCATCACGTGACGTTTTCATATCAGTTTCCTTAAGAAGCTTATAGGGGTTGGGCTTGCTAATGCCACGGAACGATAAAGTACACTGATCGGAAAGAGATAAGGGAAGTCCGATTTGATTAAATAAGAGTATAGGAGGGCCCGATCCGGCCGAAGGTCAAGGCCTTACTCTATTCCGATTAACCTCCTAACCTACAGAAGAGTCCAGTTCTGCTTTGGTCCACCACCGGAAGAGCCATTTTGCTAATGCAGCGGAACGATAAAGTACACTCTAGCGAGAACCCGCGGTGAAGAAATAAGGAGATCCTTCTACTTTACAAACAAGGATCTAAGAAGAGGAAGATTACTTCCTTTAGTCCCGGGTTCATCATGAACTCACAAATATGGAGATAGAGTAGGCTTGCTAATGCCTAAATGGGAATGACATGAAAAGTCGAAAGTCAAGGACAGACAGGTTCTCGTTTGTTTTATGAAAAACCCTTTCCCTTCTTGAGCTACGAGCTCCCCAAATAACTCTGGGTTTTCCCGTCTGTTGTTATCCTTTTCTTCTCAAATTTTCCTCCTTTTCCAAGCCTTCTTACCTCTATTCAGAATAGAACTGGACTAGAGTGGGCTTGCTAATGCCGCGGAACGATAAAGTAACTCTGTAGTCCTGGGAGCAACCCGACTTGCTAGGAATAGAGTCAGGAGGCCAGATCCCCTCGGCGAAGGTCAAGGCCTTACTCTATTCCGATTACGGAATAGAGGCCTTGGAAGCTCTAATTATTAGATAAGAGCTACTCTTAGATAAGAGCTCAGAGCTCCAAGCTCTTTACTCTTAAGGCCTTGACCTTCGTCGAGGGTCCCCGGCCGCGCAAAGCCTCTATTCCTTCAACGATTGAAGCGATTGAGAAACCAAACCATTCGTGATGAACCCGGGACACATGGAAAAAGATAGCTACTCTTAGATAAGAGTAAAGAGCTCGGAGCTCAGTTCTATTCTGAATAGAGGTAAGAAGGCTAAATTTTCCTCCTTTGCCTAGCCTTCTTACCTCTATTAAGAAGGCCTTGATTAAGGAAAAAGAGTAAGCCGAGATTACTCCTTGGGAGTGAAGGAGTGGTGACCCTTTACTCTCACGCCGCTACGAGCTCCCCAAATAATTGACCTTTCTATCTATATGGTTTCCTTAAGAAGCTTATAGGGGTTGTTTAAGGGTTTTCTTATAGTTGTTTAGGGATAGAACTTCATTTCACAGCTTCATAATTGCATATATGATGTTCGAAACTGCTGCTGTCCAATCCATCACAATTTCCTAGTTGTTGTAAACCCCTAAAACAACTATAAGAAACCCTTAAACATGTGCCCCCAGGAGGGGCACTGAACACTTGAGAGGTACTGCAGACGTTGGCTTGGCCGCCTGACTCTATTCCTAGCAAGGAATAGAGGCTTTGCGCGGCCAGGCCCCCAAGGCGAAGGTCAAGGCCTTACTCTATTCCGATTACGAGAACCAGTCTGTCCTTGACTTTCACATGACAGCAGTACAAGAAGGCAGACATTTATTCTGAAAGTCGGGTATCACAATAGAACATGATTAAAATCACATGACACCGTGCAAGGCTGAACACTGATCAGGTATTGATCAAAAGGTCATCCATTAGATAATCCTTAATGTGCCGTCATTGGGACCCTGGAATCACTGAAGTTCTTATTCTGAATCTACGAGCAAGGTGTATGAATCAAATTTTAGTTATTCCTTACAGGCCCAATCAGTGTAGTTTGCTTATCACTTGATTAGCTAGCCAGATAGTTCGCACCCGGTGTGACGACAGGATATGCTTATGAATGAGAATCTAAGCATGATACTACTCTAACATGCTTCTCTTCAACACTATAACAACGATAGCGCTCTATCAGGTGTAATGTCACTGCTTTAGAGCAACACCAAAGAAATGACGTCAACCAATAGTTCTCGAGGGAGCTATGCCCTTGAGGGATCAACCGGAGACAAATTAACACAAAAGGGAGAACATAAGATATATCATTACAGTTGCTATCAAAACGGAACGCGAGAGGTGGAGTTGAGGGGCAGTGGTGGAATCAAAACTTTTGCTTTTTCCAGGTGAGGGTTCTAAATGATTTTTTTTTTTTTTGCTTTATAACTTTTTGAGGGTGGTTGGGGGGGGGGGGTCTGGGAACAGAGAGAGAGAGAGAGAGGATGCTTAAGCTGCACCTGGTGCGATGATAACTAATTCCAAATGATGACCTTCCTCCCAAGGTTAATTCTTCTTGCTGACAGTTGTCTTATATTATTGTTTTCAGAAAGCTTTACTACAGCAACAGAACTTGGGGCGCTCCAGATCCACATGGATGTTGACATTTGATAAAATTCTTCTATAACATAAGTCTTATAGACTCGGTCTTTATAGACTCGGCTAACCAATAACATCTGCTACTTTTCTCCATGAGGTCGTAATGTACTGTCCTATACTAGATTTTGGAAAGTTAAGTTGTGGGAGGTGTAAGGCGCAGAAAGATATCTACTAAAACTAGAAATACTGGAGCCACAATACCAGGATCAAATGTACATGCATTTACTTTCACACAACACAATTTGTTTGCATAAACAGTCAAATTCTAGTCCATTAAACTTGACAATCAACTATCTGGGTTACATCAGGTACACAATGAAGCTTTTCTGAATTGTCAATATAGCATGTCGATCAACATGTACTGTTGGCATCAAATCCAGCAATATATGAAAGTAAAAGCATAAGCAACATGGAAACTGAAGATAAAGGCAAGCAGCAATCCTTAATGAGATCTCTTTCCAGAGCAAAGCGATCCTTTTTTTCTTTGAAAAGTAGCAAAACTATGCAGGACCAATAAGTCGAATGTTTTCAAATTACTCAACTCATCTCAATACGTCTTTAACATTCAGAACAGAATTTCCAAGAATAGTAACAAAGGGGATATGCCATTGTATTTATTACACTTGAAGATAAATATTCATCATTGTGACATAGAGCTCCCTTCCAAAGGAAAAGTTATTTGCCTCATGAAAATCTATAAACATGTCATGAACACAGCTATAGAATTTAACTCCCAACATTGTTTTCTCAAAACGATAGACTTTTCAACTGTGTTACTACACTTCAAAATTTTCATGTAAACTTTCAAACAATCAAAATGGCCTCTATGATAGGCCATTTTAGAGTCGACTCATACCTCTACAACTTAAAGGTAATAAATAGTCAGTTACCATTTGAGACACGTTAAGTGTAATAACTCATACAATCACCTTAAGTGTTCTTGGATCAAGAAGATTTCATTTTCTTCATGAAGCCTTCGACCCTCTCAGCAGCTGCATACCAGTTTTTCTGTTTGATTTCATCCAAGAGCAAACGGCATGTCTGGTATCTAGGTGTAATTTCTTTACTTGTCATCTCTTCAAATAGGAGGTATGCAGATTCACATTTGTTTGCTCTACAAAACCCATGGATCAAAAGTGTGTAACTCGCCAAATCAAGGCTAACATGATGTTTACAAACCATGTCATCCAACAAGTTACTTAAGCAAACTTCTGTCTTTCCAGTTTTAAAGTACAACTTGATCAACGGATAGTAAGACTGAGCATCAGGCTTACAATGTGATGAATTTTCCATTTCCCTCAGAACATCTAAGGCCTTTTGTTCTTGAGCACGATGGCAAAACATTGAGATCATCGAATTGTAGGTTGATGTGTTTGGCTTAACACCAACCTTGGGCATTTCCACCTCAAAAACATGAACAGCATTTCGTAATTGCCCAGTCTTCCCTAATGTATATATCAAGGCATTATAGAAAAGTGTGTCAGGTTTACATCCAACAGTTTTCATTTTCTCAGCTATTTGTAAGGCTTCTTCAAACTCCTCTGCTTTCGTCAATGAACACATAATAGTGGTGTAAGTGACTATATTTGGTGGGCACCCTTCAGCTTGCATATCATCAAGAAGCTCATAGGCCCTATGGAAGTTGAAATGGCGGCAATACGATTGGATGATTGTTGAGTAGCTGATGGCACATGGGCGGCAACCATGTCCCTTCATCTCTTGGATTGTCCACTGCGCCTCATCAACTCGGTTGACTTTGCACCAACCATGAATGAAAATATTAAAAGTGTGAGCATTGGGTGGGATATGTGACTTGAGCTCCAAGAAGATCGCACGAGCCTGCTCGACTCTGTTCTCTTTGCAAAGAGTGTCAAGTAAAACATTCATGGATTCTGTGTTCTTCTCCAATCCATAACTTCCCAACTCATCAAATGTCCTTGCAGCAGCTTCCCATTCTCCAGCACCAGAAAACCTTCTCATGACCTTAGCTATGGTATCAAGGGTAACAAGATGATCTTGACGCATTTCATCTACCAGCGACCTCATCTTTTCCATTTGCTTCATTCTTCCGAGTATGTCCACCAACATATTATATGATTCGGGCAATGGCTTATAGCCTGGACAAGATTCTGCCCATTTGAATACACCCAAAGCAGACTTCCAATCATCTTTGAAGCGACATAGTAGCTTAGCAACAAGGTCGTGCGAGACCTGTACAGTGTTACAAGCTTTATCATGCACGAGAGACTGGAAAACTTCCTCACTGCAGCTTCCAGCACGAATTTTGGTGATAAGAATGCCAAGTTCAGACTCCCTAACTGAATTGAAACATGGATCCTCTGGATGGGAAATTTTAGTGCTTGTCAACTGGGAATATTCCAGTGGGGAAGGACAAGACAAAGTAGAATGACAGCCAGAGAATTTAGCACAGGCAGCACGCAAGTAGGCCCAAGACGGGACAAGAAGCAGAGTATTCCTTTTTGTGCCGATCTTAAGACAGAAGACCATGAAGGTGCCGAGAAGATTATTGGAATGTTTACCCCTGCGGTTTCATCAGCACAAAATGATTACATAACACTGTTTAGTCATGTCATTATTTTATAACATGTTAAGAAAATACCTCTGCATACAAGTAAAATTCAATACTGTATCAAAAAATCTCCAAATGAACTTTTTGCACACTGTTCACACGAGGAATCTTTTATCAACCTACTTTCTCCAAATTCTTTGACTGGATTCTAATAAGATAAGTTAGTAAAGACTACTAAAGTTTTTCAAAAGAGAGAAAATAAACTTTCAAACAAAATGTATCGATTGAGTATTTAGATGCTGCTCCTACAGGAAATGGATATATGGAATGCACATGAAGAAAGGAATACAACAATGCCGATACAAATGGGAAGCAATTCATAGATTTTACCAGAAATATAATTCTGTCATGGATTTTGTTGGATATAAAATACGGAATCAATCACTAAGATTAGGGATACATACGCTTGAATGGTGGATTCCACCATGTCAAGGTGACACTTTGACAATGTGTTGTATCCTCTCTGGATCCCGATAAAGAAAAAGAACTAAGGCAAATAATCAAGAAAGTAGAAAGCCAAGGCCACTATTCTGGCTTTTCTTTTTTGCACTCTTACAACAACATCTGAGTGATTGTGGAACACGAGCAAAAGGGCATGGTACCTTAGAACCAGATAAAATTATTCCCCCTGGGCTAGATCAACTACGCGAAAAAGAATTGGCTCAGAGTAACACAAAGAGCAATAAGCAGGCAATTGACCTCCAGTTGATCTCTTAACACATCAATAGGATGTTCTATGGATTTTAGGGCATAAAGGATAAGGACCCTCACCATATGCATATTCAGACACGGATATCCACTATGAAGCAATAAACCCTCCTGAGCATTCTCATCAAGCAATACTGGTCTGTATATAGCCTCCCGCAAATTAGCCTAGAGGATTTCACAATCGCAAATCTACATTAGGCTCAAAAGACTGCAGTTTTAATTTTCATGGGCTTTCTCTTTTCATGCTTAGCTAATCTCATATGATAGAGTAATTTGAGCAGCAAGGCATCAATGTATAAGTACAAACGCAAGGTGCAAGCTAATATCTGTATATAGCGCAGAAAGTGCACTGCAGATATAACAGATGAAAACCTGAAGGACTAATTAAAGCATATAGGTCGCACAAACAGCAAAACGGCAAACGTAAAGTACCAGCAAA
Organism: Escallonia herrerae; assembly: GCA_033070095.1. NCBI lineage: Eukaryota > Viridiplantae > Streptophyta > Magnoliopsida > Escalloniales > Escalloniaceae > Escallonia > Escallonia herrerae. The sequence continues at coordinate 267,478 of JAVXUP010000047.1, read as the reverse complement.
ATCCAAAGCATGCAGCAATTTAAATGAACAGAGCATGTCAAGGCCTCATTTCAACACTAGAACTGATCAGCAAGTTATAAAATCAAAATTAATTTAGCATATTCCAGCAAGTATCACTTATATAACCTCTGCTCCATTGGATTTTTCCTGATTCAGCTTTTCAGAAGTTCCTAGGATAGAATTTGTACATGTAAATGTTGACTTTCACTCATTGTTTTTACCCTACCTTGGATTGCCGAAACATACTTATTTAATCTATGATTACTATTTAAGTAAAAATTCGATGTTTACATGGTACTAAATCTATGTAAGGAACTCGCAAAGGTAGTATAAGATTGTAGTAAAGCGGCAAGGCATCAATATATACGGGGCAAAAGCAAGGTGCAAGGTAATGTCTATTCATAGCAAAGAAAATGCACGCTGCACATGTAATAGGTCAAAACCTAAAGGACTAATTTAAATACTTAATCAGAAAATTAAAGCGTATAGGTTGCCAAAACAGCAGAACACAAAAGTAAGCTACCATCTAAGCAGCACAGACACGGACACCGTGTCTGACACTGACACCGACGAGGACACCGGACAGCGCAATTTCCAAAAAGACCAGATTTTGGACACCGCTGAATTTTTTTATATATTTTTATTATGTATATATATAGTCATTAAATATCAAATACATTCTACATCTAAAATAGTAAACAATAATCAATAAACACAAAACAAGCAACTCAAATAAAAGTCATACTTAAAATTTAAATGCAATATAGTTCAAAAAAACCATGGTACATAACATAACAAAGTACTTCGCAACTTAACTCTTACTAAGTCATGCAAGCAGGTAACAGAAACAGAGAAAGCGCCCTCTCCTTCACCGTCCAAACAGAAACAGCGAATAGGAATAGGAAACAGAAACAGGGAACTCCTGCAAAGTCATAAGAAATTACTTCACTACTTAACTCTTACAAAGTCACACAACTATTATCTCTTTCCTTCGACCAAGGGCTCAATCTACATCAATCGTGTCATCTTCGAATGTACCGAAACGAAAGAAAGAGATGAGAGAGAGAAGGAGACCCCAGGGAAGAAGGAAAAAAGAAATAGATGAGAGAGAAAGACGAAGGTACCTGTTGCTGGAATCCGGCGACGGCGGCGAGATCCTCCAGCGACCAGTTTGGGTGCGTCGTCTGCTTCGTTCTCTTCTCTTGACGCCGCAAGAAGAAAACTCAGAAAACGGTAATGGGTCGATCTAATTAGGCTTCCTTAAAGTTTATTTCTAAAAGAGCTCCAAAATTGTCGATTATTACACATAAACCCCCAAAATAAGTTTGAAAATTTATAATTTGGCCCCATACATTTTGACACTTGACGTTTACAAATCGGCAGAACCAGGATTTTTCTCTAGGGTACAAAAAATATATCAAATTCACTAACTTTTTTTTAAGTAAAATAATATACAAAAGATGAGTGCACTTAAAAAGTATATAAAAGATATAATTAAATTTCATGAGAGTCGTTAAAAACTCTTTACAATATAATAAAAAATGAATACAAAATAAAAATTAAGTGTTTACAAACAAAAACATAAATTACTACTCAACGAGTCTTCGAAAATTGGTAATACTTGATTATAGCCTTATGCCCAATAGTTGTGAAGACATTTTTCTCAATCTAACAAATCAAGCTATTATTCATTCATTCATCTCAGATAGCTAAACAACAGTACATTTCAAGGTCAAGATCAACCTCTCAATCTCAACACAACATCACATAGTTAAATAACTGTACATTTCAAACTCAAGATCAACGTCTAATTTTTAAACTAAATCACATTCTAAGATCTACCTCCCAAGCTCAAGCTCCCAATCTCAACACAATATCAAATTACAACACAACATTACATTTCAACCTCTTAATTTTAAAATTAAATAGCCCAACAACCGTAAGCTTAATATCACATTTCAACGCAATTAGACATTATTTATGCAGTACATTAGGAATTAGGAAAACAATTCGCCAATTAAGAATCAAGCCAAGCAGTTAGGAAAGCAAATGAGCAAATCAATTAATGAGCAACTCAATTAGGAAATTAATTAATGAGCAAATCAAATCAATTAGAAAAGCAAATAATCAAAGTAGCCAAGCAGAAAATGCCTACCTCAAATTCAAGAAAATGAAGGAAGATTGTTCACTGTTGACTTGTTCAATGGCTGTCCTTGTCATCGCGGGTCCTTCTCCTCGTCGCCGGCACCTAGCAGACAAGAGGGTTGTAAACGCTGGTAGAGTCCTCGCCTTAGCCACCTTGCCGAGTCACCGATCACTAGTATTCTACTTCAGTGTTTCTTGTCGGTGTATTCCAAATCTAAATCTGTCGGTCACCGTCTGGCCGTCACCGATTGCCATTGATCAAGTCAGTGGCTCGGTGAGGTGTCTGGTCATCACCGACATCACAACCATCTAGGTGAGAGAGCTGTCTGAGAGAGTCAAACGGGCAAGACTGGTAAAGTCGTAAAGAGAAAGAGAGAGAAAAAGGCTGAAAGAAAGACTTGGTTTAAAATAGAATTTGTTTTTTTTTTTGAAGAGTTTAGGGGGGTACACTAGCCTTGTCTAGCTCTAACGTAGTTCCGTCGCTGCTTACGAGGTGATGAATGGATAAGGTCTTCAGAGTATTCACTAAGTCTCTACACATGCTTCTTGTAAATAAGAGATAATTTTAGAGATTTAGAGCAGAACTCTAGAAGGGAAGGAAAGTTTATAAATATATCTAGATACTATTGTATATAGCTATAGATACGGAAGTAGACCGTAGGATCAAATGTATTTCTACCGTTCGTTGAGGAGGTTGAGTAGTATAAATAGCTAAAGCCTTACTTGTCGAAGGCATAGAGTGATCTAAGCATTGTAACATTCTCCAAGCAATATAGTGGATATCATTCTCCCAAACTTTTGTTTTACTTTATTCATCTACTATTAACATCACCCAGCCTGAGGAATAGGTTCACTTAGCGTGCAAGCGGAGGCCTGATTTAGTTAAATGACGCACAATAGACTTAGAGAAATCTTTAGTGCCGTGATCGGTGGTATTCCAAAAAAATAAAAAAATAAAAATGGGACACCACTGAGAGGTGTCCGAAATGTGTCCGGAGGTGTTGGTTAAGTGTCAGGGTGTTGGTGAGTATCCGACATCATACGTCACCCAATATGAGGTGCCGGTGCTTCCTAGACTACCATATAAACTCTAACATAAAATTCAGAAATTAGAATGAAAAAAAGATATCGAGCCTCGTCTCAATACCAGAATTTATCAGCAAAGTCATTTATACATAGCAGCAAAATCCAAAACAAGATTCACCCACACATACACGCATGAGCGACCTAAAGGTAGGCCAAAAGCATAGTTTACAGAGAACTGAGAGGCAGATGCTCCACAGTTACAACAGCTTGAAGTTTCGATAGGAGTAAAATCAAACGAAAGCTGAAATTACAAAGACACCGCATAAAGTAGGAGTAGACAGGTCTTTGGAGATCCACCTTAAACGGTTCGAACAACTCTAACCGACGACACTTGCTGCTTTCCGATGATTAGTTAGTGTGTGTGTGTGTGTGAGAGAGTGAGAGAGATTGTGTGCGTGTCTTTGAACGCGCGCGCGCACTCGCGAGTGTGTGTTGAAGCTGATGGTGGTTGAATGGTCAGAGGTGGCGGAGATGTTAATCTGTGGTGGCGGAGATGTTAATCTGTGGAAAGTGAGAGACAAAGGGATTAGTCTCACAGCTATGTCAGGAGCCAATCTCTGCATTTTTGAGATTCCGGGCCCAACATCCATCCCCAGCTACAACCCGGTAAAGGCCGTTTAATTAGAACCATGACGTCATTAATACATGAAAAACAAAACGACAAAATTTGATTTAGTAACCGTAAACATTCACTTTACTCGTTTCAGCTTTAAAATTATTTTATGATTTATCCTTTCAGCTTTAAAATTATTTTATGATTTATCCTTTACAGTTTAAACTATCGAGCCATAAATATTTGCGGCTGATATGATCGGGTATTGGCGTAACACCCAAGGAAGAAAAAACATTAGGAACTCTAAAACTAGAAATTTGCCAAATGATTAAGTTGGTCCAAATTCAGTCTGGCCCAGAATCCAAATAGCATCTATAGAAACTGAGAGCAAATGTAGCACATCATCGAATAAACAGCTCTTTCAGTTGGTACGTGGGAGAGGGATTAGGATCCTCTTCTGCTCTAACTGAAAAAAATTTAACGACGAAAAAAAAAACGCTATATTTTTTTAAGACAAAATACTTTCAGTGACAATATTTTCCCAATACCATACAGCAAAGGATCATTATTCGTAAGAGAGCCAATGCTTGGGCACAAAGATGATATGACCTTTTTGCCACAAGCTGAGGCCACAATACCAACTTCGTAATGCTATTAATCTCAGGGGAAGCGCCCTTTATTGTAGACAGAGCTTAATCTCGCGGGGCAACCAAAGGGGGATACACTGATCTTCCCCCCATTTTGCTCAGGAGGGGGAAACCCGAAATCTCCGTCACTGACCAAAAAGAAATACTACAGACTCGAGAAATGACTTGTTATTCCAAACCAACTACTCAGAAGCCATAACCAAAACCGAGGGCTTGACCAAATCCGAGAAAGCATCCGCAGATAAAATCTTCAATCAGCATTTACTTTTTGAGGCAGAGGCCATGTGAACGATCAAGTCGATCACACGTGAGCTGCAAAAGCAGTGAGTATTGAATCAAGGAATGTTCAACTAACCGTGAGATTGATTAGGTATAAAGTGGATTCAATGTAATACGCGACAGAAGAATAATTACCTGTATCCCCACTCATTGTCATACCACGAGACAAGCTTCACAAAGCCATCATTCAAAGCAATCCCGGCCTTAGCATCAAAGATGCTTGACCTGCTATCACCAACGAAGTCGGTGGATACCACATCATCTTCGGTGTAGCCCAAGATACCCTTGAGTTTGCCCTCCGACTCCTCCCTGATCACCAACAAAACATACAGAGAAAGTAGATTAGAAGTGTTCGTAATCAACCACAAACGATTTAGTTTAAAGAGTACCAATTAAGCCAAAAAATATATATATGAACATACAAAAAAACAGAACTTACTTGATAGCAGCTTTGATCTGCTCATAGGTGGCCTTCTTTTCAAGCCTTACAGTGAGGTCCACAACAGAAACATCCACAGTAGGAACACGGAATGACATACCAGTCAATTTGCCGTTTAGAACTGGCAGCACTTTGCCAACAGCCTACAAATATAGGAAATGCTAAAAAATTCAGCACCAGTATGATAGATAGAGATCCATCCAAGAAATACAATTTTAATTCACTAACTTCATTTATACCTTGGCAGCTCCAGTGCTGCTGGGGATGATGTTGAAAGAAGCAGCTCTTCCACCTCTCCAATCTTTGCTTGATGGTCCATCCACAGTCTTTTGAGTAGCTGAAACGAACAAATTGAAACCAGTGTAAGACTCGATTAATATCAGTAAAACAACTAGCACCAACTTTTTCTTACCAGTAATAGAGTGGACAGTGGTCATGAGACCCTCAACGATGCCAAACTTATCATTGATGACCTGCAAATAGAAAAATTGAAGTGATATAAGCTAAACTGCAAACAATGAACTTACTATGACTAGATGAATTGGAAGAGGCTGCCGGATATAACCTTAGCCAGGGGAGCCAGACAGTTGGTAGTGCAGCTAGCATTGGAGACAATGGTAAGCTCAGGTTTGTATTCCTTTTCATTGACTCCCACAACAAACATGGGAGCATCCTTGCTAGGTGCAGAGATGACAACCTTCTTTGCACCACCCTGAGCACGTCAATCGATCCAAGTCAACCCATCAGTTCAGACAAACCTTCAAATCCCTCAAATTATAATCAAATGCTACTTACTGATAATGCATAAGATCAAACTTGAACAATTTTGACCAATTATCAGGGCAATTATTTTTCAATCATAGAGTTGTAAATAGCAAAGAGCATTTGAAAATTAACTTCGACAAGCTAATATTGTTCAACAAACAATAATTTGAAAGCCCAAAAATCACATTGAATCAGATTTGGTCTCAAGATCAATACCATATTAACTTGAAAGACAGTCGTAAATCAGAAGGGAGATCAAATCAAACCTTCAAATGGGCAGCGGCCTTGTCCTTATCAGTGAAGACACCAGTAGACTCAACCACAAAGTCGGCACCAGCAGCACCCCATGGGATCTCTTCAGGGTTTCTAATTAAACAAGAAACAACCATTCAACAACGCCCCCCAATTAAAACCTATTTGATAAATAACAGATCCAACTCCTGCAACTGTACCTGATTCCGAAAACAGTGACTGGCTTGTCACCAAAAAGAAGGGTCTTCTCGTCCTTGACCTTAAGCTCATGATGCTTCCATTGGCCATGAACAGAATCATACTTGAACATATAGGTCTGCATATTTCACAATAATCCAAATAAGTATCCAAAATAAAATCAACATAAATCTTCCCACCCACCCACCCATGCATAAACGAACGGTTGAACATATAAAATGTAAATAACTCAGAAAGATAAATTGAATTTGAACCTACATTTCAGGAAAAACTCACAAATTTACTTGAGACCCTAATTCTTGAAAATTACACAAATCGTTAGAAGCTAAATTTCTGGAAAATTTTCCCATAAAACAAAACACACTTACACACACCCCTTCTGCGTGTACAAATTCCACGTAACCACCACACACTATATACTATATAGTTTTACGAACACATATGTGAAAGTCGTAGTACCATGTAGTCGGTGGTGATGAATGGATCGTTAACAGCAACGAGTTCAACATCGTCCCTCTGCAGAGCAACCCTGGCGACCAAACGCCCGATCCTCCCAAATCCTAATAGATACAGACAGATCAGACAAGATCAGCCCATTTCCACAACATTCAAACCCAGATCAATCAAACTACAAAAAAAAAACCAAATAGATTAACAAAAAAGAAAAACAACCCACCGTTGATTCCGATCTTGATCTTCTGAGCTGCTTAGCAAAACAAAACAAACACAAAACAAAAATCAAACACACACCCAAAAAGAGTCATACATCAGATTAGAGACGAAAGGGATCTGAACAGCAATTACCCATGAGTGATGAGAGAGAGTAAAGAGAGGAAATAAGGGTTTTAGAGATAGAGAGAGAGAGTTGTGAGTGAGGACAGAGATTGGGGGTTAGTGCTTTAATAGAAAGGGCGGATTACTCGAAACCGGTAGGTGTGGTTGGTCACGTGACGGGGGGCGCCCATTGATTACTCTGACTTAGTTACAATCCCCTGTATTATTAGCCGCTGATTTAATTAATTTCGAGAGGCTTCCTTCAAAAAGCAATTTGATTTCTGTACTTCTTAAAAGAAAAGGTAAAGAGATTTACTATAGTTCACTTCAAATTAAATCATTCCATGTTTCAGAAACACAGAATGTTTGTTGTGCATGCTAAGCACCACCAAGAGTACGTTGATACGTGAAGTGCAAAGCGTTGTGGTGTCGGGCGCTGAGGAACGTACACGTATATAAAAATTTTGACAAGATCGACGTGTGCAATATCTTGAAACCGCACTAATGTACTATGCCTTATTTCGAACTGATGGTAAGGTGTTCCATAAGCGGGCTCATGTGATTAATATTGAATCATGATATTAAACAGGTCGAAGAGATACTTTCTACATCTGACTGCATTAAATTTGTAAAAATATTTTTAATATTTAGCTAATCATTTATTATATTTACCGGTTAATGTAACAGTGTCACATGAAAAAATAAAAAAGATGCTATAGATTGCACCAATTCAAATGTAAGAATATGATATAAATACAAATTATATATATACACACACACACTAATTAATGGTGGGTTACATTCTTGGTTGTCAAGCTATGTTGACACTTGCCCTAAATATGACCTTTGGTAGTAGAATATTCTGGAAAAGATGCCGGTGGGCCGGCGGTGAGCGGAAGTGTCCAAATCGAAGAGTATTTGGGCTGGATCACAAGGGTAAAATTGAACAGTTCTTCGGTAAGATTTTGAGGGTGGACTTTCTGGTTGAGTAGGTAAATTTTAACACCGCCTTTTTGGTTTGGTGGTCCTGATTTTCCAATGGCTGGCCCAGCCTTTTTTCAAACTTTCAACCATTAGCTTCTTGTTTTCTTCTGGTATATCAAAAATTCTTTTGATGAGGATCACGAGAAAATGTCCACCAACAAATTGCTTGTTTTGTACTTTTTACTTTTTAAAATGGATGTATGTTAAAAGGAAGTACGACTAAGAAATCCTTCGAGAAAGATAAGGAAATAGACATCCGCGACTAACAGGAGGCGCACCACCTTTTGCGATTATTTAAAATAAAAAGAATAACTCTCTGTTACATTTCGATCTTTATAAGTTAATCTGCGTAGTGCACGTGAAAAACAAACGAAATTATAAACTTGAATAGAAATTTAAAAATCCTTTACTATATATTAACCAGACAATGAAACTGGTTATCTTTACTTTGAATCAGTTTCTTCGTAGAACCGAAAAAGTAACAATCCCTAGATATAAGCAAATCATTGGAACAATAATTTAACATATGTTGAGAGTAATTTCTACGTTGGAAGTGACGTCCACTTACAGAGATGTAAAGTTATTTGTTATTGGTATCAAGTTGAAGTTTGACTTTACACCTGGCCACGTGGTTGGGCTCGACTTGTTTGGACCCTGATCTAATCTTGCATGCCATTGATTGGAACTTGTCTCAAGATTCTCATCTGCCTCATGTGATTCTTAAAACTTTTCCATATTTAAAGTTGAGGCCACTTCTTCAAACAGGCGTGACACTTGACTCCTGCATTGTTTTTTTTTTTTTGTGGAAAATAGGGGATGCAACTCGAATTTTGGAAATAGTTTACAACTCTTTATAAAACGATAAAAATATGATCGTTATATATGTTTAGTTATTTTAATTAGAGATGCTGAAAAAGTGCTGTAAGAATTACCATTAAAGATTGTCACGGAAATGTTACGAACAATATTTAGCGACAGTTACTGCTCACTATCTAGACAATTTCAAGCTATTCATGCTCTCCCGGTTGCAGCCGAAATCTTTTCTTGTTATTTCTCTCTTTTTTCTGTTGTCTTCCCTTTGAATATAATATGAATGTAGATACTAAGGCTTTGTTTGACAAAATTTTTTTTTTGGTTTTCAGTTTTTAAAGAGCAGTTTAATTTTTTTTTTTTTATAAAAACAAGTGGGTGTTTGATAACCCCTTTTTTTTTGAGGTTTTTTTTTTTGGTGTTTGGTAACCCTTTTTATTTTGACTTTTTTTTTTTGTGGTTTGCGGTGGCGGTGGTCGACGGTGGTGGTGGTGGTGGCCGACGGCCGGAGGTGGCTGCCGGCAGTCACCGGCGGTGGTGGCCGGCGGCCGGAGGTAGCTGCCGGCAGTCTCCGGCGGTGGTCGCCGGCGGCCGGAGGTGGCTGCCGGCGGTGGTGGCCGGCGGCCGGAGGTAGCTGCCGGCCGTCTCCGACGGTGGTCGCCGGCGGCCGGAGGTGGCTGCCGGCAGTCTCCGGCGGTGGTCGCCGGCGGCCGGAGGTGGCTGCCGACAGTCTCCGGCGGTGGCTGCCGGCGGCCGTCGCCGGCGGCCGGAGGTGGCTGCCGGCCGCGGGCAGTCTCCGGCGGTGGTCGCCTGAGGTGGCTGCCGGCGGTGGAGGGTGGTGGTGGTGGTCGAAAAAAAAAAATCAAAAGTGAAAAAAAAAACCAGTTTTTGGAGTTTTTTTTTTACTCTGCAGTTTAAAAACTGATTTTTTAAATTGAAAAAAAAATGGTTACCAAACGCTCATTTTTTTTTCAGTTTTTAAAACTGAAAAAAAAAGAGGGAAAAAAAGAGTATCAAACGGGGCCTAAGATATGTAAAGTGGGCGTTTACTTTCAGTGTTTTGTGCATTTTCATACTCTCATTCGTTGCTGAAAAATATGTAACAGGTAAGCTATTTAGTAATCTAGTGATAAACAAGACGGCGTGAAAGATGTTGAATTTAATAAACAGGCTTACGTAGATCCACCGGGCACTTCATAATTTCCTCTCTCACTTTTGACTTTACAAAATGTAAAACAGCATCACACCAAGTCAAAGATGTTGAATTATGTTGTATTAAAGCATACAATTTATCAAACCAAAGTCGAAGGTTGAATTTCATGTATATCTATCTCCCTTTTCTGATTTCTGTTGCAAGTTCTGTTTCAAAGTTGTTTAACGAGGTGAAAAGAAAACTAACGGCTCTGAGAGCAATTGCTTTGAACTGAAATTGGAGACACCCAAAATGTCCCCTCCTTTCGAGTCCTACCACAAGGCATTCCCATGTCTTTCGGGCTTGCAAGAATGTAGTACATGACATATATATACAGATGGAGCTGTACAATTTATGGTTACTTCTCCTTGGATTTTAAGTTCTTGGGGAAGGAACCATCCTAGCCTTTCTTGCTAAGGGAAGAAAGGGTGTGTTTCGTTTCTCTAGCTCAATCCTTGCTGCACCAACATGGCGTCTGCTGGTTTCGCGAAGAGATGGTTGAGGCCTGAGGTAAGTTCCAAGCATTGTTTCGTGCTACATATTCATATTTGTATAGACACAGAGGGGTGCGTACCATGGTGTTTACGACATTCATTCTGGCAAAAGTTTTCAACGAAAAGATATCGACAGATACATAATAAGATGATTTTGTATATATTCAACGTTATGAAAGAGTTCCCGGGCTAAAGTTGCAGGTCTTTCCTTGAAGTTGTATCTCATTTTTGTAAAAGTGCGCTAGAGATAAAACAATTCATGAATGCCTATCTCGATCTTGTGGACACATGCATATAGCGCTTTGTGCATCCGAACTACTCGTACGTGGGACTGGAGCAACTACTAGGCTCAAGTTATGCAATTTCCCTTGCCAACTTCGTGCATATTATTTCACATATATATCAAGCAATTAAAATTGCTGCGCAAAGCAGTGCTTTCCTACTACTACGTACATTGATCAGCATCTTATAGCCAGTAGAGAATGATCATCAGCTAATTAATTAGCTAGATTTGCACCGAAAAGATATAACAAATCCTCCTCCTCTTCATTGGCATGTGGGTATAGGTATATCCTCTCTTTGCAGCGGTTGGTGCAGTTGTGGGCATTTGCAGCATGCAACTTGTGAGGAACATCTGCATCAACCCTGAAGTGAGGTCTGTGTATCAGATTACGAATACTTTACCGAGCAATCTACAATGGTTTTTAAGGTTTGAACATGATGATAATCTTTTCTTACGTTGGTGTGAAACAGGGTTAAGAAAGAGAACCGAGCTGCAGGAGTTCTTGACAACTTTGAAGAGGGTGAGATGTATTCACAGCATGCAGTCAGGAAGTTCCTCCGAGGAAGACGACCGGAGGTCATGCCGTCTGTCAACGAGTTCTTCTCCGATCCAAAATGAAGCAAAATCTGCTGTTGAGGATAGTGATGATGATGTTTGTTCTCTTCCCTTGCAGCTTGGGAAAGAGCATGTTGCTATATATGGTTCTTGTTGAAGTTTGCAAGTTGGGCCTTATTTTGATATTTTCTACTTTGATGCTTTATGAATGCATTTGGTATGCATAATATTTAATTTCTTTCCACGAATTCCACAAAACAATAAATAGACGACAAATAATAACAATGTTGTTGTCACAAAAATTTATATGGGACAGCCAAACGTGTAGACCGTCGGATGTGCATTATAGCTGCCCTTTAAAATGCATGAGTCCTCGGGTAGAATTGTTCATAGTGGGGTCCATCACTTCGGTAAAATGGTAATATGATACTAGACCTTTTACATGCATTTTTGAACCGAAGTACGTGTATCCGAATCTCGTGACCGGTGTGAGAGCGTCAACCTATTTTCTTCGGGAAACATCTAAACTAATGTATTCTTACATTTACTCATACATCCCCATGCTAACGTGATTAGGTGCCTTACCCCAAGCTGCCTTCCCATGGGTCTCGTTCTTCGACGTTGTTAAAGCCTTAAAGGTATAGTTATGAGAACGAACCGGTTTGTTCAACCGGGCACTGTTAGGCAAGAGGTTCAGTTCCTCCGTTGCATGAAATTAAAATGCATGTGAACCGGATGAAACCAATATTAATTCCTTTATACTGAACAAGCACGGTGTTGAACTGCTCGGGTGAACCGGTTTGGAACCGCTTTGCAAGATATTTCAATTAAAAAATGATTGCAATTGTGGATGTACAGGCTCAAACCTTGATTAGTTATGTGGAACTCCAAATGTGACGCCATTCTGTTAACAAAGCGACAACATTATACTTCTTTTGGCTTACTTTTTGTTAATATACTATACTTTCTTTTTAAAATTAGTTAATCTAGAATACTTTGAACTGATTGGATGACTGACTTGTTGAACCAATGAATTGGCACTTTGATCGGTTCAATTCTGATAACTTTGTACAAGTTAAAGAAAATCGTTGGCCACTGCACATGTTTGTGAACCCTTTTGTTCAAATAGTGTACTCCCAAACAAAAGTCCTAGAGAAGCTGCATTAACGGCGATTTCTTGTAGCGACTCTTTTGTTCTGTAGCTATAAGGTTGCGGCCGTATAAAAATGCCGCCATAAATAATGGTTTCGAGTCACTTTCTAGCTTCGTGACGATTCTTTACCAGCTTGAAAATTGAGAATTTGGGGAAGAACTCCCATTACCAGACTACTAGGGTTTTGTTCAGCCGATCAATGGTGGGTTTGAGGTTTACCATTTTTGTGGCAATTTGATTATCACAGCCAGCGCTATGTTCAAATTGCTTCTTGACAAATTTCCCTGGCTCAACAATTGCTCCAAGAACTTGTAAATGATAACTGTAGGCCGCAAATATATCACAATTGGCCTAGCTGGTTAAGCATTTTGAGGTCATGAAATGCAAAGAACTGCTTAATGTACTCTTTCATATAAACCATGTACATTGCTTTGTTCAATGCATGCCCTGCATTACAGGCTGTACCGCTGTAGGAATTCTTGTTACTGTTTTTGCTACACTTCCATCATGCACTGTGTCTAATGGATCTGATCAGATTAGTTCACTTTCGTTTCGTCTACCTTTTCCTGCTGCAACATGGTTTAGCTGAACAGTCTTGGCTTAGCTTTAAGTTAAACTCCACTGATGGTTACTCTTGGATGATCTCCTCAAAAATTCCATTACCAGCTTTGAAAATGCGGAAGAGCTGTCGCTGAGCAACTGAGCAGGGGAGTCATACTCAACAACTTTGCCTGTTCATGGTAAGCAATTCTGTAAGTTTAGCAAAATTTTAGTTTTAATGAATGGCAAGAAATCTTAGTTTTGCTGTATCTTCCCATAGCAACCATTTCATTTTTACCTAAATAATGTGTTTGCTCATATGCAAGTTGCACATGAACATGACTCCCTGGTTCCCTATTGCATAATGCAACAAATACTTTTAATTGCATCATGGTATGCCAAATAAATGAATTGTATGTACTTGTTGATTCAGCTAGAGTAATATATTTTAATGCTCAATATTATTGAACTTTTCCAAGATGAATGTTATTATCTACTTATAGGACTAGAACTACAATAATCTGTTGACAGTGAAGAAGCATGTTAGTTTTTTGGGGAAGGGGTTTCTTTTATATTGTTACCTTCATCAAGAACTAGGACTAGGTCATTGTCAATGACGGTGGGTATACGGTGGGCTACTGTAATAACTGTGCATTCGCTTGTTTGTTCTCTTAATGTCTTCTGAATCACATTGTCAGTCGCTGTATCCACTGAAGCCGTAGCTTCATCCAACACCAGTATTCTCCTCCTTTGTAGCAGCGCCCTAGCTAGACATACAAGCTGCCTTTGTCCCACACTCCAGTTTTCTCCATCTTCTGCAACTGCATCAATTGCCAAGACTTCAGAACAACTAGCCTTGTCAAATTTAATAAGCCGGAGTCTTATTGAATGTGAGGGGTGAAAGTCCTGGTCCATTCTCATAGTGCCTATGTTTGTGTACCTGGTGTATCAAGAAGTCTTTGATCCTGCCTTACCATCTCTGCGAGTTGACACTTGTTCAATACCTGGCACATCAATTTATAGCAGTGAATAAATGATTTGAATGATTCAGAACAAACACTATAACAAGAACAATCACACATTACCTCCCACATTTCGTGATCTGAGTACTGTTGTAGAGGATTGAGATTCGTTCTCACAGTTCCTCGAAACAAAATTGGGTCTTGTGGGATTATACTCAGCCTAGACCTCAGATCCTGCAAACCTATTTGAGAGATATCAACTTCATCAATCAGTATTCGTCCTTCGGATGGCTCCACCACCCTGAAAAGTGCTTGTATCAGGGTGGACTTTCCGCTCCCTGTTCTTCCCACAACCCCAATTTTCCTTTTTCCTGAAAATGTGCAAGTGATTCCTTTGAGAACTGCTGGGCCGGCAGGGTTGTATTGAACATGCAGATTTTCAAGTTCTATTCTTCCGTTAGTCGGCCAGTCAGGTTGAGGTCTGCAATTTTCAATCACAAGTGGTGCTTCACTCGGTATGTTGGTATATTGAAGAATTCTCTCCACCGAGATCATCTTGTTTTCGACATTGCAGAGGTTCCATATGGCCCAAGCCTGAAGAATATTTAGGTTCAATCCATAGGTAGCTGCCAGTCCTGCCAAGCCTGTGATGTATAAAGGAGTCAATTAGTTCAAACACAACTATCAAGGGAATATGAACTAAATGATATTGGTGAACAGATGATGGTGATACATGAGAATCATGAATAATCTGCTGTGGTTATGCTCAAGCGTGTCGCTTAGGCATACCTTGCATTCAGTAAACAGTGTATCACCTTGAAAGCTAGCAAAAGGGGAACTCACTTAAAAATTTTAAGAAAAGGGAGATAGAGAGAAGAGCTTACTGGGGTCAATCGATGACCTTGGAAGGCTCACCAAGATGACTAGGAGGAGGAAGAATACAAGGTTGAAGAGAAGATTAATGCGGACGCTTAGCCACTCCATTGTGGCAAAGTTGTGAAAGGCGACACGGGAATAATCATCTATCAGACCTAAACTCTTCTTTACGAAGCTTTCTTCCTTATTGAAGCAACGAATTGTCGCTGCCCCATTGATGGACTCTGAGAAGTGGTGAAGGATTGGAGCTTTTTGAATCCCAACCATCCTGGCTAGTTCTCTAGCAGTAGTAATATAATTAGCCTGCAAAACACATTGATACTTCAGTATGTTGTGTGGAACTTTTCATGTAGAACTGCCACTTTGGGATGAAGGTAATATATCATGTTCTTGTGCATGGTAGCCAACTGCCGCGTTTAGAATATACCATTATTCGTCTCCTGAGAGAGGTTGCATTTACATTTTAGTCTATTAGCAACGGAAAACGAGTTCAAGATGGATGTTATTCTTGCCTGATACCATATGGAGACGGCCAGGACGACTAGGAACAGAAAAAAGACTTGCCAGGCAACATGGGACATAAGGGCCATGATACTCAATAGCTGGATCAGGGCAAATGCTAAACCAGCTAATCTGTAGGGAAGATCTGTGTCCACTATACTTTGATCTGTAGAAGACTGTAACAGAAACACATAAAAGAAGAATTTAGATAATATTGACTGCATAATGGAATAAATTAGAACAATAATTGTTGAAATAATATGTAACTTACACGGTAGAGGATTCGGCTAGAAGGAGTTGAGTCAAAGAAAGATAATGGTGCCCTAGAAACTGATGTAATCATGCCTAGGAAAAGGCGTTGCGCAGTCTCAATAACAGTACTTGACAGCAACACTGCCCTCCCTAGTATGAAAATTGAACTTCCACCGGATATCAAAACAAACATCCCAATCAACTGCTGTCTGCTAACCCTGCCTTCTTGTTCTGTCCCCCAAGCAATCCAGTAATTGCTGGCCATTTGAAGACCCTGGAATAGAATATGACACAGAAGGATAATCGGAACAAGAGCTCCTTTATATGCAGAAGTGACAAACGTTGAGTAGACATGCCAACTAACTCGACCAGTTTCTGTTTCTTCTTGCCGAGTTCTGTCTAAAATCCTGATGTTGCTGGTGGGCTTTTCGAAACTTTCCTCCTCTGTGACTTCAGTTTGATTCTTCTGATTGTGTCCCTTGGCTATGCAGTTGCATTGTTGAGGTGGGTTTACTTGATTTAGAGATCGATTATGAGCAGCCATTTGTCTAACAAGTTCACTGTCAGGTTCTGCAATCAAATCTTTATACCTGCCTGACTGGACAATCATGCCATCCTTCATTACCTGAAGTAAACAGTTTAAAGTAAGATTCAGTCTTGGGATTAGTGTACTCTATTCAGTCTTGGGATTAGTGTACTCTACTTCTGCGAGGGCTTACCAAAACAATGTCTGAAGCATCTAAATATTCCAGCTGATGAGTGACATAAATGACGGTCTTCCGACCTAAAAGCTGCATTAGACACTCCTGCAGAAAGAGAGACTTTGAGGAAACTGATTTATCATACAACCAAAAGTAATAGTGCAGTATTGACAAAGCAAATCTAATAGGGAAAGATGTTGCTTGCCTTGAACATATGAGCTCCAGTATGTGCATCAACTGCACTGAAAGGATCATCTAGGAAATAAACGTCTGAATCATTATAGATTGCTCTTGCTAACTGAATCCTCTGCTTTTGTCCTCCACTTAGGTTCACACCTCTCTCCCCTATCACAGTCATATCTCCATCAGCCCAAGTATCAATATCACGTTTCAAAGCACATCCTTCCACTACGTCCTCATAGAAGGCCCTATTCATTTCCTTCCCAAACAACACATTCTCTCTTACAGTTCCAGATTGAATCCAAGCACCTTGAGGGACAAAAGCTTTTGATCCATGAACCTTGATACTCGCCCCAGAAATCCTTGGAATCTCGCTTAGCATACTGCAGAGTAAGCTTGATTTTCCTGATCCAACTGAGCCACAAATAGCCACCTTGTAACCTTTCATTATCTTCATTTTCTCTGCAATTTTCACCGTGGATTGTCTAAAATTCGTGTTATTAGTTTCCCATGCATACTCTCCTGCTTCAATTTCAATTGCAACACTAGGTGCTTCTGAAGTATGATAGATTGGTAACATTTTCTGGTCTTGCTCTTTGAGGAAATCTTGGATCCTATCAACTGAAACTTTTGTTTGAGCTATCATGGAAATAAGCTCAGGCAAATTGTAAATAGGTTCTTGTAAAATTCGGAAAGTTGCTAGAGCTGAGAGAACTGTACCCGACGTCAATGGTGTTTTTACAGCAATACAAACACCAAAAGTTGCCACTGAGACTAAGGTTGGTGAAGTCCAGAAGAGAAAGGCCATTGCTGAACTTGTGTAGAGGTATCTCTTCAGCCAACCTCTCTCAATTTCTCGAAGACGAAGGAGTTTATTTACATAGGTGGATTCCCACGAGTGCAGTTTCAAGACTCTCATGCTCTTCAAGGTCTCCGAAGTAGCTTTGATTCTGGAGTCCTTGGCTTCCATTATCTTGTTATGGAGCCTTTCCTGCATATTGGCCAGTGGGGTGTTGCTCACCATCACAACAATTGTGGAGAACAGAGCAGCCATGGAGGGAGCAGCGCCTAAACTCCTGTAAAAAATTACCAAAGCCAAGGTAACCTGTACAGGCAGCAGCCAAATCCCGTGAATGTACCAGCAGAAGTCCCCAATCCTCTCAACATCCACATTGAGGATATTTATGATGTTACCATTGCTTGAACCGCCATATTTGACTGATAAAGACTTCTTGTATGTCAACACCATGAGCGCTGCCCGAACACGAATACCAATACGTTGAGCACCAAAATACCACTGTCTCTGGGACAATGATTCCACCGTCTTAGCAAAGAAGAAGATAAAAGCAAGAATCAGGCCATGGTGGTAGCTTGAACGGTTGTTCTCCGCCGTTAAGAAACTCATGAAGTTTTTTATCAAGAAGGGACCCGTATAGGAAGCAATCGTATTGACTCCTAACATGATCAAACAAAAGCACGTAAATTTCTGTTCTAAGGAATTGGTACCGACTGGAATATGATACAATAAACAAGAGTTACCTGCAAAAATTGCATTGATAGCCAGAGGTTTCCAGATAGCATAAATTATGGCATTGCGCAATGATGATGCTCTGGACTTGTGTTTTCGAAGTGACTCTTCCAACAAGGAAGCCGCTTGTTCAGCTGTTTCGGACCTAGGAATTGAAGGTATATCTGGTAAATCAAGTTTCTGGGTTCGACCCTTCTTGAAGAGTGGGTTGAGCCACTTGAACGTAAGCTGGCTCCAAACTCCGGCATTTGAAAAGGCAGCAGTAACACTAGAGTCGTTTTCGTCATCCTTTTGAAGTAGTGTTTGTTCAATAGAATAAAGCCCGTCATTATGTTTCTTGTTTGAACAAATGGGCAGAGGCAGAGCATTGAGACATAACAGAATTGACAATGGGAAGGCAGCAATATCGACGATGTTAGCTTCGGGTAGAATATTTGGCAGTTGTGTGTATTTGAAATGGGTTAGGACATAACTGAAGATCAAAACTGAATGAAGAGTTCCTGAAAAGACCCACCAGAGAATGAGCACCGAAGGCCACCTCTTGTATTCGCGGACATGTTTTCTGTTGAGTGAATAAGCAGCAAGAAAACTAGCTACAGTCCATGTCACAGCTGAGATGACAGAATCAACATTGATGGTTCTAAGGTTCCAGAATTTGTAAGAACAAAGCCCCAAGTAAGAAAGGGAGATTAAGATGTTTGATAGAACAGTTATCTTGGTAAAGACTGTCTGTTCTCCTTCTCTTGGTCCATGTGTTATCTGCTTATCACCAACTCCTCTCCTTTGCTTCAACATGTCTACTAAAACCCAGGTAAGGAACATCAACAGAAATGCTACATCAACTGCCTTCAGAATAGTATCCATTAGAGCAGAAGCTGAAAACCCAGAAACTTGAAGAGCCCAGAAGCTGCACTGAGTTCACCTGTTGAAAACATATCCATTTACGTGCTTTAGTACAACAATTCAAAAGCCAATTCTCATGAAGAGCAACAATTCAACAACTATGATTACTATGCAGTAAAAGGGATACAACTGTTGTGTCAGGAAAAGCCATGTAAATCCAGAAATGGATCAGCTTGAGTATGCAGACCTGTTAAAAGTGTGAAGAAGGCACGTGGGCCTTCAGAGGTACGTGGTTCAGTGTTGTACAGGAATCTGAGGTTTAGGCAGTGAGTGGAATGTCACCCAAAGCTTCGGTCTTGTGTGTATATATAAAGAAATAATCTAAAAAGAGAGCCATCCCATCATCAGATTCTTTCTCAGTTTTGTATATGAAAACAAGATGGGACCAGAATCACAACAACTTCTGCAATTGTGCTGTCTTAAACCTTAAGCTCGTTTTTCTGCCAGACATCTGGTGTTGTCTTCACTGAGAAGACAGATATTTTCGTTTCTTGTGTCATCATAACTATAATTTGGATACGGATAAGTTCCACTTGTTTTACTTCTAATTATACTAGTACTTTGTACGTGCTATTCACGTCAACCTTTACAAATTAAAATTATAGTATAGAAAAATCATAATCTCGTGTATTCAGTATATAACGATAATCAATTTTTTATGATTCAAATATACATATTAATTTAATTGAAGTTAAAGCGACAGGTTAAAACTAATATGTAAATGCATGATGATTGTTTTAAAAAAAATTATGAATCCACCTAAAAAATATTAATTGTCTCACAACCATCTTCGTCGGGCACAACTTCTACAGAACGTATGTGTACCTTAATTTTATGATAACGGTGGCCCGCCTTCTTACGAGGGTCTTACTCACCACTCTTTTGAAGTACAAATAATTATAATTTTATATTGTTGCATAGTTTAAACTAAAAGGTATTTAATAATTAATAAAATAATATTTTATCTTTATACCACCATCTATATAATCATAATTTTTCGGTTTTAGCTTTCAATCACTTTTATTTGTTTTTGACATTTTATATAATTCTGTAATCCAACTTGATAAACACAATAGTTATCACTAATGTGTCACAGTCTTCCTTCATCACCTTATTTTATGAAACAGTATTCGTATTTTATTTGAGAAAGATATTCTTATAAGTTTAGTATCTAATACATTTACTCGCTAGATGCAGTGAAAGGAGTAATTTCAGACCCATAAAACATAAAATGCCTACCTATTTACAAATACACAAATAATTTTTTAAAGTAATATTGTTATTAGGATTTTCCTTAGTGAACAAAAAAGAATTATGCGATGTAGATGGGAATAGAAATTATGATATCAATAGCTTTCAATCTCATTATTGTAATATTTTGTCACCTGAAATTAGTTTAATTCATTATGTTGACTTTCAAATAACATTAAAAGTAGCATAAATAATTTATTTTTATTATTTTAAGCTAAGTTCTTATTACAAATACGTAAAACCGTTCATTCATCTAGTATCCAACTATACGTTGTCTAAACGGTTAATGATAGTATAATAAATATAAATAAGATATGAAGTCATAATAACTTACACAATCATAAGCAGATTCATAAGTAGATTGTGTTTTTTTTTTTGGTAACAAAGACTGAACATGCTTGACAAGCATTCATCTACATATTGTGAAATACCTAAGTAAAGACAATGATAGTCATCCCTACTAATCTTTATTTTTAAGATTCAGATTTTAGAGAAGTGGTAGAGACATCATTAGCTAGAAGGTTGTGCCGATACTTAATAAAAAATTGATGTGAAATGAGTAATTTCAAGATTTTATTAGTCACATCCAAAAATAAATAGGAAGACGGTGAGGGTATCCATAACAATCAAAGAAAAAGAAAGGAAGTTAAGTTGCTCAATATTTTAAAGTGTCCTTAGAAAATTACTAACGTTTGCACGACCAAACTTAAGTCATATAATTAATAGACCCACAGATATATCTACACAAATATAATATTAGGTCTCAGAGCCAAGAATAAAAAAGCTGAAGCAAAATATTAATTCTTGTTCGTTTGCAATTTTGCTTTATGTGTTCATTTTCATCATTTTTAAATCCAGTTAGGTAATATGGGTGTGTACTTATATGATATTGACAAATTCTTTTTAGCTAGTTTCTCTGACAATGGGTGAGAGGCAGTCAAAAAAGGTAGATATTTTCACATTTCCATATTGTTTGGGTAAGATTTTTTAACAACATAACAAAAATAGTAAATGTACACGATGAAAAAAATCTTTGTAGTCAAAGTTAATTGCTCTACTTATGTCGTGAGATGTGCATGTCCTAATCTTTGTAAATCATTAAGTTGTGAATGATGACGAAGATACTTCATTTTATTAATGACAAGTTTTGTAAAAAATGAAAGAAATATTCATGTACTAATTGTAGCATTTATGAGTAGTTGAACAAATGGACTTGTTAAAAGAATCTAGATTATGGGTATCTTAATTGTGTGGCAAAGTAGTAATTTTTAAACATAAGAAGGATATTGTGGTCCAAAAATAATTTTCAAGGATTCACATTTTTATATGTAGTATAAATAAGCGTACTTTTTGCGGTTACAATTCTTCTTTGGGATAAGATTTTTGGGTTTATAGATATAACTTCATTGCTTCACTACTTTTCTAACAGTTCAAAAGATTTGTTAAATAAGGCCAACGTAATCATACGTGAAAGCGTACTGTTGAAACCTGTCACACAACGAGTTCAGAATTGAGCTTGTTGCTTCACATGAGTTCCTTCGCCCGTGGTACATCGAGCCAACCCATGTTCCTCCATAGAAGAGTCTCTTGCCTTTCTTAAAATTAAGCCATTACAATTAACTACGGAGTACAGTCTAACAAGATCAACTAACTAAAAAAACTATCATATAATAATTGTATGTACGAGGATAAGTGAATGATATGAGAATAAGTCAACAAAACATCTTCCAATACTCTTCCTGTTATATCATATTATCTTATCATTTCCCATGAGTTAATTGTCTTAATATTGAGACTCCTTTCATATTGTTGCCTCTCAATATTAGGAGTTACAACCCTAGAATTTTTGACATAGAAAGTTAGGAAAGACCTAAGGTCTTGGGTGAGGGTCCGCATGGGCGAACGGGTTCAGACCCCAATCACCAACAAAATTTAAAAATAATCCTTACTTCAAATTTTTGTGGTAAAGTTAAGTTACGATACTCTTAGGCTTCGTTTGACAAATTTTTTTTTTTGGTTTTCAGTTTTTAAAGAGCAGTTTTTTAAAGAGCAGCTTAATTTTTTTTTTTATAAAAACAAGTGGGTGTTTGATAACCCCTTTTTTTTTTAGGTTTTTTTTTTTGGTGTTTGGTAACCCTTTTTATTTTGACTTTTTTTTTTGGTGGTTTGCGGTGGCGGTGGTGGGGCGTAGCGGTGGTCGACGGTGGTGGTGGTGGTGGCCGACGGCCGGAGGTGGCTGCCGGCAGTCACCGGCGGTGGTGGCCGGCGGCCGGAGGTAGCTGCCGGCCGTCACCGGCGGTGGTCGCCGGCGGCCGGAGGTGGCTGCCGGCAGTCTCCGGCGGTGGTCGCCGGCGGCCGGAGGTGGCTGCCGGCAGTCTCCGGCGGTGGTCGCCGGCGGCCGGAGGTGGCTGCCGGTGGTCGCCGGCGGCCGGAGGTGGTTGTCGGCAGTCTCCGGCTGTGGTCGCCGGCGGCCGGCAGTCTCCGGCGGTGGTCGCCTGAGGTGGCTGCCGGCGGTGGGAGGGTGGTGGTGGTGGTCGAAAAAAAAAACCAGTTTTTGGAGTTTTTTTTTTACTCTGCAGTTTAAAAACTGGTTTTTTAAATTGAAAAAAAAATGGTTACCAAACGCTCTTTTTTTTCAGTTTTTAAAACTGAAAAAAAAAGAGGGAAAAAAATTTTGTCAAACGGGGCCTTAGTTGTTCAACCAGAAAATTCACGATCTCTGCGTGAATAGAGAGATTCAAATCTCTAATATCTATCCTAGGGTTTCAAAATCGTATGCATGCTTCATTATTCTTTTTTTTTTCTATTTTTTCGCCTTCATACGAAAACTTACAGGCTCGACACTAGTCTCCAGTAATGGAGAATAGCGCATGATCTCTTACAATCGACCGTCAAAGCAACACGGATAGCAGGATATAGATCATCTGCTGTAACCATGGTTGAACCATGATTACAGCAAGGGATCCAAATCCTGAGTAGCATCTCACCGTTCGCACATTTCTCTCTCTTCCCCCTCTCACAGCAATATGGGACAATACCTCTACTATAACCATGGTTACGACAAGTGATCCATATCCCGAGTAGCATCTCGCCCTTGGCACATTTGACAGCCTCGTGGCTGACACCAGAATATCCCTAGCGAGAACAGTACCCTAAGCATTGGAGTTTCAAGTGCAGGGCTTGAAACTTGAAAGTTCGCAAGTTTGGGTATGGCTGAAGCACTTTAACCGAGCAGCCAAACAGGGTCCACAACTTTTCGTACAAGTATCATTTGGTTCAGGCTAGAGATGTCAAATGGGCCAGGCGGCCCGCGGCCTAGCCTGGCCCTCTTGTGAACAGTAGCGGCCCGTAAAAATAGGGCTTTGAGCCTGGGCTTGGACCAGGCTGGATTTTTCAAGAGAAAGGCCCGGGCCCGGCTCGAAAAAAGCCCAATTCTGGCCTATTTTAGGCCCGGTTCTAGCCCAATTATGGCACAAACACACAAAAATTAAACTCATTTCCTAGATAGCCATTTTGAACAGATACAAGCTGTGACTGAGAATGCTACAAACTACTCCACAATATTGGAGCTGACAATTAAATGGGCTATCCATCAGAAAATTCTTAAGACTAGGAGTTTCAATTTGTAGAGCTCTTCAGAAGCTTTGTTTTTAAGTATAATTAGCTTGACAGGAACCTGTGAAATTAATCATGACTAGTCGTGCCAACCAAAATTTACTCATTATACTAACACCAACTTACACAGCATCTGCTATATGTCAATTAAGTGACCCCAAGCAACAAAGCAAATAACCTATGTATTTGTCTAAAGCTGTGCTTAAATAGTCTATAGTATACTCAAATACTCAAAAGATTTTGTCGAAGTTATTTCTCTAATATGGGCCTATCTCAAAACCTATATAATCTTTTGCACAAGAACCACCAAAATGTAGACTCAATAAATAAATTTCCTTCTCCAGTCAAAACAATAAATGTTCCATCTTTTAGCACGACAAAGTTATTAAGCAAAACTATTATAATAGATTTACCTATACAGCTCAAAATGACCTACCAGGTATAGTATAGGCCCCAAGGGTGAGAATATTTACAAATGTCAGCCATACACCATGATCACATTTAAGGTGACCTAACTCATGAGCCAAGACAGTCTGCTCGTAATAGAAGTTCTACTACGAGTCAGTTGTCTTACCACAAAATACAAAGGAAAAGAACTTGAAAATCCAGACAGAAGTGATCCACCTGAAGATTCAAGTATACATTAGACAGGGTAAGAAATAGAAATAAAGAAGCGGTAGACAACTTTTGTGCATATGCTTCATGAACTACATTACCATATAATAGGCAAATTTGATGTATTCTTGTTGGTCATCGACGCAGGTAAATAACAAGTAGTTGGGAACAAAAAAATATTTTGGGCCCCGGCCCAAGCCCGGCCTTAAATATTGGGCCTAGGGCCAGGGCTTGGACTGGGCCCATATATCCCATATTTCAGGCCCGGCTTGGCCAGTTTTCCAATCATCAAGCCCGACCCGTTTTCATTGGAGGCCTGTTGGGCTTGGGCTGGGCCGGCCCAAGCCCGGCCCATTTGACATCTCTAGTTCAGGCAATGTGCTTGCAGGCGTATGGCCAATATGAGGGCGAGGTGAATATGGCTTTTTTTGGAGGAAAGAGGCACGTGGTTGGCGTGTGGACTGTTGAAGCAAGCACACTGTACAGGTGTGTTCTTCACATGCCTAATAACGTCACAAAACTAGCATTAATTAAGCTAATCTCGTGACAAAGTGCCCACCGCTAAAACTTTTGATTAGTTTATCTTAATTTGGATCTCACATGCAAGATTGACAATTAAGTAAGGGCCCTTATCTAGAAAATTATAAATTATTTAGAATCGTTGGATATATAGTAAAACGATTTCTTATTTGCCTATGCACATCTTTTTATCATATTAGATCTTTCTGTTCCGACTGTCTAAAATAATCAGGAGCAATGATCGAGGACTATGCAGTATTTGGTCCATCTTTTTATCGCATTAGATCTTTCTAATCCAACGGTCTTAATAATGGGAGAAACAATGGAGGACTAGGTTGTATGTGGCGTTTAGAAAGATAACATTAACTTCAAATACATTTTTTTTTTCCATTTTCAATCTAGAAAGAAAAAAAAATCTTTAAAAGAACGTAAATTCGTAACCGATTTTTGAAAGATAGAAGACATTATCGTTCAAGGGTACTCTTTTACCTCTAGAGATCTTACCTTCACTTTCTAATATGTTAATTCATCCCTTAGGCTATCGCAAAAAGATTGACGTTAGTCATTAAAGTATATTTTTAGAGACAAAAAAAGGGATTTGAAGTAGCATTTTTAAGTGTTCAAAGTGCATTTCCCTTGCATGCAGAGTAAGGTCTCCTTCGATCTGCACAGTGCATCAGCACACTCCAACTGACTGCATGCGTCTGTGCAAGTATATACCCATCCCCACCACTGCCTGCTCCCCTGGTGGTACCCATTCGAACCCCTTTTGTGCCAAAATCTGGTAGGTGAGGGGACTCGTTCTTAGTTTAGCAAAAGGAAACCATGTGGAAGGATACAATATTGTTAGATACTGAACCGGGACCTAACCCATGATCTGGAGATTTCAGGGTAAGTAGCTCATGCTTTCTTTGGATCAAGAACATACAAGTTCTTTCTGAAGGAAGCAGAAACATTGTCTGCTCTTAGTCCTTCTCTGTAAATGAGAGGTACTGTGAAACTACTTTTGAATATTCAGCCTGCTTTATACGGCTAAGTAAGGCTCACTTTACGTCCAATTGGCTTTTACTAAAGTAGATTACTCATGCAAATTTTTAGAGCCGCCAGTGAGTGAACAAGTTCGATCTATCCCCTACTTATTTACTCAAGGAACTAGGAACAGGAGGGAAGGAAAAGTCGTCACGCCGAATGCTGAATTGCTTTTGAGCGTTCATATGCAACTAAGGGCCTTTTTAGGTGTGCTAGTTTCAATTTGAAGCAGGAGGAAGGTAAAGTTGCTCATTACCGTAGTTTGTGCTTAATGTATACGATAAACTTCACCTTTGTTCTCATACACGAGCATCGGAAGAAAGGGGAATAAAGGGGAAAACATGACTTAACAAGGGAATGTGATAGTCACAATGTGAGCAAGATTGTGAAAGCATAGTGTCGACATTTTGAGGAAAGAGTTTGCAAAAATGACTTGTAGAATCTCCGGTTTGGAGTCTGCAGCATAAAAAGTCTAAGCAAACACATCAAGAGGACCACGCCTTTTAAGTAGGATGGATCGGTCGTGGAAATTTCCAGGGATGAGGTATGCATGACTGAGTCACCCTCATAGTGAAAGGTCTGGGCTTGTGCTCTTTGTCCGAAGGTGCTACCGAAATATCCTGTTCCGAGTATAACGACTAAAGCATGGCATATCGATCTACACCGGGTTCGATGCTTGTAAGTCTTTAGGACGAGTAGATATTGCATGGTCTAGAATCATTTAATTTGGTCTAAATCATCCACGACCGTTCGACCACACGAGGCTAATGTGATTGGAAGAAGGGCTAAAATAGACAGAAAATTTAGGATCACCCAATATCTTCTACTCTAACACGAGTAACTTTACAAACATCTGAGAAAGGAAGCGCCCGACAAGGAAGGGAAGGGGGAGAAGGGTGGAAGAACAAAAACTTGAAAGCACCCAAAAACTTTTAAAGAATATAGGACACATTATCAAGGCATCCTCCTTACGACTCTCCACGTTATCACATTATCACGCCCTCACGACGACCTCTGCATCGGCCACCGGCAGCATAGGTCTGAGTTCTGAAAACCTCCGTCCTCCGGTCACTCCACCAGTCCATCGGCGCTAACACCCTCCCCTATCCAGCAGTTGTCCCTTCTTGCCCAGAGCTGCAACACCATTAACCTAGTCGAAGGCTTTCCCGATTTCCCGGCACCTTCACACATTAAAGACGCCGCCTCTGTCGCCATCAATTCCGACTTCAATCAGTACAGGTCCCTCCCCAGACACTTCCTCGTGTAGAATCTTTCTTCTTTTGTTTCTTTTGGTTTCCAAGATTGAGACATAGTTACTTTACTGGCTAATTATTAGTAAAAAGAACTTTTGGGTTAATTTATTTTCGCTGAAAGCTGAAAGAAGGAAGAAAGATTCATTGCAGTGAGGTGTTCCCATATTGCGTTAGAACTTCCGATTCACCTTAATCTTGCCATGATGCCATCTCTACAACTCTACAAGATTTATTTGACTTTTTTTTTTCTTCTGAAATGCTATAAAGATCAATGATGTTCGATGTTAGTAGATTTGTGGTCTGATCATATGATTCATATCAATGGATGAACAACAAAGATGTTCAGCATACAGTAACTCCTCATTATTCAATTTTGTAAAAGCAAAAGCATTCTAGTTTAGTTATCTAGTTTGATATTTCGGCATGGCTGCATGGGTGATTATTGATTGATGATTATTGAGATTATTGACTATTAATTGTGATTATTGATTATTTGAATTCTGAATTGTGATTATTGAGATATTGTTGACGAATGATGAGACCCAATTGGATTGAATGTGTGATTTAGTTGAATGGTAGGTTGAAATTAAGTTAATTAGGTTAACGTGATAACGAAACATGACTGGGAAAGTAAAAGAATAAAATTATTTGGATACTTTTTCGTATTTTTTGTGTATTATCGAAAAACACACCTTTTTTTTTTGCCATTTTACTTATAAAATAATTTATTAATTTCGATATATTTTTAGCACCCGGAGGTGAAATCCTAACTCCGCCCATGCGCGCGCGCACACATATATACTCTTCTATCTTCTCCCTTCTTCAAGACCCATTTCACCCAAAACCTCACAACCACCACACGGCAGGTTGCCTTGCAGTCCCTTTTTCAAGACCCAAAAACCCTTCTATAAAAACTCAAATAAGCTCATCTCTCACCATAAATTTTCGGAGGTTTATTTCTTACATGAATGTGTGGCTCATTATGCTCTAGATTTTAATATTTTTTAAAGCAAAGTAAGTTCTTGAGTGCATCTCTATAGTTTCGAGGCCAATGCTTTCATCTCCATCTCACCCTTTTTAGCAAATGTTAAACTTATACAGGCACTTTGCACCTTCCAGTGATGCTAATCACAAAAAAAAACCTAGTTTTTATAAATTCTTTCCATAAACCAACATGTTTCCTACTCCATTCACCGAGTCATTGCTTGCTTTGAGCCCATTAAACATGCTAAATCTGAAGTTACTTCATTCCCCACTACTTCACCACAATGCAAGCACATTTGTAAATTATTTACACTACACGTTAAATCACTGAAATCAAAGGAAGAAAATGGGTATAAGTTTACCAAAATATGGTCGCTACATTCGTCGGAATTACTTGTCGGCAGCCATCTCTCCCTTCCTCTCTTTCCCTCCTTTGACTGCTACTGTTCTATCCAAAATAATTCCCCCCGTCAACATTAAATACCACTGGTTTCTTCTTGTTTTCTGCTGCTGCTGCTGCTGCTTGTGCATTAGCAAGTAATGTGCAGAGAACTCCTTGTGTCAGGGAGATTAATTTGCTTGCCATCCATTCCTCAACGAACTGAACTAGATTCCCAATATCACTCAAAGCCCAGCGGTTGCTGCCTTCAGCCGCCATATTCTTCCGATTAACACCAACATCAACTCTTTCACCTCTGTTTTGTTGTTAAACTATGGGTCTTGCAGCCATTGAAACAAAATCTTGATGAATCAGTTCAACAAAGTCCTAGACGAAAGAAACCTCAAAAGACACTCTCTCTCTCTCTCTCTCTGTGTCTTTTCTTCTCTGTTGCTTGCTCTTCTGTAACCGAGAGTAGAGTTCTCCTCTACCTTAACCAAAATACACTTAAGATAAGATTAAATTTCTCACAAATCTCTTCCTTGGTTCCCTATCTTTCAAAAATAAAAAAGGGTTGATTTTTTTTTATAAAAAAATAAATCAGAATTTATTCCTTTTATTTTCTAATACCCTCGATTTAAATTAATTTTCACTAACTCTCTATCACCTACGTTAATCAAATACAATGTCCAGCTCCACCAATTTACAGCATTTCGGTTAAAAATGTCGCTAATGTTGACAAAGATATTGCTCACGACTAAAGACATCATTCAATATCACTTGTAACTGCTATTATCAAAATGCAACTTATAGTTCTTTTCTTTTTTTTTACCACCATAAAACTAGCCTTAAGTTTTGGGGTGCTACACCTTACTTACCAGCAGGAGAGCCTAAGACAAGGCTACAAACAAAAGTTCTAGCAATCTTCATGTTGGCGTTAGATCCTAGTTGGTGTATCTTGTTTTCTGCAATCACAATCCGTGTCTAAGCAAATGCATCCAGAAGACCGTGCCTTCTAAGTAAGATGGATTAGTAGTGGAAATTTCCAAGGCCGAAGTATGCATGACTTAGTCACCCTCATAGTGAAAGGTCTGGGCTTGAGCTCTTTGTCCAAAGGTGCTACCGGAATATCTTGTTACGAGTATAACAACTAAAGCATATGGCATATTTCCCGCATTAAGTCTATAAAACGAGTAGATGTTGCATGGTCCAGAATCATTTGGCCTAGATCATTCATGACTGTTCAACCAAAAATGATTGACGTGATTGGAAGAAGGGCTAAAATAGATAGAAAAATCAAAGATCACCCAACATCTTCTACTCTGACAAGAGTAACTTTGCAGACATCTGAGAAAGGTAGCGCTCCACAAGGAAGGGAAGGGTAGAAGAACAAAAACTTGAAAGCACCCAAAAACTTTTGAAGAAGATAGGACACATTATCCAGGCATCTCCTTTATGACTCTCCACATATTCCAAGGTAACGAATAAATTTCACGATTGAACAACCATGAAACAAGCTTCATTTTTTTTTTTTTTTGAAGAATTAGATTGTGCACATATAGGACTTAAATACATAGTCCAAAAGAACAGACATCGCATTCACCGATCACCACCAGCCCCACCGATCACCACCAGCCCCTACCACTGGCGATTACTGCAATTTTCAAAGGGGCGTGCAGCTAACTTCCTTCGTGCACCTTGAATTAGCCGGGGTCTTCGGACTGAAGCAGTCTCAAATTCTAAACATCTATCATTGTCATCATTTAAGTCTTTGTCCCAAGCTAGTTGAGATCGACTGCACGAACCATTTCCTACCATTTTCCCGCTATCGAAGCCCTTAACATTACTCACTTCTTCTTACATGTTATCCCCAAGTTATCCTCGTTCTATCCCCACCTCATCTTCCCCCAGCAACTTATCACAACTCACTTTTTGTTACATGTTTCGTGGACTTTATTTTATGCCATTAACAAAGGGCAAAAGGAAAACTGAATACAGTATTAAATCATCACCTTCAATACTCCTAAGAAAATGATCCCTTTTATATAGCATCCAAACATGGCAGCCAGAACTTCTGATCACTCAGTACTAACATGAATGCTTAACATACTCGTCATGGCAAAATTTAGACCTCGAAGACTTCCTTGAAAAATGAGAGATCAAAACTTTTCTGCCAATCTGGCAGTCACGATCCTTAGTTTTATATATACCTTACCAGCAGGAGACCCTAAGATCGGGCTACAAAGAAAAGTTCTAGCAATCTTCATTTTGGCGTTAGATCATAGGTTGTGGATCTTGTTTTCTGCAATCACAATCCGTGTCTTTGTTGAGTTCTCAATCGCAAAACTCGTTTTACCTCCATTACCACACGACATCCCAATCGCACGAGACAGGTGCTCTCCACGAAGTGGTTTGACATCCCTAATATCAAATGTATGCACGTAGAGCTCATCCAGGTGCAAATGAGCAACTGCATCTTTTGCCTCAAAGCCCAGCATGAAAGCATCAAAAAAATTGGCACACTTTGGAGGTTACCGGCGTAAGGAGTGTGTGGCCTGGTCCTCAATTCAACCATGCATGCCTTCGGATTGATACAGATTTCGATTCCCATTTGCTTCACGAATAAATTTCCATCCATGCGCGAATGAGCAACTGCATCCTTTGCCTCAAAGCCCATCACGAAAGCATCAACAAAATTGGCACACTAATTTGGAGGTTATTGGCGTAAGTGTCTGGCCTGGTCCTCAATTCAACCATGCGTGCCTTCGGATTCATACGAATTTCGATTCACATTTGCTTCACTATTGGAGTACAAATTTCCATCCATGCTTTCTTAAGAGGTGTATACCGATCTTGTGGGATATATATCTTTCGAAACTGGACCTGACCATTAGATATCTCATGCGCCTTCAAAGGTGCAAACCTGGGCTTTGGTGGTAATGATGCACGCTTTACTTCAGATGCAAGTTTTTCAACTTCCATGAATGTGGCACCTCCGTCAGACTGCATATCGCAGTCTGTTCAGTACCAACCACAAAGAAGAGAAAATGTTCATGGATAACCACTTTTGTTATGAGATGTTGAAAAGAAAATGTAGAGCGATGTGGGTCCGAAATCAGGTATCAGAGGGAGCAGACATGACGACCATTGATCAGTTTCAATCTACGTGCACAATATTACCATGCTTCCTTCATCTAAGTTTCCATCCAGAGCATCGGCTTACTGTACACAGACCTATTCATTAAACTTACTCACCAAGTATCACACACTATAGACACAACGATGAAGATTGCCCATGAACTTTGAAGATTAACAAGAAGGCAGTACAAAATCACAGAAACATTAGACGAAAACTTCTGGGAACGAAAAAAAGAAAAAAGAGAACCGGTATATGTACCTAGAATCCTATGATTTTCACCGTCAATCCAGCACCATAATAAGGATCTTACTGGCTTGCTTTCACTAGAGAAACTATGTAAAACAATGGTGTTCCAGGACTAGGCATGTAACATAACAACTACGCAAGCGACCAATTCTAAAATTACAATTTGTCACCAGCACTACAGATGATGTATTCATAGGCCACTGACCGGTTGATGGGAGCGATTAATTACTCGCGATAATTGCTATAACAATAACACGTTATTACCACTCATTGTGATTGGGATATCTCCAACCAGAAACTAATGCTAGCATGCCTAGGTTGACAAAATAGAAAACAGCAATATTCACAACGTACTTGATGATTGGATTTAATAAATCAGGGATAAGAAAACAGAAAACAGAATATATGTCATTGGATTCAATTCAGTGCTTCTTTGAATAATGTACTTCAGTGGACAAAACAGTGGCACTTGATGATTTAATTGCAAAATGAATTATTATCCTCTCATTTCAAGTACATTGGCACATTGAAGTTCTAGGAGAAGGTACATAGCATATAAAAATAGTTTGTTGCTAAAATGATAAAGACTCTCACGGACAATGAAACTGATGTAACATGCACTTAGTTCTTACAAAAGAAATATATGTTGAGCTTGAGCCATTAAAAAATGACACGTTTCAACCTAACTTGTCACACAATACTCGTTCGACTTGTAATAACTATTTGTGTTTGACGGAATCTTCAAATTTCTATCTAGGAAATTGGACAAAGT
This sequence comes from Escallonia herrerae, assembly GCA_033070095.1. Lineage (NCBI taxonomy): Eukaryota > Viridiplantae > Streptophyta > Magnoliopsida > Escalloniales > Escalloniaceae > Escallonia > Escallonia herrerae. The sequence continues at coordinate 234,624 of JAVXUP010000047.1, read as the reverse complement.
CAAATAAGACTATAAAAAGGAAATGCTACTCCACAATTGACGTTCGATCAAGTACCAGGTACGTGTAAATTTTAACTGCACTAATTGTTTTTACAATTCACAAAGGATACTTATCTCTATAGACGGTCTTGACTTTTTGCGTGGGCTGAGAAGAATTGAACCTGGGCCTGCAAATTGGCTCGGCCCAAGTCCATATATCCTATTTGGCTTATAAATTCGATCACCAAGTTAGGGCTCAAAGCCCGCGCAGCGATTGGGCTTCCAATTTTCTCTAACGGCCGTTGGGTTACCATTTATCTCCGTTAGTGAGAAAGTCACAAGAACCAAAACAAGTAGTAATTTAATTGAAAATTATTTTTACAGTTGCTAAATTAGCATTATTTATTTGAGTCTAATGGTAATAAGTTAAATATCGTCTTTAGCACGTTGGCTTGCCGAAATGAGTTGCAGGGATTCTAATAGCTTATTATTCATGAGGACTCTGTTAATAGTGTTTAGATTTGATACTTCCAAAAAAAGGCAATCGAACAAGAAACGTTAAAAGTGTGTATAATGAGGACTAGAAAAGGATAACCAAACTTGAGTTAAGCGGTTCGAACAGTCAACACGTACGCATTGGATAAGAAAAAGCATAGATAAATGTAGTAGTTTCACTATTTATCGTTTAATGACCAAATTAGCGGACAAGTAAAACGTTACAAAAGATCGTACTTAATAGTGTCAAACAGACTATTGTCACAAAGTCTTGTCCATAACACAAGCCCCTTGTCTCCCAATCCCGTTAGCCTTGTAAGCCAATCCCCTCCCCAACGAGCACGAGGATTTGTTATTCAATGGCTTCTAGTGCAGCATGGGGACTTGTAATTCAATGGCTTCTAGTGCAGCATGGGGACGATGAGACGCCGACTGACTCGAACTAAGTGGCGCAACGTTCTAACTTGATCATTGAATCATTTTTTTTTCTAGTTAATGCTCCATTAATTGGAGATAACCTAATTAGCTGTTCACTTCTTAAACGACAACGGAAGTTCTATTACGTTGCTACTGTAACTTGAATTAAAACATCAACAGCATGTTGGTTGATTAAATTTTTCACTTCAAACTAAAATTAATTTATGTACAGATTTATATCATTTTCCACTTATTGTTTCTTTTCTTTTTTTGGTACACTAGTTTGAGAGCATGTCCGATGCATGCGAACCTCTATGTTTTAGAGAGTTCACAATTAAACACTGCATTCACCGATAACCACCGGCCATTACCACTGTTTCTGAAGGGGCGTGCCGCTAGCTAACAACATGCACCATGAATTAGCCGGGGTCTTCGGACAGAAGACGCACTCTCAAATTCTAAACATCTAACCATCATCCTAATTTCAGTCACAAACTAGATGAGATCTACCCATACCTCATCTTCCTCCCCCCCCCCCCCCCGCCCGCAACTTCGCACATCTCACTTCTTACATTTATCATGAACTTTATATTATGTCATTAAATTATGAATTTGTTAGTACGAATAAGCTTTCATGAGCTCTTGTTTTTGTCCCCATACATGGATGGTATGGTCATAAATAAATAATAATCACCTTTAATACTCATAAATAATAATCACTTTAATATAGCATTCAAACATGGTCCCCGGCACTTCTAATCACTCAGTAGTAACATACTCATTATAGCAAAATTTATACCTCAAAGAGCTCCTTCAATCAGTAATGAGAAACGACAGATCAAAACCTCTCTGCCAATCTGGCACTAACAGACCTTAGTTTTGAATATACCTTACCAGCAGGAGATCCTAAGATAAGGCTACAAAGAGAAGTTCTAGCAATCTTGATGTTGGCAAAAGATCCTAGTATGTGGATCTTGGTGTCTGCAATCACAATCCGTGTCTTTGTTGAGTTCTCAATTGCGATCCTCGTTTTACCGCCTTTTCCAGACAACCTTCCAATTGCACGAGACAGGTGCTCTCCACGAAGAGTTTTGACATCCTTGATCTCAAACGTATCCACGTAGAGCTCATCCATGCGCAAGAGAGCAACAGCATCTTTTGGCTCAAAGCCCATCATGAAAGCACTAACAAAATCGGCACATTTTTGGAGGTTACTGGCGTCAGGAGTGTCCGGCCTGGTCTTCAATTCAACCTTACGTGCCTTCGGATTCATACGAATATCAATTCCCATCTGGTCCATTATTGGAGTATAAATTTCCATCCATGCTTTCTTAAGAGGTGTGTACCGATGTTGAGGGACATTTATCTTCCGAAACTGAATTTGACCATCAGATATCTCATGCGCCTTCAAAGGCGCAAACCTGGGTCTTGGTGCTAATGATGCATGCTTTACTTCAGATGCAAGTTTTTCAATTTCCATGGATGTGGCACCTCCGTCTGACTGCATATCACAATCTGTTCAGTACCAACCACAAAGAAGAAAAAAATGTTCATGAATAACCACCTTTTTTAAATGTTGAAAAGAAAATTTACAGCAATGTGGGTCTAATCCAGGCCCCCAAATCAGGTATCAGAGGGAACAGACGTGACGACCCTTAATAAGTTTCAATCTCCGTGCACATTATCATGCTTCCTTCATTTAATATTTCATCCAGAGCATGGCCTAAGTACACGGACTATTCATTATATTTACTATAGGAAGATTGCATATGAACTTTGAACACTAACAAGAAGGCAATACAAAATCCCAGAAAAAGAGAACCTCTACATGTACCTCGAATCCTATGAATTTCACCGTCAATTCAACACCATGGGAAGGATCTTTCTGGCTTTCTTTCAGCAGACGAACTAAGTAAAACAATATTGTTCCAGGACTAAGCATGTACCATAACAACTACGCAAGCGACCAAATCTAAAAATACAATTTGTCGCCAGTACTATGAATAACGTATTTTTAGGGCACTGACTGGTTGATGGGAGTGATTACTCATGATGATTGTATAACAACATGTTACTACCAATCATTGTTAGGAATCGCAATGGGGCGTGTCGGATGCAGATCTTATAATCAGTACCCGTCGAGGTAGCCCTGAAACCCCGCCCCGCGCCTCCACCGGGTTGTGTAATTGCAATACCATAACCGACCCTAAGCAAGTTTAGAAAACCCGTCCCCGCCCCGCCTTTTTCTGTAGCCCTCAAAACCACTATAAACAGCCAAAAAAGAAAGAATGAACTGCATTGGTTTCTACCATTTGAACATCAGCTAATCCATGCTTTACTTTGTACAAACTATAAAGTATGTCCCTGTGAAACAATATTCTGCCAAGAAAATTTGGCCATGTAGTCTGAAGCCCTTCTACATCAACTGAATCCAGGTTCCACATAAAATAACTAGCACATGTTGATAAAATGAGGCTTAATTCTTTTCTAATCAGAATATGTGAGTGAAAATGCTTCAGCTCACCATGAAAATTCAGATCTTTTGGATAAAAACTCAAAATCTTTGGATGCTTCAATCTTTTGAACAGGATTCCTTAATCCTGAGCACATCATAGACTGTGAAAGTGCACAAGGAAGCCTTTGTCCTAAATAATCAATCATTACCAAGAAAATGGAGCATGGGGTCTTCACCAATCTCAAACATGAATCAAATCACTATAAAGAAAAGGCTGTAAGAGCCCACTTCAACTGGGTCATTCAAACATTTCATTACCAGAATCCCCACCAAAAAGAATATCAAGAAAAGCATTTCATTACCAGAATCTGAAACAAAACTTTAATTTCTAACCGTGTCTCTCACTTGAAATTCGACTTGCAACATTTAACAACTCCAGGCTTACTGGTGGTGACAGTTGATGGTGGACGATGGACAGTTGTCGCCAATCAATAGGTGGTGGTGACGGTGATGGGTGGCCGGTTAGGTGGTGTTGAGGTGGAGGTACTTCGCGGCCATGGGGGTGCTGACAGCCGAAGGTGCGGGGGAAAGAAGAAGGATGAGCGGCGATAGGTCGGCAGAGAGAAGAATCAGAACGGGGAGAAAAGTATATATATTTTAGGATGGACAGCTGAGATTGGCCGATGCATAGGGTTAGTATACCGAGGCGGTTATGTCGCGGGACGGGTCAGACAGAATGATATACCGACTCTAACGCGCTGCAGATTAAATTATTTTTTTTATACCATAACTACCCCATAACCCGGTCAAAGTCAAAGTAACCGGCTCCTATCGGGGCGGAGTGGGATGGAGATTCGCTGGTTGCGGATCTAATTGCCATCCCTAATCATTGTGAATTAGGATATCTCTAACCAGAAATGAATATTATCACGCTTAAATTGACAAAGTATAAAACAGCAATATTTACGACGTCACTAACTCGGAAGGGGGACTTCAATAAAAGAGAAATGAGGGATAAGAAAGCACAAAACAGAATATGTCCTTAGATGCACTTGAGTGCTTTCTTTCAATAACTATTTTAGTGGATAAAATAGTGGCATTTGATGATTTAATTGCAAAATGATTATTACCCTCTAAATTTAAGTAAATCGGCACAGGAAAGTTCTCAGAGAAGCATGTAGTACTAGCATCAAAAATATTTGTTGCTAAAAAGATAAAGACTATCACGAATAATAAAAACGTTGTAACATGCACTGAGTTAGAAAATACTTTTTGAGCTTGAGCCATTTCAAGAATCACATGTTCCATCTGACTTATATCGACTCTACTCATTGTTTTATCATAGTCTGACTTGTCAAAAAGTACTCATTCAACTTGTAATAACTATTTGAGTTCAATATTTAGATGTTCAAATTTTTATCCTAAGAATTCACAGAAAGTCAAACAAGACAAAAACTATGGAAAGAAAATAATACTACACAATGTTCCATTGGTTTTTTCCACTTTGACATTTTGAGAATTCCCATGATAGATTGGGTATTTCTAATTATTGATTGTACTCATTGGCTTTACAATGGCTTTACAAACGATAAAGGATACTTGTTGCTATTTGAAATTCAGGATCGCAAAAAGTCAAGGGAAAAAATAATGGTGGGAATAACTCGACCCACTATGTACATAATTCAAGAACGTGTAGTCAGTAATCCTGAAAAAATAAAACCACATAAATTAAGTCCACAAAATCACCGAAGGAAATCACATCCAGTTAAGTAATAAGTAGCACATAGCATTGATGTCCCAGATTGTTTGACCCCTATCAGTGACATTCTTCATAAACAGAATTAAAAAAAAAAAAGTTTCCAACAGCTGAGCATCGAAATACATATTTCAAGAACATGTAGTCAGTAATCCGGGAAAAATAAAACCCACAAAAATTGACTACACAAAATTACAAAAGGAAATCATATCCAGTTAAGTAGCCCATAGCATTGATGTCATATTGTTTTACCCCTATCAGTGACCCGTTTTTTAACAGGTTATTGATTGTTCATAAACAGAATTAGAAGAAACAAAATAAATTCCAACAGCTCAGCATGAAAATCAGCACAGACAATTGCCCTTTCACGAAACATGAGAACATCAAATTCAAGTAAATACAAACAAATTACTATATATAAGCATACGTGTATATGCATGTGTAGATGCATATAGAGAGAGAGAATTACTGTCGTGAAAAGCAGCAGCGGCACCTGTGGTGGCTGTGAGCGGAGGAGGAGGCAGCGGTTGCTGAAAGAGGCGTGGAGGGGAGGCTAGGGTTTATATAAGTTTACAAGATGATACAGTGATCACCACACATCGTGTAGTATAGCTTGGGCTGAGAAGGATTGAACCTGGGCCTGAAAATTCGCTAGGCCAAAATCCATATATCGATTGGGTTTATAAATTCGATCACCAAGTTAGGGCTTACAGACGCTTTGGCAGGGCCAAGATGAATCTGGGCTTCTTATGTCCTGCCCAGTAGTTGGGCTTACAGATTCAGTCACTAACGGCCCGTTTGGTTACCATTTATCTCCGTTAGTCAGAAAGTCTCAAAAACCAAAAACAAGTAATCATTTGTTTGGAAATTATTATTTCTAGAATTGCTAACTTAATAATATTTATTTGCGGGTTCAGTATAAATAGTGTTTAAAGTTGATGCTTCAAAAATATATTCAAAGAATGGGAACCAAACAAATATTTATAAATAGCGAGGTCTGGAAAAGGATAACCAATTGATAATTAGTAAGCGACTCGAACAGTCGATGCCTAGACATTAGATAGGAACGCTAGATACAAACTATCTCCTGAGATTTATACGTATTTACAGGTGGCTTTCCGTGTTTGCTACTTTTACAATAATGTTCTCTGACTCTAACCATTGCAAACGATTCCAAAATTGGATGGTCGTTCAAATTCGAACGTTAAGTTTGCATGTGCTGTGCACATGCCATTTTGCACATGGGGTAGATATGTCATTTTTTCTATGGTTAAATACAAAATTGTCTCTTGAGTTTACACGTTTTTGTAGGTCGCTCCCCGTATTTGTAACTTTTACAATAATGTACCCTGACTTTGACAAAAGCATTGCAAACGAGTCCAAAATCGGACGTCCGTTCAAAATCAAAATGTCAAGTCCGCATGTGATTCGCTCGTGGCACTCATAGCGTTCTATTACTCTCCTCAGCTATGGTGTATTTTGCATCGTACTCAACCTGTCTAATATCCCCGAAGTGTGCTAGAGTTGATATAGTGCTTTTGTGGTGTTTTGATTTGGTCCTGTTTGGCTCATATGCCTCTTGCTTTTGTTGTTAATATTGGGATGGTATGTCTGTAAATTAGGTTGGTATGTCGTTTAAATATTGGACAAATTACACTTATGTCCCTGAGGTTAGGGTATAATCATAAGTAAGAACAATAGTTTAAACAAATTACACTTGTATCCGTTGACCAAACGGAATCTTAAAAACCCTAACGATTTTAATGAAAAGACTATATTACCCCTAAGTTGAAACTTTATTTTTTTTAATGCCATTACTCTTCCCTCACCCCTCACCCCCTCCCCCCCTCCACCAACCCCCCCAAACCCAAGGTCCCCCCGAACCACTCGACAGAACCGAAATCGGAGAGCCTGAGATCGCAGTGCCCCACGCTCAGCCGATTGCAGTGACCGATCGCGCCCATCAACGAGCTCAAGATTGCCGCTGTCTCGGGCTCAGACAGGGGGCCTTGGAGATGCAACAAAAACAGATCGAGAGAGTTGATAGGGTCGGTGACGAGGAGGAGAACGTCGTCGTGCTCGTAGACATGGAAGAGTTGAATGATGCTGGGATGACCGGAGAGGAGGTGGAGGAGCTTGGGCTCGATGTCGAGGCAAATCTGGTCAGTGGGGGTGCGTAGGAGGAGGCGAGTGGTGGGGTTGTGGTGGTGGAGGAAAGAGGAAACCGACGCAGGAGGGGAGAGGAAGGAAGGCTGTCACGCGTGATTTCAGTGAAACTCTAATTTGCTGATTAGGGATTTCAGTGAAACCCTAATCTGCAAATTAGGGTTTCAACAATTTCAGTGAGAAAATTAGGGATTTCAGTGAAAACCTAATTTGCATATTAGGGATTTCAGTGAAACCCTAATTTGCAAATTAAGGTTTCAACAAAACCCATATTTGGAGATTGAGACCCTTGGGATTTTGATGCAGATTGAGAATTTTTTATGAATTAGACAGCAAAGATGGAGAAGAAAAATCAATAAAACCCTCATCTTGAAATTAAAGATTGAAATCTTAATTTAAAATTTTAAGAATATCCAGTATATACAGTACAAGGGATACTATTGTCATTTTAAAAATATGTATTGATGACATCATAAAAAAAGTACACTTTTTTTGGACGGAACCCTGACGGATGGACACGACTGATACATCTTTAAAGTGTTTGGTCACGGAATGTTACATTTTGAAACATGTTGTCATTGACTTTAATTATGCCGTAACATTAGAGATATATGTGTAATTTGCTCTTAAATATTTTTGAAGTGGTACATATTTCTTATTTCACTCAAAAAAAGAAAAAAGTTAATCTTTAATAAAGGATAAAGGGCTCCACATAATAACCGTTGAAGCCGCCATTTTAAAATCCAATTCGACCGTTGATCTGGAGCCAAACGCAAAACCAAAAGGGCAAGTAGCCGTTGCCCTGTCCCCCATTCTCCTCAAAACCCTAACCCAATTCTCCAAAGATTCATCTCTTGTTTTTACTGTCTAATCACAAAATCACTAGCATTTTACTCCGTTTTCAGTTGTTCATAAACCCTAGGCCAGAACAAACTCAAGTAGACGTCGCAAAGAGAGATTGTAGATATGGCTTCGAGAACAGCGACCAAGGACATAATTACCCTCCGTGGATCGGCTGCCATTGTCAGCGAATTCTTTGGTATGTCCTTTATACTGGGTGTTTTTCATTATGGGTCTTTAGGATTTTGAAGGAATTTTGACTGATTCATGTGGAAATTGCAATTTCTTTTCAGGGTATGCCGCAAACAGGTAAAAAATCTGTGAATGTATTAGATTTGAATTTTTTTTTGTTTCTTTTTTTTGGGATTAATTACTAAATTTGGGTGGTAAATGTGTAGCATTTTGTACAATCGAGGAGTTTACCCTGAAGAGAGTTTCGCCAAGGTGAAGAAGTATGGGCTTCCCTTGTTGCTTACTCAGGACGGCGGTGTCAAGGCTTTCATTGCAAACCTAACTGCTCAGCTTACTGGTAATTCCTCAATCTGATAACTGCACGTCTATGTGTGTGTACTTGTTTTGCAGTCTACAATGTGTGCTCGCGTGTGTTTCTGAAGGGCATTTGGTAGATTCAATTTCGAATGAGTGTGTTTGTCTTGTCGGCATCAGTTAACTTCATTCTATGCTTTGTATGCCTCCGTATCGACATTTTGTACTTTTTTCATGTGTTAGTGTCTTAAAGGAGCATTTGTTAGCTACGATTCTTAATTTGCTCGTCTCTGTGTGTGTGTGTGTGTCTTAAAAGAGCATTTGTAAGCATATGTGATTTTAAAGGGCCATTCTTTATACTTTCAAATTTATCTTCTAAAGAATGGCTTGAATCTGGGAAGCTGCAAAGGGTAGTTCTGGTGATCATGAGCAAGGCCACCAGCGAGGTTCAAGAGAGGTGGAATTTCAGTATAGAGACCGATGGTGAGGTTGTCGAGAAAGGGTAATATTCTGGACTTCTCAGACCCTTGTGAAATGTCAAAGCTCTCCAGCATAAGTGTTGGTTATATGATTTCTTGTGTTTTGAATTAATTCTGTCTCAGGGTGTCGCGGGAGAAGAGTGACAAAGAAATCATGAGAGAGATACAAGCAATTATGAGACAGATAGCATCCAGCATAACCTACTTGCCATGCCTTGATGAACCCTGTAATGATCCCTGTGAACCTTGATCTGTGATTGATCATGTATTGGGGCTTTGCTCTTTTAGAATCTTATTAACCAATTTTCTCTACATTCTTGATACTTGAATTGCAGGTGTGTTTGATGTGTTAGCATATACTGATAAAGATGTTGCAGTCCCATTCACTTGGATTGAGAGCGATCCTAAATTGATCGCGAATCCACAAATGGTCAAGCTGCATTCTTTCGATACTAAGGTACAAATTGTTAACTGCATTCTTTCTATCCGCTTGACTTATTACTTGCTTCGTTTTCCTGATTGAAAGCTAATTAGGGGTTGTTCTTCACAGATACACAAGGTTGACACTCTGGTATCGTACAAGAATGTTGAATGGGATGAGCAGTAGCAAAGCCAGATCTTTACTACTGTTGTGTGATTTATTGTATCTCTCTTTGGCACGAGTGAATGCTGCGAATCATTGATTCGCGCTTTGTAAGTGGTGTGTGAACGATAATGTTACTGCATCCATGTATACTTGGATGATGATGCCAAATTGAAGATAGTTCATCGATGTCTTGCAATGTTATTTCACCCTGTTTTTTGTGAAAATGAAGATAGCTTAGTCTAGTCTTACATCTTAATTTACCTTTTTGACACGAAGTTGAAGTCAATTCAACCATCTTCCTCCAAGGATCTCTCTCTCCTCTCCCCCTCGAAGATATCTCAGTCGTCGCCCCTTCCTTCAGCTTCCATGGCTGTGAGCTGTGAGGGTGGAAGGGGGGAGCCCCCCCAGTCCGTCCCCCCCCCAACCAACTCTCCGAACTCCACTATTCTTCTACATCAGAATTCCTTCAGCCCCATAGGTACCTCACCCCTTTCGCTACTCTCAGATCTGAGAGTTTTTCGATTCAGCCTTTGGAGGAACTCCCTCCACCTTCTATGGTTTCGATGTTGACAATGGCAGTACAATAAACTGCCACTCTATGTAGCCCAAGGCTCTCACCTCTGTTTCAATGGGAGCGAGGGATCTGATGCTATTCCTTGCATCTCTCCGATCTAGCTACCCCTTAATTTGGTACTCCCAAATATGGATAGCCCTATATTTACTTTGTTTTAGCCATTTCTGGGACCATCCTTTTGGATGCGATTGTCTCTGTCTTTCTAGGAATGCATGCTCAATTGGGTGTTGCCTTTAGGCTGTAATGGTTAATTTTAATTAATGCAACTTGCTTAGAAAAAAAAGAAGAAGAAGTCAATTCAGCCATGTCTTGCATGGACCAGAAGCTTAATAGGCAAATATTGTCATTGTTGAGCACAAATTCAAGACCTGGATCTATCCAATGAAAGATGTTCTTAACCATTCAAGGAGCTAAAAAGAAATACAGGTTCTTCTCTGTTGAAACAGACATGATGACCTTTCTAATTGTTTCGCATAGTTCAATTGTACGAAATCAAGCCAGGATTCAAAAGTTAAGTCGTATAGTCGGAAGAGAAAATGAATCCCCACCACCCCTTGTTCGTTTTTCGAGATGAAAGAAAAGAAATGGAAGAAAGCGAATCTTTTCCTGCCATCTCTCTCTTTCATTTGAGCCTTTTTCTGAAGAGAGAAAAGAGACGTGAGAAGAAAAAATTTGAGCTTCTTTCTCTCAAAATCTAAAGTTGAAAAGAAACGGAAAAAAGGATATGGAATTTTATAACACTTCTAGAATATCAAGATTACCCTTCTGTCTAAGCACAAAAACTAGCGCCACTTCATAACTAAAAAGACATTTCAGTGAAAAACAACTTGAGATTTTCTCTTCCTTTCTTTTATTTCCACCCACAATCAACATGAAAGAAACCACTTTTCTCTTCCATCCTAAACCTCGCAAACACCAAGAAAGAACCTCCTTTCTCTTCTTTTCTCCTCACCCTTTCTTGCCCTTTCTCTTCCTTTCTTTCACTCAAAACTCACAAACAAGCTGCACAGGAAATACAAGATTCAGGTGCCAGTGGCCGGGGCTGAGGTGAAGGATAAGGAAGTTGAAGGTACCTGCACAATAACGAGGACATGCTAAAGGAGTTCAAAGTAAATGTACAAACATCAATTCTCTTGGCTTCTATTATGTGGAATGAAACTTGGGTAAACTACCCAGGTCAATATCCTTATGATCCTACTCATCATATTTACACTCAGCAAAAATGTCGAAGATTATTGTGGCTCTTATATCAGGACGACCCACAAAAAACAAAACCTAATTAACACCGCGGTATATCCCACCAGGGCAAAGCTCATCAATACTATCAATGTTCCTGTACCCGTTATACTCTCTTAAGCATGTCCAGCCCCTTCGAGACAGGAAGTCGCGAAAATCATCCTGGGTGTAGAAGGTCTTATCCTCTGTGTGGACTGGAATATGATCAGGCTCCTCAAACAAGCAAACTTTTATGGTCAGGCCTGGAAACAAAAACCTAAAGAGGTCAGTACTTTTGCGCTACACCAAAAGTGCAAATGGACAACAAAATTACTCGTTCGAAACAATGAAACTTACAAACTGTTCAAAGGATAAAAATGAATATTGCAATGAACGGTATAGCTATATTTACAAATTACACATCACGAAAACAAATCCCACAACTCAAAGCTATCTTTATTATCTGTTGATGAATATTGGGAACGTCTACTGCTACACCATCATATGCCTGTCCGCACCTTGATACTCGACCAAACAAGTGCATAAGTGACAAAACACTGACCTATAGCGACGAACTGTGGTGTGAAAAAGAATAATAAGGTGTAGAAATAGACCTTTCATAGATTACTTTTAGCAGACTCGTTGGTCGGTGTCAAAGAATTGTGTGCTCATGAATTTACTTACCTTCATCAACATGCAGAATGTAGTTTCCCAAAGGCATTTCCCTATCAAGAGTTCGCACTATATTATCCTCGTCTTCCAGCCAAAATGCACGTTTTGTTCTCAATCTAAACGCTGACTTAACTGCTTCCTTGATGGCATCTGCAGTGCCATCGATACCGATTCGTTTTGTATAATCACCCAGCTTTACTGTAATAACCCTCCCATCATACGAGTTACTCTGCTCACCTGCCATGAGAAAATGACGAGAAATCAAACTTAAATCTGTAGGTTCGATAGAAAGAGCTCTGTGTTATACAAGTCTCATCAAGGCTCGCTCAAAAATGACTGGAGAGCTAGATAATTCCATTGATTTGTAAGGAACGGATTTAAGTTGGATGAGAGACATAAATTCAGTCCTTAGTGGAGGATTTCAAATAACTCCATAATGAAAGTCATTCAAAGTACACCACTACAACTCTTCAATCCTTTCACTCATTGCACTGAGATCCATTACTTTAAGTAACAATATATTTGTAACAGTCTAAGGTCACAGCTCTAAATTAATTTATTACTGACCATTTCCAGGAGTGTCTCTCCAATTCCAAGGAGAAACTCCACTAGCTGTTACAGCATCGGCTGCAGTGATGGCAAGAGGATGTCCATCATGGTCCAAACGTCTTTCTAGATTGAGAGCTGCCCTGCCATTTGCTGTCCAACAAGAAACAGTGGAGGGCCCAAAAAGAATTGCCCTTTTTAAGTAATAGATATAAAAGAAAAAAAATAGAAATCTGATAGCAAGTCATACAAGGAACAGACGAAAGGGCCTTGAAAAGTCAGATAACATGTAAGACGTCAAGAAGCTTTTTCAAGGAAACCGAATTCAGAAAGAACACAGGCCTTAGTACAGTTTTACTAAGAATAGAGGCCTCAAAATTGACTCGTATAATGTAGACAGGTTAGTGGACTGTTTTGAGGTTTTATGTTACATTAATAAGAATAGAGGCCTCAAAATTGACTCGTATAATGTTGACAGGTTAGTGGACTGTTTTGAGGTTTTATATTACGACAACTTTCCAAACTTTATGCGACATGCACTTCAGTGGAGTCTAGTAGAGGTGCATACTTTTGGTAGAAGGCAAGATTAAAATCTTGCCAATGGCTATTGAAGGCTGTCAGCTTCCTTCTCTGTCACCTTCTGAAACTACAGTGGCTAGCTTGATAGCGGGTATCAGAAACAGAAGAATGTCTGATCACTCTGATGAAGGTGATCATGTACTGAAGGGCCAATCAATAGGCTTTGCTGGGAACTGAAGGCAATGGCAGTTGACACTAGTGCATTGCCCTCCATAGATATCAAAGTTCATGAGCACATACACAAGGAGCAGGAAAAAACACACTCATAGATAAACAGACAAGGGAGGAAAATTAACTAAGCAATATAGAGGTAGCCAATATGATTGTTGGTTCAAAGATTAAGTGGAACATTATAAGGATCATGGAAGTCCATGATAAGAGATTGCGCCCAATGTGAATGTTACAAAGTACAAAGGCAATGACAGTGGACACTACTGCATTGCCCTCCATAAACATCAAAGCTCATGAACACGCACAAGGAGTGGTTCAAAGACTAATTGGTACATATATAAAGGTTGCCAATATGATCGTTGGTCCAAAGACTAATTGGTACATATATAAGGATCATAGAAGTCCATGATAACTGATATGAGATTGCCCGACGTGAATGTTAGATTTACAGCGTTCCCTCTTTTCGCTATACTCGGTGCACTCATTTCGCGATGGACAACTTTGTTTCCTCCCTTGCTTTTACCTTCAGACATGACATGGGATATATCAACAGAGAATTTCACATGGGACCTCTTGAATTGGTATATGGATAAACATTGGCAGGTGATTCTGGAGTTGGCTTGCAATATCAACACTCAACTACCTTTATGTCACAGACTAGCTGGGCTTGGCCAAATTTATGTCCTAATACTTTCAAACAACGAATATTTTTTTTTATTGCTTCAAACCATGTATTTTGGTCTGCACGTACCCCTTCTAACATCCATTTCATCGCACTAGGGTATCTAAATGCCTACATCCAATATATCCAAACCACCTCATGCGATGTTCCTTCATTTTCTCCTCAATTGGTGCCACTCCCGCCTTCTTACAATTTCTCATCATCTCCTTCTTTCTGTGTCTGGTCATGCACCTAAGCATTTATCTGAGCCTCTTAATTGTGTTACCTTTTAGTCACCCAACATATGAAAACCAAACAGCATTTTTTCATTAGTTTGACAGGAAGCGGTCACACAACGCTACAGAATCTGATCTCCACCTTATCCCATTGTTATCTTAATCTACAAGTTATACCCCGTCACTCTCTCCTCACAGAATACACTACCATAAGATTGAATACATCCTTTATCTTTTGCCAATCCCCTTTTACCTTTTTACTCCGAGACCTCCTCCGAGCCTTACTAAATCTACACTCAAAGTAACCATCTTATTTCTACATTCAACCCCCCCCCCCCCCCCCCTTCTCTTCCTCCTCTCCGGCCCCCAGCCGATCGCTTAACATATATAATCCGCAAAATATAGGACCTCATCCTCAACATCTTAGTAAGCTCATTATGAGGGAACCTCCTGATGTCGTATTCTAGTTGGAAACCATTGGATAGACTAGTGAAATCAGTAGTCCTGAATCAAATAGTCATGCTTGCTAGGCACTCTAGAACCCACCATATAACGTTCGTTGTACCAAAATTTTCTTATCCAAATCTGTTAAGACCATAACGAAGATCTTTTCTTCCTAACTCCATATCTTGCGTGCGTAAATATAAGCTACCTGGAAATTGCCAAATGATCTAGTCAAACTACAGCAGGCGAAAATACAGCTGCACAGAATTCTGCTTATATATGACCAATGGAGGAAGATGTACTGGTTTTTGTCCGCTTGCATCTTTTTTGAGTTCCACAAATAACGAAGCAGCGAAAGGTACACATCAATTGCGACAAATGTTTCTCTAAGGAAGTTGAGCTATCAAAATTATCAGCAAAGTTCTAACTGTCAATAATCCCAAAGAATAAATTGGCCAAGACTGTCAAAACAAGCCACAAGAAACAAAGAGTTGACAAAGAAGCAAGTCTAGGAGTCATCCAGCGCTGAAGCTAAGTTAAATCAGCAAAGTAAACCAGGTTAACTTTGCTATCTTAAATAACAAATGGACTTTAACAAAATTAATTAACTAAATGAATCAGAGCTGCACTTGGTGACGACAAAGCGTTAAACAGTTCAGAGAGTTTTCATCAATAATGCAACCGCTAACCAGTCATCCCTATGGACATAAAATTACAGAACAGAGTCATTAGCTATAAGACCACAATGTCACTAAATGCCAACATGTGTGAAAGATAACAAACTAGAGCGTATAACAAGTCAAATGACATACCTTCTGCAGGTCCAAACGCAATATTTGTGTCATCAACGCCTGAGAAGAAAATGTAGTCAAGTGTTAGTTCTTCAGTACATTTTTGTGAAAATCAACCAACCTAAGCCTATGTAAAATGGTTTTGGTTTTTCAGTACTTACCAGGTCTATCAAACAACATAAAAAATGATGTGTCCCATCATTTAGATGCACTTTCCATTCTTATCATTGAAAGCCTTTTCGTGAGCCCAATTTAACAGAAGCAGCAGGGACTTCACCTCTAGAATTCCTTTATTCAACTAAAAGGGAAACTAGTTCCAAAAGGAACTTAAAGTGAACATTTACATTTAACTCTTTCTGCCTTAGAATCTATGTTACATGGACTTTCAAAATGCGTGAAATACCCGTGTTGGACACTCGACACTTGAACATGGGTATGAGATATGTGTCCGACACATCTCATATGATATGCTACTATGAACACTATCTTATAGTGTTCCAGTTAATTTGTTATTCCTTTGAGATATTAATACCATCTCTCTCACATAAAACACCATTTCACCTACGAAACTGCTAAAACATAATAATAGATATGAACAGTTTGCCGTGTCCCCGTGTCTTGTGTTTTAAAAATTAGACGAACCCGACACTTGGACACCTGTCCGACCCGGACACTCGTGTCGAGTCCATGTAACATAGCTTAGAATAGAGCATGGATTAACATAAGCACCATAGTCCGTCTCCAAGAAATTTTGAACCATCAGCAGATAATGTTGCGCTCAACCACGATCCAAAACGACCTAAAAAACATTCCTAACAGGCTATGTGTAAAATTTTAGTACTATTTATGTATCTGTACGTATATTGCATGTGCATTGGACCTTATAAATCTTCACATCCTCATAAAATTAGTCACATTCAATACCTAGAAAGATAAACCCTAAACTTGTATTTGGAAACCCACTTCCCCATAAACAATCCATCACGCGATCACTAAAAAGTTCAATCAAACCCCTGCAGAAACCAATCAAAAACCTACCAAAACCAAATTTTAAACAGTAAAACGCATTTCCCAAATCTTGAAACCTATTTTCCGACTTTTGATCAGCAACCAAAAAGAATGAAAAACTAAACCCAGTTCGAGATTTGCACCTTTATCCGAGAACTGCATGAAAGCTTCAACCTTGGAGCCCGAAGGACTCTTATAATGGGGGGCACCAGACCTGCTCCTCTCCCCAAGAATCTCGTCAATCTCTTTATAATACGACATCTTCGCCGGCCCGTTACCCCCGCCCCGGTCCTGCTGCTGCTTGGCCTTCTTGAACTCCTTCAAAAGGTTCCTCCACTTGTCCGTACACATGGTCGGCGACCGGTCGAACCCTTTGTCCCGCATCTTGCCGGAGATCTGGTCCCACAGGTACCTGTTGGACTTGGAGGTGTTGAACAGCAAGTCGGTCTCGCGGCGAAGGCTGATCAGGGTCCGGGTCTCTTCCTGGACCCAGGTCTCGGCGCGCTTTTTGGGGGCTTTGATTTCGATATCTGGGTTGTGGCTGTTGATGGCGGTGGTGTTGTCTTCGCCGCCGCTGCTGGTGTCGTTGAGGAGGATTGGGTGGTGGGGGGGGTGGGGGTGGTGATGGAGTGGGAGTGTGCCATTGGAAGTGACCTCAATCATCATGTTCTTCAGCTTCTGAGAAATGGATTGCTCTGGGGCTTCTGGGTTCGCAGTGACTTTGGAGTTACTAATGAGGAAAGATTACTGTGTACAAGAGTTCTCAAATAAATTTTATTTAATTTTTAGTTTTCTTTTAGGTATACTTAATATCTAGATGTTACGACTATAATTTAAGAGTTTGAAGGAAACTAAATCAGATAATCATCAATTGAATAACTAGTTAGTATTTGTTATTATGGCTAATTTTTTTTTTTTGCTTATCAGATGCAGTAGACAGACACAGCCATAACCCAACTTGTTAAGCATGTTCTTAAAGCTTTTACGCTTAATATGTTAGATTGCATATAGTAGAAAATCTAATCAATTGTTTTCAAAACAGCCACCCAAATCTTTCTTGAGAGAGAGAGCACTCCACTGACACGTGTTTCATTGTTTCGTGATTGTCGGCAGGGGCGGACCTACGTGGTGAAGGAGGGTGAAGCACCCCCTGACTTTTGAAAAAAAAAATTCGAGAATCGCACCAACCCCGTTGGACCGTTCCCCGAGACCCACAACTCTCTCTCTCTCACACACACACACACAATCACACCGGTGGACAGTGGACTGAGCTACTCTGACTGGTGACCAGATCTAGCCATTACCCGCGACGCGACTGAGCCCGCTTTGACACCTTTAGACAATAGACCTTCGACAACGGGACGACCAGATCTTGAAGAACGGCCGACCGTCGACGACGAGACTTCGATTGCTACTCAGCTGTCGGCTACTCCGTCCGACCAGATCTGGCCCTTCACGGCCTCACCCTGCCGGCGACCGAGACTAAAGGCGCTCAGGCAGGCTGCTTGACCTGCTGTAGCGCTTGACACCGCGTCGACGCTGCTGATCCTTACTGGGCATTGGCTGCTTGACCTGCTGGGCTGCTGCAGTGCTACTCTTTCGACTACTTATGGAGACGTGGAGTATTTGGTATATAACTTTTTGTACATTGTGTCTGCTCTTGTAAATTATTGTTAATTTTATCAATTATCACAGACTTCATCTTAATTATGCTAATTAATTATTAAATTATTACTATTGTCTGTTGCTGACTAAATTTAATTACTGTTGTAGGCAGGGAATATTGCTAATTGATTATTACTGTTCCAGTAAAATTAATGGTGCAAATTGAAAAAACAACTCTCCAAAATAAAATTAAGATTAACCGACTAAAATGCAAACTGTAAGACAACTCGCAACTGGCACCCCTGAAGTAAGCAAGACATTATAATTTCACAACCTTTTAGCACTTTACCACGTCAATAGAATTGACTTATTAGGCAGCAAACCTTATAAAAACCCTAAACAAGAAAGAAATTCCTAATGGTATGTGAAACAAAAATTAAATATTGAAGTAAAGGTGGAGTTATTTGAGTTTCATTTTTCGCCACCTTGGCTTCACTCTTATCACTATATAATATTATGGTGATTGGTGACAAAAGTGGGGTTCACACGAAAAAATAACTCTAAATAAGCACCTTATTATTAGGTATCAATTTTGTAGAACTGTACAAGCACGTTTAGAAGTACTAATTAAGGAAAAAATATTTATAATGTTGGCAACAAAAATGAAATATTAAGGTAATAGAAATATTTTAATTTCTCATTTTTTTTCCATTTTCTCATTTTTTTTCTCTCTTTTTATCAAATTAATGCAGGCACAGGGAGATTTAGACCAACACCTGCATTGGTGGCTCCAACTGCTTATCATAACTCCTTATCAGTTGTTGTGACTCTTTGAGGTAATACTTTAATTTTAGTTTGATAAGTAAAAATTAGTATAATATGATAATATGTTAACATGTTAATTTTAGTTTAATATGTTAATTTTAGTGTAATATGTTAATATTATAATATGTATAGTTATTTAATTATGTGAATTTGTGTTGAGAACTTGAGATTTTATTCCAATGTGTGCGTGTTTTTCATAATAGAAAGGTTTTTTAGAAATAAAGGAAAATTGACAGAATCCTTGCAGCCTAATCAAGATAGTATTATATAGTCTTCAATTTTAACAATAACAGACAAGGCTCCTTTTGTGCATTGGGATGTTGATTCCGGGCATTCAAGTAGAATTCGTGATGAGTTCAACTCTGTTGAGTTTATTGCGGATCCTGCTTTACGTCTGAATATATGGATTACATTCAGAAAAGCGTCTTCAAAACTGTTGGGAACGAGGCTATTATCAAGTGCTACCAATCTTTGGGGCTTCGTCGAACAGTAATTTAGTAATTTCACTTGTAAACACTTGGAGTATATATTTGTATTTTTTTTTGTGTTGTACTTGTAAATAATCTTTAATGGCTCTCGTGAAACTTAATAATACTTTTTGTATGCTTTATAAGTGCACTTTATTTTTAATAATTTTTTTTTATGAATTCGATATAATTTTTGCACCCCCTGAAAAAAATTCCTGGTTCCGCCCCTGATTGTCGGAACGTAGAACACAACTATCTTCCGCAATAAATAACATTCCAAGCCTTTAATTGATCTTTTGTAATTAACTAAGTTATGTAGTCTACCTCTTAGCTTAAAAGATTTTTGGAAAAAGTGCAAAAATCACCCTCGTGGTTTGGGTCAGTTGCAAAAAGACCCCTTTAGTTTCAAAAGTTGCAAGAAGACACTTGAGGTTTAAAATGTGTTGCATCCGTCAAGAAACGTTACGAAATCAATGAATTGCCTAAGCTACCCCTGTATATAACAACCTTGTATGCTTCTGAAACCCTAACATTTAATCCAAAATTTATAAACTCTCTCAAAAGAACCCGTCGCCTTCAACGAAAACCCGACAACAAAACACCGATAAATTAAGAAATCTACAAAGAAGAGGACAAATCAGGCACAAAATCGAACATACGGCTGATAAATCGAATCAAACTAGAACGAGCAGAGATCGAAGAAGACATTACATTGATCGAAAAGCGATTCCAGGTAACTTTTTGATTTTAACAATAGGATAACGTTTCTGTTCACTTCGTGCTTTCGTAGACCTAGAAATTTTCAACTTCTATAGGGTTTCTGTTAATATTTCGGGCTTTAATTCTAGGGTATTTGTTAAAATTTAGGGTTTCTGTCTAGTCTAGGGCTTTTCTGTAATCTACTTTTTTCGTCAATTCAAAGCCATGCAACTGATGTACTCCCCTTCCCTCCTCCTCTCCCGACATTATATAGTGCTAAAATTTGTTGACAATTGTTAATTTAATTGTGGTCCCCCTTTGTCCCCCACCATATGCTGCCTTATTTTATGTTAATTATTGCATATGTTAAAAAGGACTGCTTTAGGTTAGGCCATTATTGATTTTGTTTTTTTCTATTGGCAGAATGTCAGGCAAAGTCACTATTGAAATTCGTTACGGGGGGGGGGGGGGTTACAAATCCACCCAATAGGTCTTGGACTGGAGATAAAATAGAAACTTTTGAATGTGACCCTGACTACCTATCATATTGGGAGTTGTTAGATATGTGCATGCGTTTAGGGTTACCTCCTACCAGTACTATGACATATAGGATACCTGGAAAGACATTTAACAATGGGCTAATGCTTATACTTGATGATAGGGGTTTAAATGATGCATTGTACCATTATCAAGGTCACAATGTAGTCATATATGTCATAAGAGGCATGGATCCCCTAGCAGTTGTAGATAACAATCCTCCCCAACTTGCAATAGGATATGGGTCAACTCCAGTAGGTGAATTTGATGTGGCCATAGGAGATGGTGATTTGATAATACTGGAATATGACTTAATGAGATTGATGAAGCTGCTGAGGTTGGTGAAGCAGCTGGGGGTGGTGAAGCAGTTGGGGGTGGTGAAGCAGCTATGGGTGGTGAATCAGCTGTTGGTGGTGAAGCTTCTGAGGGTGGTGAAGCAGCTACTGAGGGTGGTGAAGTAGATGGGGGTATTATGACTGATGTGGGGGGTGAAGTAACTGAGGGGGGTGTGACAACTGAGCGTGGTGAAGCTACTGTGGGCGGTGAAGCAGCTGAGGGTGGTCAAGATACTGAGGGTGGTGAAGATGATGAAGGTGAAGATTTTGAAGATGAAGCTAGAGAGCCAGATGACCCTATAATTCCTGAGTTGGGTGAGGATTTTGAAGGGCCAGGGGATGATGATATCTTTAACACTAACCCTAAATCTAAGGGGAAGAGTCACATCAGTTAGCCCCCTGAGGAATGGTATTCTGAAGGTGAGGAAGAGGATGAACTGAGGAGTGATCATGGGTCAGATGAGGATGAAGAGACAAACAGGTGGCCAGAATTTTGTGCTGATGATTTGAACTATAAGGATGGGCCGACATTGAAGGTTGGCTTGATGTTTCCAACTAGGGAGGTGCTTAGAGCTGCTGTTAAGGATTGGAGCATTAGACAGGGGTATTACTTTGAGTACCAACACAATGATAGCAAAAGAATTACATGTGTTTGCAAGTATGAAAACTGTGATTTTAGGGTGCATGCCTCCCCCATGCAAAGGACCACTACATGGCAAATCAAGACCTTCAGACCAGATCATAGTTGTGGGAGGGACTATAATAACCATTTTATTAGTGTTAAGTACATTGCACACATGTATAAGGAGAAGCTGAGAGATGACCCTAACTGGAAGGTGGGAGCTATGAAGAAAGAAATATACAGAGACATGCTTGCTAATGCAAGCAAGCATAAAATATATAGGGCAAAAAGATTAGCAAGAGAACAAATAGAGGGGGACATCAAGGCACAATTTGCAAGGCTGTAGGATTATGGGGCAACACTGCAAAAGCACAATCCTGGGACATGCTTCAAAGTTGAGACACTTAGGCCAAGTCCAGAGTTGGCACCTGTTTTCAAGAGGGCCTATGTTAGGTTTGAGGCATACAAAACTGGCTTTTTAAAAGGATGCAGGCCCTTTATTGGACTAGATGGTTGTCATCTTAAGGGCCTTTTTGGGGGATAGTTATTGTCTGCTGTGGCTAGAGATGGAAATGACAACATGTTCCCTGTTGCTGTAGCTGTTGTTGAAGCAGAAACCAAGGATAGTTGGTCTTGGTTTTTGACAGAACTGGTTGATGACCTTGGGGGTTGTGACAACTTGGTATTTATTTCTGATAGGCAGAAAGGGTTGGTGGAGTCATTCAAGGATCTCCTACCAACAACAGAGCACAGATTTTGCATGAGACACATGTATGCAAACTTTAAAAAAAGATGGGGTGGTAAAGAGGTGAAAGACTACTTATGGAATTCTGCCAGGGCAAGAACTGTTAATGATTTCAATCACTGGATTGGAAAAATCAGGAATTTAGACAAAGATGGTGAAATTATGAAGTACTTAGAACAAATACACCCCACTCAATGGTCAAGATCTCACTTCAGTACTCATTCTAAGTGTGATACCGTGGTTAATAACCTAAGTGAGTCATTTAATGCATACATCATTGAAGCAAGGGACATGCCTAAAGTCAGTTTGCTTGAGTGGATTAGAAAAAAATTGATGAATAGGATACAAATTAAGAAGAAAGGGATGGAGAAATTTGAGGGTGCAATCTGTCCTAATATTGTGACAAAGTTGGACAAGATTGTGGTAGAGGCTAGGAATTGTTTTGCAAGTTGTTCTGGTCAACTTGAGTTTGAGGTGGAGCATTTCGACAAAACCAGGGTTGTCAACTTGGGTGCAAGGACATGTAGCTGTATGATGTGGGATCTCACTAGGATACCCTGCTGTCATGCTGTGGCTGCTATATTTGTGAACAGAGATAGGCCTGAGACATATGTAGACAACTGTTATAGCAAGGATGTTTATTTGGATGCTTATAGCAGTATGATCTTGTTCCAAGTGAGGATGCATGGGTTGTTAGTGGTTTGGATGCTTTAGCCCCACCTTTCTATAGAAAACCAACTGGCAGGCCCAAAAAGGTGAGGAGAAGAGGTGATGATGAGGCTAGAAATCCTTCTACAGTGGGCAGGAGCAACAAGTATGTCACATGTGCAAGGTGTTTGGAAAGGGGTCACAACAAAAGGTCATGCAAAGGCCCAGTCCATCCACAATCCAGACTTGTAAGACAATCCCATGAGGTATGGCCCAGTACACATGATATAACTTATCTCTATAACTTAGTTTAATCATTCTTGTATGGCTGATTTTAAGTTTAATCTGATCTTATAGGCCAACACAAGCAAGGGAAAGGAAAAGGAAAAGGCAGTGGATAGTACTGTGACTCCAGCCAAAAGAAAAAGGGTACTGTCTTTTTCTTTTTCTATTTGGAAATCCAACATCATTTGCATTTTTTGATTTTGAGGAGAAAGGGTTCAAATTGTTGTGAATATATGATTATGAGAAGATTGCATAAAACAACCTTGTGGTTTATGGTACTTGCAAAAAGGCCCCTGTAGTTTGAAAAGTTGCATATAGTGTGTGGTTATGATAGTTGCAGTGGACCCCTGTTATGCAATTTTAATATTTTTTTTGATTGGGATCATGTATTCACACTCCCTTTTTTAGTACAATGTCCCTTTTTTTTTACACTATAATGTACTCACTACAAATTTACATTTTTTAGGGAAGAAGACCCCCTTAATCAATCAGGTCCACAACCAACTCCTCTACAGACACAGCAAACTCCTCCACAGCCATCTCCTCCTATGCATACTGTTTCACAGCCATCTCCTCGCACAAGGCCAGCTAGCCAAAAGGAACATGTAACTTGACGCAGCTGTTATTGTGTGTTTATCTTGTTTGCATTTTCCCTTATGTTTAAACAGTGAGATTGCGTTGTTTGCCAAAATTGTTTCACAGCCAACATCTCCACCTAGGGAAACTGCTTCACAGTCAATTCCTGCTTCAAGACCTGTTACAAGAACACAGCTAAGGGCTGCCTGGGTTCCACCTGGAGCTACAAGTCAGAGGCCAACCTCAACATCATGGCCAACGGTTATTGCTTCTAGGCCTCCAATAGCTCCTATGCAAACTTTAAGGCCTCAGGGTAGCACTGGAGGAGTTGTGATGGCTGACACAAGAAGGGGAAAGTCCATGTTATCTGTTGCTATGGGAAGGGGATCGAAAGTTGGCCAGACAACATCTACCAAGGGTACTGCATCAACTGCCAAAGCTGCTAAGAGCATGGTTGAACCACATGTTGGAAGAGACAAGGGGCAGAAGTAAGGACAACTAAGTGATTGGATTAAGGCTGTTTTAGAGCAGTTTACCCAGTACAGAATTGTGGTCTATGTATTTTGTAAAACATCATTTTGTGTAGCTAGGACAAAATTGAGAATGATTTGGAGTATCATGGTAGGATAAATCTATGTTTTGAATAACATTTGTCCATTGGAATGCAATCTGAAATATTTTGGAATAGAATCTGGAATTGAGGATATGTTGTGTATAGAAATTGGAATATTTTGGAATACAATTAGCAGATGGAATATTTTTTGTGTTGTGATTTCAGTTTTGCTATTAGTTTAGCCAGTACATCATTTGAACACCTTCATGAGAAATCTCAAACATCAATTGCATCAAACACCTTCATGAGAAATGCAAACAGAAACATCATTGTGATTATTCATTTGAACAACATAATAAAGGTACACATAAATCCCCCAAGAAGAAACAACTTCATAAACTTCACAATGGCTTCAATCCCTTCAAGTTTGGTAGCCAATTCATTACACCTACAACCACAACTTTGAGCATTTAAACCCATACAGTTTTCCCCAATGGCTCTCTTCTCATCTTGGCTTGCATGATAGGGTTGGCACCAAGCCCAGAAATTGCATTCTCCTTCGTCACATACATAAAAAAGCCTCCCACAACTTGCTTTCTTCTCATCTTCTCTTATTACAAAGACAACACTTCCATGAATATCTTACATCAACCACAGCTCTGACGGCTTGTCCACTTGTGCTTGAAGAAGACATTTACCTGGCCAATGTGACATTTCATCAAACACTTGGTGTGTAAAAAAATAATAGAAAAAGAATGAAAGAAAAAATTCAGTTTGAAAGAAAACACAGCATATCATACCTTCAATCTCTTCAATGTTTCAATTTGAACTTCAACTTCAAGCTGAAGGGGGCTGATTTGCACCAATTTCCTCTCTACCAGCTCTTCACAGCTGGTTTAGAGGTTTCATACCTTATATGGTCAAAGAGATCTATCCAAGGGCAAAAACGGGTTTTCAATGATTATTTGGCAATGCTACTTGCCATCTAGGCGCGTTTACCCCAAATGCTATTAAAAGAGACGGGTTTCTTGACGGATGCAACACATTTTAAACCTCAGGTGTCTTCTTGCAACTTTTAAAACTAAAAGTCTTTTTGCAATTGACCCAAACCACGGGGGTGATTTTTATACTTTTCCCAAGATTTTAAGCCAAGTCCATGATAGGTTTACTGGGGCTTTAGAAGTCTAGAATTTTCTATTTTTTATGATGTAAGAATGATACCATTTAACTCATAACATATATTTTTTTTGTTGCCTACATTTCGCACATGTTTACAAATAGCAGCATAATTCTATTCATTTAGCCATAACGATATTTATATGCTCATTATCAAGTTAACTAACAAATAAATTTGATTCTTTTCTTTTATATTTCACCAAAAGAAGTTCAAAGTTTTTTTTCCCTTTTTGATTCTTTTCTTCTCTTTTCTCTCAACCAAAAAAAAAAAAACTCACGAACAAGGTATAAATTATTGATAAGTAATGTTATATCGGGCCGAAGATATGTGTATTATTGTTATTTTTATATGTTCAACGAAACTTCGGTAATTGAAGGCACTCAAACGTTTGCATAATTCTAAATCCATCTTAAAAATCACAAAAGAATTGGAAAAAATTCTAACAGAGATTAGAGGGGAAGGAGTTTAATACAGTAATAATAATAATTTTCTTACTTAGATAACACTTCTGGTCCCAAAACCCTCGAAGCCTTCTTTCCCTACCTTCTTTAGCTCTCATTTTCTCTTGCTTTGCAAATCCGAACTTCAGCTCTCCATTCTTCCCAAATCGATTAAACTCCGTGGGTTACGATGGGTTAATGCAATTAATCGAAGTTCAGCACTGAAGGTAGTAGCTTTATCCACATGGAAAATACGTGTCTTTTATACATAACCATAGCATGGGTGATTGTTTTTTGGATTTTCGGTGCATAATGATAAAACCCATTTGCAGGCTCATGAAAATCAGTTTTGAGCTATTGCAAGTTCATAAGGCATATTAACAAGCACCTGGTGTGCATGATTTTAGTTATGTTACTTGGTAACTTATTTGCATTTTTTTCCCTTTCATTTTCATGTGTTTGTTAAGATAACTGCTCTGGGATTATAGTGTGTTAGCTACCAATCTTAGTGCCAGAAAAATGCTTAGCAGCAATACATTGCTGTAGCAATAAAGGGTGAGTGATATGGGATTATGAATCCATCTGAAGTTGGTTTACGTTGAATTGAATGCGTAGCTCGATAAAATGTTATGAGTTGATTAAAATGCTTGTTCCTGAAAAACATGGCTTGCATTGATCGTTTTGGATGAACACGATTGCAAGCAACTTGGTAGAAGATTTACAGCCGTAGTTTATCTGTTCTGGTGTTTAGCCTCTGATAGCAAAAAAATTGCAAAGTTGGGAATGTAATCATCTTCTTTGCCGGAGAAGATCCCGTGCACGTTATTGCTTTCCGCAGATGAACTTTAATGAAGATGTTTTCTTATTCCTATTTTCGAAAGGAAGAATAGAATCTGAGATACCATCTGGTTTTCTAGATACCAATCTTCTTATCTGAGAATCTCGCCTGCTATTTGCAATAGGAGCTATAATTTTCTTTTCTTTTTTTGCTTAAAGTGGAGAAAAAGTATATCTGCTCTTTGATGTTTGCCTTTAATATCTTTGTTTAACTTCAACCAGGCGGGGATGGGGTTGGAGCAGAAAAGCAGCATTAGCTTATTTTCCTCTCTTGCATCTTTTCTTTCTGCATCTTAGTTATCTGCACTTACTGAGCAACTTTTGGCTTATGTAGGATCCCCAACCAATAAGTTAGCGTGCATGAAAGGTCCAGCAATGACCAATACTTGCATCACTCGATTCTGCAGCGTCCACCCTAAAGCTGCATTCCCCCTACCCAGAAGAAGAATGTTCCAAAATGACATTTTCAGAACTATTTCAACTTGTGCATCACCATTGATTCCTCCAACCAATCCTCGGAACCATCATTCTTTATTTGTATTGACTGGTCACCTCAGCCCATCAGATGCTCCACAGCGTTCTGATGAATGGTTTGCCCTTCGAAAGGACAAGTTGACAACGACCATCTTTAGCACTGTCCTGGGATTATGGAAAGGCAATCGAAGATGTGAGCTCTGGAAGGAGAAAGTATTTGCATCGGACCAATCAAAGGAGGCTTCTAAAATGCGTGCTATGGAGTGGGGTGTTCTCAATGAGACAACAGCTATAGAGCAGTATAGAAGCATCACTGGTCGTGACGTGAGCCCGTTAGGTTTTGCAATTCATCCAGAAGAGCGGTTCGCTTGGCTTGGGGCCTCCCCAGATGGGCTCCTTGGGTGCTTTCCAGGTGGTGGAATTCTGGAACTGAAATGCCCATATAACAAAGGGAAGCCTGAGAAGGCATTGCCCTGGTCAACTATGCCATTCTATTACATGCCTCAGGTGCAGGGCCAAATGGAGGTAGTGGACAGAGATTGGGTATATTTGTATTGTTGGACACCAAATGGAAGCACTATATTTCGGCTCTGTAGAGAGCGTGAATATTGGGAGTTGATGCATGGGATTTTACGAGAGTTTTGGTGGGAAAACATGATTCCTGCTAGGGAAGCTATGCTACTGGGAAGAGAGGAGGAAGCCAAGGCATACAAATCAGCATCAACCCACAAACAGACGGGACTGGTGATCGTTAAGAGTAGAAAGTTGGCTGCTGAGGCCAAGTTGTTGTGTAGGGAGATTGCAGGACATATCGAATTTTACAGGTGATGATGGCTAGGAGAAGGATATCACACTTATCCTTTCTGAACTTATTATTTAGTGTCATTGTAAATCTTCATCAATAGGTTGGATTACAGTCTCCACATATGATTGATCAATCTTGTTACTCAGAATAGTATTTCCGATTAAAACATTATATATTTGGCCATTTTCTTCTTTCATTTGATTCCCATTCAGTTTTCCAGTTAAAAAGTTCCAAGTATTCATACCCAATTGTGGTCATTTTATGATTATTTGATATGCGCAAGTCTTGTAGGTATTTCAGTCGTTGTATTTTGCATGCCTTGCAAGGATTAAGGTATGATTAGAATGTTGCAAATGTTGTACAGAAACAAATCCTACATTAGAAACATGCCAAAGTTAGTCGTGGGCTCTTCGTGTCTGTCTGTAAATTTTAGCTATCAAATGTGATCAAGCTTGAGGTTCGATTAGTCCAATCGGGTATCACAAGTTCGATGTCAACTGCCCAAATTTTCTGAAGCTTTGGCACATTTGAATGGCACTGGTCACTTGTTACAGATTGAATGGTACAAGTCAGTCCACAATTTGTGGTTGGGCATGAATTTAGGCCTCTAGTTTTGTGGTTGAACGAACGATACGAACGTAGTTTAGGCAAGCAGTGGATTAAAATTATCATTTGACCGCATAAAAACATATTTCAAAACCGCAAACCGAAGATCGTCATCTAAGCAAATGCAAAGGGGTAGAGAGAGAGACAAGGGAAATGGATATACACAAGTCCGAAGGGCTCTCCTGGGCTGATCAATGGGATCCTGAGCCTCTCCAACCTGCTTCCACAGACGATGACAAGAAGGAAGGCAAGGATGGTTCGGGAAAGAACAAGTCCGGGAAGAAGATATTGAGCCTCAAGTGGATGAAAAATCTCTGCAAGAAATCTCAGAAACAATAGAAATCAATTTGTGATTCGCGAGGCCTCGTCTGTTTTGGCACATTTTGAAGATAACCAAGGCTTTGCTGTCAAAAAAAAAAAAAAAATGTTCTCCATATTTAAGATCTGTCACCCCATCTATGTATGAATCACAATAATATATAGAAAACTATCTTTAAATTGCTACTACCCTATTTTTCCTTTCATCAGGTCAGATGTAGAAAGTTGTATTCTTGCTTCTAGGTTTTCTTTATGGTCATGCAGATTGTTGTATGGTCTATGTTTTTAAATCTTGAATTGCTGCATTTTGGTATGCTTTCTTTTACTACATGGTTTACTAGGAGAAGTCAAAAAGATTCTTTGAAAGTTGGCGAAATGCACGAGTATTAATTGAGAAAGTTTGTTCTTGTCACAACTACATACCCCTGCTACCAACCATACGAAAATATTACCTTGTTTGATTGAAGTTATACTGTCAAATTCATGTGATTGAGTAATAGATCTTCGTTCGATCAATACACTGCTCGTACTTGCTGAGCTGAAATTGGATTTCAGATCGAGTCGTAACTTAAATGAATCAAAGTTTAAGCACATTTTGAACTTTATTACTTTAAATCACATCATCTTAAACCTGCTCGATAAGCTAATTGCTCAACAACTTTGCTCGGTCTCATATCAAATAGGAGTTGTAGTTGAAATTAGAACTTGCTCAGACGTGACTCAGCTACGCCCTCTAGCCGATGGATTAAACGACGCAAATAATACCTTTTTTTTTAGTGATGATTGCATCTTTACAAATATTTGTTATATAATAATTTGTAAGCGCGGAGTTAACCCCCAAGGTCGCTTGTCACTTGGTAGCTCAAACTTGTTCGAGGTTCGGGTGTGCTTGACGACTCAAGCTCAAGCTCGGTCATGCTTGCTCAAGGTTGGGCATGCGTGAAATTGCATAGCTCCCCAATCTTGTGCGCGCTACCTGGTAGCTCAAACTCGTTCAACCTTCAGGCTGGAGCTTGACGGTACAAGCTCGAGCTCCCCAATCTCGTGTTTGTTAACTGGTAGCTCAAACTCGGTCGACCTTCAGGCGAGCTTGCGCTTCTGGTAGCTCAAACTCGTTCGACCTTCGGGCGAGCTTGACGATAAAGCGCAAGCTCGGTCGTAAACTAGCTCGTTTGTGCAACCTTGGCTCAGTGGCAAGCTCTGGTGCAATATCATTGATGAAGTTACATCGATTCCCTTTTGTTTTCCGGACTGAGGTACACGGCATTACTGTTTATAGTCAAGGTCCTAACGTTCAACGTGGCCCAACCACGGAGGGGTCGGGGACAGCATGGTGATGGCTGTAGGGTAGTGGAGATGAAGGTGGTGTGACAGGAAGCCAACTTACCTTTCTTGCTGTTACAATTCTACGTCATCATACTCTGACGAAATTCTTAAAGCTTACAAATTTAAAAAGCATATCCGAGTAAACAATGTCTGCAACTCCGAAACTACGGGATGATGGGCAGGCATCATGGTAAACCAGACAATATCCGACTAGAGAGAGAACAGAGTTGGGAAGCCAATTTAACATTCGTGGGCCAAGAATCAGTCGAAAGATAACACAAACCATGATCACCGTTATTAAACATGTCTAGGAAGTAGCACAATTTGGTAAACATAACTTGAAGCATCAAATGTCTCGCAGCTACACGAGTACGATGAGCATACACGTGATCCGATGGACAGAACTAACGACTATTTGCTATTCCCCACTTCACTAGGAATCCAGTGATGGCTGCTTATTTCGTCGCTGGGGTGGCATCCAAATGTATCAAATAAAGAGAACAATCCTCATCTCGCCTTTCCTCTTTGGTCTTCAGAACATCATAAATACTATAAAGCTGTGAAATACCCGGCAACCAGTTACCAGTATCTCGCAGACTTCAAACTATCAGCAGTGCCGGTGCAAACCTCAGCACAAAGCAGCGATTCACAGAGTAAGATTGATATTGCTGTAAGAACACATCTAAATGCTAACTTCCACGAGCAAGCCAACTACCGGTAAGTGCTTCCAGCCACCAGTGCCAACAAGAGGAATAGGGGCACGTTGAAAGTGCGTTGCAGAGAGGTCACACATCCTACATCCCAAAATGTCAGAACCTCACATCAGAAGATGACTACCTTTCTTCCTCCCTCCCTCCCTCTTTCATCCCTTCAGTTAAAGGAATCACTAAAACGAAGTAGTAATAATTACTGTACAGAAAGAATCAATGAATCGCTAACCTAGGGTTTGCAGATAAACCGAATAAAGATAAAGATGGCGACACAAATTAAGGACAAACAATTGAATTGAGAGGAAGGAACCTGTTGACCCCGTAACCGGATTGAAAGAACCACCAACCCTAATTCTTTTGCTCGAACGAACGCAATCGAGAGAGTGAGATTGAAAAAAACGGCGTCGTATCCCCTTACCGGATTGTGAGGGACCCGATTCGAATCCGAGGTTCTTCCGGCGGTCGAATCCGATCCGAAGAGAAAAACAGAAAAATCTGCCGATCGAGTTCTAAGGGAGCGGAGAGTGACGGGAGGGGAGAGGGAAGGAAAATAGGGAGGAAAAGGGAACGGGAAATTGTGTGGGTAGAGCTTTAAGGGGGGAGAGAGAGAAGGGAAACCGATGGACACGTGTCCGGTGAGATGAGGGTGGCTGCTTGTTCGGTGGGAGGATGTGGCGCGAGGGTGCGTAGCTTGGATTTGTTTTGTCATTGGTACAGGGTCAAAGTCTTTCGGTTTAATAATCTATTATCGGAAATATAAATCACCTATGTTTACTCCCATTTCGCCCCTTTTCATATTTATATATATTATATTATATATATATCAAAAAGTAACTTGGAACATGCGAGTAACTTTCTCATTGGCCGCAAAAAAATATATTTTAAAATAAAAATATTGATTTTCACATGTTTATAGATTTTTTTTTCATACGGCCGTCTTTGAGTAAAATATAACAATCAACAGATGGGATATGGAGATACACAATAGCTTGTGAAAGTAGACCTCCGCAGAGTCATGATTTCTTTAACCAATCTTTTGTTTTTAGGAAAACAATATTTGAGCTCAATTTTTGTCATTTGAAACAATTCTGATTTTTAAATTTCTT
This sequence comes from Escallonia herrerae, assembly GCA_033070095.1. Lineage (NCBI taxonomy): Eukaryota > Viridiplantae > Streptophyta > Magnoliopsida > Escalloniales > Escalloniaceae > Escallonia > Escallonia herrerae. Next base: position 202,372 of record JAVXUP010000047.1, on the reverse strand, counting down.
ATAAGTTTTACAATATAATCACTTTATCAACAAAAGTGAAACTGAGTCGACTGAAGTGGTGCTTAAGTATTTCATTGCCTTTGTTTAATCCTATGGGCTCAATTTAGGCCACGTTTGACGCATCTTTTTTTTTCAGTTTTGGAAACTGAAAAAAAAAGTGCGTTTGGTAACCATTTATTTTTTCCTTCTCCAATTTAAAAAACCAGTTTTTAAACTGCAGAGTAAAAAAAAAAATTCCAAAAACTGATTTTTTTTTTTACTTTTGGTTTTTTTTTTGGAGACCACCACCAACACCCTCCCACCGCCGGCAGCCACCTCCGGCCGCCAGCCAATGCCGGCCGCCGACAGCCACCTCCGGCGGTCGGCGACCACCGTCGGCTACTGCCGGCAGCCACCGGCGACTGTCGGCGCCACCTCCGGCCGCCGGCGACCACCTCCGGCCGCCGGCCTCCGGCATCCACCAGCCACCGCCGGCCACCACCACCGTTGACCACCGCTACGCCCCACCACCACCAACGCCACGCCCCACCACCACCACCGCAAACCACCCAAAAAAAAAAGGGTTACCAAACACCAAAAAAAAAAAAAAAGGTTATCAAACACCCACTTGTTTTTGTAAAAAAAAAAAATTAAGCTGCTCTTTAAAAATTACTCTTTAAAAACTGAAAACCAAAAAAAAAAATTTGTCAAACGAACCCTTAGTATATGACAATATGCGGGATGAACTCTAAATTCATTTTTCTTGGTTTTTGCTTCTCAACAAAGTAGGAAAACAAAAATAGTAAACGAAAAGCCTGCACTACCCATTTGTCAACTGTTATTTTTTAAAGACAGATGATCATTTGAAAAGTTCTAAATTTCGTAATGCAAAAGAAAAACAACAACAAATACGCTATATTTATTTAAGTTCGAGCTTGGGTTACTCATGTGTTAATTGTTAAACAACTCGAACAGTCGAGCAAAGAAGAGTTCAAGAGCCTAAACTTTTTCTATTTTTTTGACACTTAAATGTTCAAACTGTGTGAATTTAACCACAATAAAATATGAGTAACATCCAACAACAATATTTTTTTAGGCACCGACAAATTTAGGGTAGGTTTGACACTCTTTTTTTGCCTCTTTTTTTTCAGTTTTAAAAATTGAAAAAAAAGGGCGTTTGGTAACCATTTTTTTTTCAATTTAAAAAATCAGTTTTTAAACTGAAGAGTAAAAAAAAAACTCCAAAAACTGGTTTTTTTTTTCACTTTTGGTTTTTTTTTTTAGACCACCACCACCACCCTCCCACCACCGGCAGCCACTTCAGGCGACCACCACCGGAGACTGTCGGCCGCCGGTGACCACCGGCAGCCACCCCGGAGACTGCCGGCAGCCACTTCAGGCGACCACCGCCGGAGACTGCCGGCCGCCGGTGACCACTGGCAGCCACCGCCGGAGACTGCCGGCAGCCACCTCCGGCCGCCGGCGACCACCGCCGGAGACTGCCGGCAACCACCGCCGGCCACAACCGCCGGTGACTGTCGGTAGCCACCTTCGGCCGTCGGCCACCACCACTACCACCGTCGACCACCGCTACGCCCCACTACCGCCACCGCAAACCACAAAAAAAAAAAGTTAAAATAAAAGGGTTACCAAACACAAAAAAAAAAACCTAAAAAAAAAAGGGGTTATCAAACACCCACTTGTTTTTATAAAAAAAAAAAATTAAACTGCTCTTTAAAAACTGAAAATCAAAATTTTTTTTTGTCAAACGAACCCTTAGTTTCATGGCTAACCTTTATTAAGTAACAAGAACATGCTTTTTTGGTATATCATTTATGACAGAAGATTGCGAGAAACAGAAGATAAGAAAGCCCAATATTTAGCGACACTTTGGTTCTTTATGGATTTAAAAAATAGGGGTCTGTATTAAACTAATCAATCCGTGAAAGGAAAAAATATTATAAAAGCAATTACAAGGAAGAAAAAAAAAACTAATAAGCAAGTAGCTCGAGTTGCTCAACAAAAAAAGTTAGCCTACAATGTCTAACATGACACTTCTGTGAAGGGATTGCTTGTACACCAAGGAATTAATTGTCAATTACGTGAAGGAAGAAAGAGAGTAAACTTGTACCCGGTCGTTAAACTCTTTATCTAATATGATGATTATTATAATTAGAGACTACAAATAATCAATCATTTACGTTGCTCTCAATGCGATCGCGAACAATCTCACAGCCTGTTTACTTGAACTATAAAATGAAATTATCTTAGTAGCATTAGTTATTCAGTATAATATCTACAATGACATTTCTCTGTCACTACGTTTACTTTTGTCGCTTAACATGATAGATCGTAAAAGAATATCTACTTTCCTTGTTTAGTCACTGAAAGACTATCAATTGACATTTTTTTACCGTGACCGTGATCTGAAGGTCCATGTAACTAAAACAAGAACACGTTGTATATTTTCGGTTATTTAGGATCGTTGGATCAGGAGGCTTACGTGATATGAATAGCCTGTCGTGGATTGATTTTGTGATGAATAAATTTAATTTATTCTGGATTACATTACGTTGTCAGGTGTTTGACAAACATTTAAAGCTGGTCGAATCAGAAATTGAAAAACTAATTAAATTATAACCCTAGAAAAGCGAGGATTATAATCACTTTTTCAGGATTAGCTTTGACGAGATAAAGTATCAGAATATCCTTATTAATTACAAAGATTTTTATCACATTTCATTTAATACTAAATTTTTAGTCATTTTACTATATTGAAATGGTCTTTAGTATTTTTATTCAAGCACCGTTCATAACTTAAATGCAATTTTGCTAGAAAATAGCTTAAAACTGATCTTGAAAATTGATTAAGATGTAATCTTAAAAAAAGGTTAAAAATTATTATGTAAAGTTCAAACGGTCTTAAATGGTCAGTATCGTTAATGTTGGACCCTGCAATATTTTCCACACTGAGACATGGCAAAAACATTCATTTTGAGGCACCTAAACAGCCCCTCTAATTAGAGATGTCAAATGGGCCGGGCGGCCCGCGGGCTGGCCCAGCCCGGCCCTAACCCTCAGGGCTTGGGCCAGGCTTAACTTTTTGAGAAACAGGCCCGGGCCCGGCCCTAAAATGGCCCGGATTTGGCCCGGCCCTCTTTTGGCCCAAAAAATGGCCTTTTTAGTTTTTTTTAAACTAATATGTATTTGCTTGCCTTCTATGACTAAAATGTAGAAGAAATCTATTACTTTTAGATCATTAGTGAGAATAACTAAGGTATATTTGTTATTTTGAATAACAAAAAAAAAAAATTGGACCCGGGCCCGGCCCAAGCCCGGCCCTAGATGTTGGGCCTAGGGCCTGGACTTGGACTGGGCCCAGATTTCCTTCATTTTGGACCGGCCCGTTTGACAGCGGCCCTGCCTCGATTTTCTGGAGGCCCGATGGGATTGGGTTGGGCCGGTCAAGCCCGGCTCATTTGACACCTCTACCTCTAATACGATAGCTCAGTTATCGAATTTTACTCATTTATATTATATTAATCATTTTTCCTGACGTCGTTGTTTGTCGGACGTTAAAATGTCAATTCCCACTCCGCCTTGAGCTGCAAAAATTTCCCTCCCATTTGCTGTTTCGTGAGCGAGGAAAACAAGGCAAACCCTCACCGGAGTTCACAGTGACCATGACCAAACAGAAGAAAGACAGAACTAACCTCTTAGCCCTCACCGGCGCAGCCGCCCTGCTCGCCGTCGCCGTCAACTTCGCCGCCTCTGCAATCAACTCCCGTAAGCAAAATCGCAACAAGAAAGGTCCCCTCTCTCTCTCTCTCTCTCTCTACTCCTGTTGATCAAATTTTCGTAGAAATAGAAGTATTTATGCATGTTTTCATCTCAGTTTATCTGCTTAATCTATGTGTTTGTTAGATATTCGAGGCTCGAATGTTCGCGTAAGTCTCTCTACGGCGGAGATACTTAGATTAGCGGACCGAGTGATTGCGAAATCCAAGCAGATTCATGATGCAATTGCTTCAGTTCCACTTGATAAGGTATATGTCAAAATTGTACAGGATTGCCTTATAAAATGATGTTGTTCTAGGATTTTGAATGTGGTGCATTTTAGTGTGACATCGAATTTCAATATTGATGTGAATATAAGCACTTAGAAGTTAATAATTTGCACACTGAGTTAAATTTAGCAATTATCTGAGCCCTTTGTACATCTTTGTTTTGTTAATCAATTCACATACTCCATCCGTTCCACCGCATTTTCTTCACTTGACATTTGGCGTATTCCTATCATAGATTTTGTGCATGCAAAAGTCGTTGTCTTTACCCTAGCTTGACTTGCCAAATAATATTTATTAATCAATAATTGCTATTTGTGCTGAAGGGAAAAATCCAACGGAACGGAGGGAATACTGTACAAAGAAGTTAATAGATTATTCTACGTCCTTATATACGTCTCTTAGGTTTATAACGTTGGAGTAATTGCTGTTGAAGAATTTTGTAGAAGTTATATGTTCCTTACCTTTCTCTGTACCCACATGTTTCGCTGAAGTTTCACACTGCATTCGAACTTTGGAATCATTGATTTCATTGATTAATCTCGCAGTAGACAAATGTTATTGGGAATTTTCTATCCTTTTTTTGTTTTCCTTTGTCTTCCTACTTTTGTGTTGAGATTTCGAATGCATGTAACGTCTGTTTATTACATTTCGAAGGTCACGTATGCGAATGTTATATTACCAATGGAAGAATTGGAAGCACAACAGTTCCCTCTGGTGCAGTCTTGCATCTTCCCAAAGCTGGTCTCCACTTCAGAAGATGTTCGCAAAGCAAGTGCTGAAGCAGAGCGGAGAATAGATGCTCATGTTTCGATGTGCAGGTCTTTGCATCTTTCTTTTATCTACTTTTTTTTTTTTCTCAATTCATTCTTTGGTCATTTATCTTCACTATAAACGTGATGGCACAAGCATGAGGTACTCCAAAAAGTGGAGGTGATAGTTGAGGCCATATAGCGTCCACAAAGTTTTGGATCTCAAGTCTTGAGTAGTGATTTGGGGTTACGGAGCGACTGCAACTCTCTTAACTCCAACAATTGTATGAGCTTTAAGCCTTGAATGGTGGCATACGTTTTATGACGCTAATGTAGTGAACAAGGTCTCTTTAGATGATGAATCTCCTGGAAGAAAATAGATCAAACAGCGTCGGTGCACCTTAAGTGTCGAGGGTTTTCTGGTATTAAACAGGAAAATGAGGATGTTAAAGTACCCAACTTCCATCTCCTCTCTCCTCTCTAGTTACTTTTGATTGCAATATGTCACGGGGCTTCGGCCTGGGAATTCTTACCGCGGTGCAAAAAATAGCTAGATTTATATCGAGATATCTTATGAGAATATTTAAGCGTTTCCACTTTTTTCTTGGAAATCATTTATACACGAATACAGTCGATCTTATGCCATATGCCTAAACAAGTACACTGCTTGCTGCTTAACACAGAGTTTCTGATTTGCTTTATCTCATCCAAGCTGTTCAGTAAACGTGAAGACGTGTACCTTGTTATCAAAGCATTTGCAGCAAGAGGAGAGTGGATGAGCCCTGAAGCTAAACGCTATACTCAGTTCCTGGTACGGGCATAAAATTGTTCCTGTAATGTTTATCTTGACTACTTTTTAGTGTTTACAGTCATTATTTTTTCCACTCCTATTTTTACACTTCAGCCAATCTTACTTTAGCTTACGATGGCAATTTGACCTGTAACAAAGGACCAATCTAAATGGAGCGGGTCATATTGACTTTAAGTGGGACTTGAGGCGAGTTTGGATTTAAAAACTAAGACCCAGTCCGACTCTGGGGCGGGTTCGGGGGTACTATATTTTGGCCCGTTACCCGGCCCGGTCCGGTCCGTTTAAGTCATAAAAGCAAATGTCTTAAATGTAGACTATCTAGGTTCCCTAGCCCAGGGACCTAAGAATAAATGGACCATTGATCTACTCTAATTAGTCCATCCATTACTGCTGCAGGGCGGGGTGGGTCGGTTTGCTCCAAATCGGTTTGGGAGCGGGTTTGGTTGGCATAAATTGAGCTCAAATGCGGGTTCAGGGCACAGTGAGGGGGTTGCGGAGCGGGTTAAATTTAACTAGAACCCGGGTCAATCTGGGCCATTGCCATTCCTAACCAGGGGTGAAATCTGGGGAGAAGAGTCAGAGCAAGAACATCAATTTCAACTTAAGTTATTCTAATGCAAAGTCTTGAATATCCTACAACCCTGTCATGATTACTGCAGATCGAAGTACAAGCCATCAACGGGGAATTGGCTAGCAATCTGGATTTACAAGAGAGGATCATTGTTTTTTTGCAAAAACAAAAGCAAAGAACTATTGTTCTCTCACATTAGTCTACAAGCACCACTTGGGGAGGACTCAGGCACTTGGAGAGCTTCCCTTTATTTTTTGCTTACATTGAGCCCCACTATTTTTTTAATAATTAACTACGACAAATCTGCTTAATTTTTCCTTACGTTTACAAAGACACTAGTATCTCTATCAGCATATCTATCTGCTTTGGTACATTACTCTATTTCCTCAATTATTTTTAAATAAAACTGGGCAATTTCAATTTTCACCTAGGTTCAACTGTTCAATGAAGTGTCTGTGTTTGTGGTGGGGAATGAAGGGCGCTGGAGGGTGGGCGAGGAAGAGGAGGCTGAGAGCTATATTCTGTTGTAGGATTCAGCCAGCATTTATATTGAATTTCCTTGAAGAAATAGCGTTTAAGAAGTAGCTATGCTTTCTTCTTCTTCTTCCTCGCTCTCCCTTTCTCCCCCTCTCATTTAATTGCTCTTTGTTTGCTATCCAATTTGAAGAAATTATAAGCAGCGTCAGGTTTTGAGTATGGATATTTATTTCTTTATGTTCAGTGACAGGTTAGGGATTTTGAGCGAAATGGTTTGAACCTAACATTGACCAAGAGGGAGGAACTGCAGCGCTTGAGGGCTGAAATTGAAGAGCTCTGTATGCGGTACATCCGAAATTTGAATGATGATAGTTCATATCTTCTCTTGAACGAGATGGACTTAGTGGGCTTACCACTGGAGTTTCTTAAGGTTATACATGCTCATTCCTGTATTCCCAGGCAATATATCCAATCTTACTTAAATGCCAATTTACATGTATTTCTCACGAACTATCAAGCATCCATCTCCTTTCAGCTTTATGTTGAAGCTTATAAAAGCTACCAAGGGAAATTGATGGGATTAAGCACTCAGAGTAGAATTTGAAAACTTTTTGTCTATGCAGTTTTATCTTTTTTATTCATGACACTGCTTGTATTGAGGGATCAATCAAAGGAGGATGAACGACGGCTGCAGGAGAAGTCCAAACTTCTGCAATTTTGTTTTGAGTTTCGAGAAATTGTAATATCCTGAAAGGGATCAAACTTTTTCAACCCGACATATAGATTCGCAATTTTTATTGTTGGCATCTCCAAAGAGTGACTCATAAGTGAAGTTTTTCTGCCAAGTGCCAATCCATGGTGAAGCAGGATAATCAAATTATGACAAGCAAAAGGAAATTGAGGGATATCAAAGAGTTGATTAGCCCATATACCCTACCTTTTCAGATCAGCTGTATCAACTTGTCTGTGCCGTGTCGTATACTTTTTTGCTGCCCTGTTGCATGCCTCATCCATGCGACGGTTTTCATTTATCTTACTGTAAAGCTGGCACCTTATCATATAAACTGCCCTCTGAAGCACGGACACCTCTCCTAGGTGTAGGTTAATTGTCCTAAACGGACGGACACCCCGACACCCTCCGGACACCGCCCGACACGTGTCGGACACTGCCAATCGGTGTCGAATTTTTTTTTTTTAAAATTTTCCGACACCGTGTCGGACACTTTGTCGAGGAGTGTCGGACACGGCATCTGCAGTGTCGGACCGTTTGGAGCTACTTTGCAATTTTTTGAACTAATTTCAGGGGTCAAGAAATTGTGCCCTAATCTGATCTTCACTCACCTTACGGCCGTCGCCTATCTGAGAAGGGAACACTCACGTTACGGAAGCCTTCGAAGCATTATAGACTAGTAGCCGTTGTCGGAGCTGGTCGCCAAACATTCCGACGCCGTCGCCGATAGATCCAGACTATCCAGTCGCCGTCGCGAAGACCGAAGCAGCTGACTCGCTGGATAGATCCAGACCTCCGCCACCGTCGCTGACCCACAGGTTGCGGCGGTGCTGGAGCTTCTTTCCGTTATCCCTCCCGTCCTTCTCTTTTTTTCTTTTCTCCCTTTTCTTCTCCCGTTTCTGTTCTTCTCTTTTTTTTCTTCCTTTTGTCCTCCGTTTCTGTCCTCTCTCTTTTTTCTTTTCTCTTTTGTCCTCTTGTTTCTGTGCTTTTCCTTTTCTTCCTTTGTCCTCCCATTTCTTTCTTTTCTTTTTTTTTTCTTTTCTCCCTTTGTTGTTGCATTTTCAGTATATTAACTAAACAAATATTGATCAAATAAATTAAAACTTATAGTTTTAATTATTATTTGTTATTTTAGATTGTGAAATATATTTGATATTTATTACTGACACCGTGTCCGTGTCCGTGCTACCTAGAAACTGCCTGATTCACGGGTACTGCATTCAAGTATGAATGGTGTGCTTAGCTTTTGGCCTGACTGACTCTTAACGCTCTTGCTATCTTCTAGTTTCAGATTGCAACAAAATGTATTATTATTGCAACTTCTTTGTTATTTTTGCATGCATGCCTGTTTTGCTCTTAGCACATTCTAAACGAGACAATGATCATTCATCTGTACTGTCCGTTTTGCAGCAATAAATCTAATTATGTTTCTCTGCAGAGCTTAGACAAAACTGACAATGATAAGCACAAGATTGTCCTGAGAAGTCATCATGTTTCACCAGTACTAGAGCTCTGTAAGGTACATTGTTGTAACTCACATGATTCTTGTCACCCAGGTATAATTGCTTTTTGCTAGACAAAGAGCTGCAGTAGTTGGCTTTCTAAAATTTCATCTTCTTTGCATATTTTTCAGAGTAGGAATTTCTTTGATGCAAGTGATGGTAAGTTGACCTATTGCCCATGCAGGTGGGGACTGGGTATATGTTATCTAAGGATACAAGTTGAAAACCTGGCTTTATTGGCTCTGGGGCTTTGCCTGACTTATAGAGCAAGCTCTGAAAATATTGAATCTCCCGTCATTTTCTCAGATCCCCAGTTCTTAGTGCTGGTTTGAATTTGTTCAAATCTAGCTCATCATTGGCAACCTACTTCTTCTTTGGCATATGCTTCAGCATCTCCAAATGATGTTCCAGTCCTCTTCTTGTTCTCTCTGCATTAGCATCTCGTACCCAAAGTATTGTTAGAGTATCTTGTCTGAATGAAATCGTTTTTGAACCTATCCAAGTAAGATTCTAATTTCAGTTCTGGAGAGCTTCTTTATGCAGTACCTAATCAGAAGCCGCTTTAAAATAGTATTTAGTGCACTTCTCTAACACGGGATTCCTTCACGTGGACATACACTAAAGAAGTTCCATAGAAGTTGATATCAAGAGTCTCGCTTAATTCTGCTGTTGTTATTTTTTGTGTTAATTGGCTTTGACTATTTCAGTTGTACTTGTTGGTAATTGATGAGCTTAACAATTTGTATTTAAAATGTGAAGGTAGGGTTGACTAGGAGACTTGTGGCTGTGGCTTATGGGAGGCGATGTGAAGTCAATCTTTCCATCTTAGAGAAGCTGGTAATGCATCCTAATAAGCTTACTGTTTGCTATGCTTGTCATGATGAGATATAGAACAATATAGAGCGACTGGTATCCTACTCCAAATTTGAACTAGCCCACTCCAGTTTTTTAACAGCATTTCTAAGCGTTACTGTGAACTTTTGCAGTCGATTAGTTAGTGGAGCGGAAATACCATTTCCCAGTATATATGCACCATCACCAATGTTATACAATATAAATCAACCTCTGGTGCCTTTCTAAGTTTAAAGATAAGAAAGTGTTTGCTATGAACTGAGATGTTATCCTTGCAATAGGACATGAACTTCCGATCACCATAAGTATCTAGTAGGCCCTTCATTATTTCTGATTACTAGCAAGATGTGTAAAGAGCTTCATTCATGTCAAATTTGGCCCTACCCTAGATTGCTTCCATACTCCTGTATGTGTTGAAGCTAGAAATCCCATGAAGGAAATTTTGTCGTTGGGAAGATATTGCTACTTATCTTTCGGATGATCCTCCCACATTTTGGGTACCTTCTGAGCTTGCTTTTTGTAAAATTTTTTGTCATTTTTTTTTCTTCATTTTTCTGCATCCTAGTTGTTTCTGTTTTTGATGCTCTTTTCCTTGGGTTATTTATGTTATGCATTTGGCCCCTTAGTTATCTTTTTATACACAAAAAAAAATTAGCAGCTGGAAGTTATACGATAAAAAAAATTCTTAGTTTCTCCCTCTATTCTCATCTTATGGTGGATAAGGAAAAGTATTGTACTTGGCATCCTTAGGGGCAGATTCGTGTGTAAAGCAAGGTGGCCCACCTCCATTTTGAAAAACAGTTGTTCCTAGTGTAAGATACACACTTCTGTGGGAGTAAATGGTATCTAAGTTTATGAAAATAGGTCTTGCCCACCTTGATTTACTAGGTCATACAGTAGTTTCTAATGTCAACCTCACATCTCCATCCTTGCTCAGTCGCTGGGCATCCTCAACATTTTGGATGAAGTTCTTCATTGACTGCCTTCTAATTTTCTCTTTTCCATGTAGCTCTCTGGTGATTTATGGTCTTTCATTCTTTCTTTTTCATTTATTACTACCTTCTGATGGGTTTCCGCTGATATGATATGTTGCTGACATGACCTCATAGTGTCATTGTGGCATTTAAGAGATATCTGATGAAATATGTCAGTATTTTGTATAAGTTTATGGAATATTTCATAAGAATGGCAACTCTGTGAATTTACTTAACTCTTCCCATTTTTACCCAACCTGTCCTGCCCTACTCTACCCCCTGAAAAAAAATAAAAAATGAATTGACAGTCTTTAGCAAGTTGATGTCATGATACTGATATGAATGGGATGAAATCATCATCACTATTCTGTGTGTAACTCCCATTGTCCTTGATTATGTAATGTCCAGGTCCAATTGCGGCATAAGTTTGCTAGGTTGCTCGGCTACTCAAATTATGCAGAATATGCAGTTGATGTTCGGATGGCAAAGTCATCCTCGAAGGTCTGTACAAGTTTATGCCACTTGGAGTAATATTTTTTGATTGCCAGAGAATTGTAGATAATTTGTCTTGGTTGAATGCGTGCTCTTGGGGTTTCATGTTTATCTTTCAGTTTCCCTTGTTTCTTTGACAAAGCTGATCTTTGGTGAGATGATCACCCAACTGCTCCAATTTTAGTAGAACCTTTTGGTGTATGTTAAGCAAACTATCATTATTTGGGGTCAAATGGGGTTGATTTCGTGGCCTACCTGCCTGCAACCTGTCGATCTTGTTTCTGATCTTTTATGTACGTTTCTGCAGCTATAAAAGCTATTGCTTGAGTAGTCAGCATTCTTCGTTCTGACTTTTAGTTGGCTAGAATTGTATTTAACTGGTCCAGTTCTATGACAGCTTAAGCTTTCAGAGCAAATTGGTGACATTACATAGTATCACAGCTCTCAGTTTCACAAGGTCTTGGGTCTGATACTGCCTTATTATTTTTAATGCAATGTTCACTCTAATCTGAGGTAAAACTAATTTGTACCTTTACGTGAAATCTTGGCTTGCACGTGAGGAGTGTAAAGCATAATATACTTCGTTGGGCCCATTCTCTGTCATATGAAGCTAATAGAGCAAATTTTAAGCTGACACCTCCTTAATGGTTGTGAAGTTTTGCCTGAAATTTCTGAGCTCAGCATCATTAGGTTTTTCCATGGCAAATTTCTCTTTGGATGGGGAGATCACACATCTCTCCTTAATTGGTAGCTAACTTGAATTTTTGGCTGTGATTTCATGAGAAGTTGTATCTGGTCTATGTATTTCATCAATCACTAGTGCACTAACCTCAAGTAGATAATTACTGGACATAATTTGCAGAGCCTAACCCATCCAGTCTATTCTAACTCTTTGCGATCTGTTTTAGGTTTTTGAGTTCTTAGAGGACATTTCTGCCAGCTTGAGTGACTTGGCTTCTAGAGAACTTACTTTGTTAAAAGACCTAAAGGTTTGGGGATCTTTTTACTTCATTTAATAGAGCTTATATGGCTTACAATCCACTTGTCTATAGAATTTGCTAGTCAAAAAACTTAAGAGTTTAGTTCTCGTCCCACCTATGCTTCCTACCTCTGATATATCTGATGTCCGTATATCTTGTATTCTGGAATTTTAGAAGAAAGAGGAAGGAGATTTTCCATTTGGAGTCGAAGATCTGCAATACTACGCTAAGATGGTAGAAGAGCAACAGTTTGACCTGGATTTTGGTGTTGTTAAAGAGTACTTTCCTGTCAATTTGGTTCTGTCAGGGATCTTCAAAATATGCCAGGATCTTTTTGGTAACTAAAAAATGCTTAATTTGCTCTATTCATGAATGTTGCCCAACTCGGTGATCTCATTTCACATGATGCAGGCCTAAGGTTCGAGGAAGTTGCAGATGCTGAGGTTTGGCATTGTGACGTTCACCTTTTTTCGGTTTTTGACTTAGGTTCCGGTGAACTCTTGGGTTATTTCTACCTCGATATGTACTCCAGGTTCACTTATTACCACATTTTGAGTTTGCTTCATGTCATTCCTTCTCTTGCCATTGCTTACGTAAAGTAAATTGAAATTATATATGTTTTCCTTAAACAGGGAAGGAAAATATGGCCATACTTGTGTTGTGGCTCTTCAAAATGGTTCATTTTGCAACGGCACGAGACAGGTGGCCTTGTGTTCCCTCAATTTTACTTTTTCTAGCTTTTAGGTTTTGCATAACATGGTGGATACATAAATAATATGTGAGCGTGCTCTTCTCTGAAAAACCCTGCTGCTCTCAGATAGGAGCTTGTAGGATTGAGTAATAGAAGGCTCTTTCACTTTGTTAGATGGTGATAGCTGCCATGGTGCGCTGGAATATATTGGCATGCAGGCCTGGCCATTACCAGATAGGTTTCGAGTCCTATTATACAAGTGCAATTGATAGCTATGTAATTAGTTACTGAATCAGCATCTTAGTTAATAGTTTTTCGGATATTATATTCCTTCACCTATTTGAGCTGAGCTTCATGTTTAATACGTGCATCATAAGATTTTACTCCCGATAATATTTCAGCTAATTAAGCTTTACGTTCCACAATACATCAAATGTAGACCTGCAGCTTTTTTTCTTAATGTTATTGTGATTTTACCTTATTCTGTATCCAGATTCCTGTGGCGTTGTTTATATCTCAGTTGCGAAAGGAAGTTGGTGGTCATCCAGGATTGTTGCGATTCTCTGAAGTGGTTAATCTTTTCCATGAGTTTGGTCATGTGGTATGTTGAAGAACCATAGCTCACAATCCCCCTGCCCCCTGCTATAGCAAATTCTCCACATGTTGACTTCGTTAATGATGTTGGCCAGAATTCATAAGGTTCTTTTACGGTTGACTTTCACTGGCTTTTGTGGCTGGCGGTTTGGAGTGCTTTGGATTTAAAGGTTTACAACTTTAAAAGACACTAGAAAAAAAATATATCTACTAGGGAATTTGTTAAGGATCACCTAAAATATGACACAATATGACCTAGAGTAACCATTCAAGCTCCCAAGTTTTCACCTAATATGTCATGTCTTGACAGTCTTGTTCTACCCGTTTCTTTCCAAATTCAGTTGTATTTGTATCAGTCCTCGGTCTTAGTACAAGGCGTATGATCTAGCTGTATTGCTGAAAGATAAAACTCATTTCTTATTAACTGGAATGAACCATCTTGGCTGAAGAATGAAATGATAAAGTAACCAAAGGTACTAGTGATTCAACTGATGCCTTCTTTTTGTCCTCTATAAATTCATAAACAGAAAGAAAATATGAGATTAATCTCTATAAAAAAAATTCCTTTACTATATCAATACCATAGATCCCAATGCCGCATATTTTTTTTATGATTCTCTTCACTTAAGGTTTAAGGAAATTACAATCCCAGTCCCTTATGCAGTATATGTGAGGTATTGCGTGTCATCATCTTGGCCTTTGTGCCAACATGAATCCTTACATTCTCTACTATCCAAGTGTATCCTCCTCTTCATATTTGTGAGCTATTGATCCTCACCAATATCTCCAACAGTGTATATTTGTCAAGTTTACGGTCTAGACCAAGGTGATGGGTAATTCTTCTGCTCATGTCTACCTTCATGAATTGGTCAACTTAGCATATTGTTCACCCGTTCTCTGTTTGAATTATTTAGACATTGGAGCTAAAAACATCGTTCACAATGTTTTAGCGTTCTGTTTTTGATCTTTTTGAATGAACATGAAAGAACACAGAGCTGTTTCTGAAGTGTCAGTATAATTGGCTTTTAGGTGCATCATATTTGCAACCGTGCATCATTCGCTAGATTTTCTGGTCTGCGTCTTGACCCCGATTTTGTGGAGATCCCTGCCCAGGTGTTGGAAAACTGGTATGTACTTAAAATGGTACTCTCTCTCTCTCTCTCTCTCTCTCTCTCCCTCTCTTGGTAGTTTGTACCGTTAGTTATCTCTTTGCACACAACAAAAGCTCATTCAAAATTTGTGCCTAGGTGCTACGAAAGCCTCTCCCTGAAATTGATATCTGGTTTCCATCAGGTGATACAACCTTCTGCTGCCTTGTCTTTTTAACTGGCATATTCTTCTACTATTGGTGTTTTAAACAATATTGTCCAGAACTGCGTACTTTTTTTTGGGCCATATGGTAAAATTTGGTAGGTGTGTTCGGATCACCCACTCACTCTCTCTCCCCTCATTTTTTTTAACAAGTGCGTGCAGCATTCATCTTGTAATGAACCCTTGAGCAATAGGCTCTCTCTACTGTGGTGTCTAGGAGAGGTTAGACTACGCACCTAGATATTGTTTCCATGGTTATAGTGCAGCGACCTTACCGTTGCACTAAGGCTCCGACATTAACCGTCTAGTAAGGGTCAGATGTACGCAGCCTTCTCCCACTTTATGGAGAAGCTGGTTGGTGTTTCAAACCTGGTACCCTTAGATGACAGTGGATTAAGTTTATTGTTCCGCCAAAGCTTACCCTCTTGCGCTGCATGCATATTGGGGTTGAATCACCTCTCCAAATTTGATTTTCTAATTTTGCCAATCTTGTGGATTCTTTCGGCTAACAGGTTATTTTGAACTCATGCTGCCAGATGAACCCCTATGGTTATTTGACTTGTTATGGCTATGATTTGTAGGATATTACGAAGCCCATCAAGGATGAACTATGTGATTCGCTAAGGCGCTGGAGGTTTTCTTTTTCAGCACTCAAGTTGAAGCAAGAAATTCTTTATTGTAAGTTCTAATTTTTCTTTATCTGGAGATTGGGGATACACTGGTTCACATATTGACATTGTGGAAGAATGATGTCTAGGGTTTTTACAAGTTAAACATATCCCAGTTGGGTCATCTTTTGTCATTTCTCAATGTAGTTCTGAAATTTATGCTTTGCTAATCTGTATGTGGTTTATTATTGTGCGTTACTGCTTAATAGTGACCAATGTCCATTTTGCAGCCCTTTAGTTGGTTCTTCTTGAATTTGCTAAATGCTTCTTTTCTTGTTACATTTCCATCTGGACATCCAGTTGAACTTATATTTATTCTGCAGCCTGTAGGCTATTTTTCGCCCCCCTGAATCTATTGTCCCACTTTGTCCTAATTCGCCCCTCAGTTGTGTCTCTTCATATCCTTTCTCCTCCAAATCAGTCATACACTCAGGCTGGATAGTGTCCCCAACCATCACTACCATCATAACACCAATCACCACTTTCTCTTCTAGCCAGAGTGGTGAAATTCAAACTACAGATTTGTGAATGTTTCAAGCATGATTTGTGATTTTCGATATCTTCTATTGCTCAACTTCTCTTCCTATCTTTGCCTGCTTATGATGGGTCAATCACCGGTTCAATTATTCAGCCTCACAGCATGTGTACAAAAATTATGCAGTATCAAAAACAATTGCAGCAACCGCTTCCTCCTCCGATCTCTAAAATATCATCATACAAACTGTTTATGGATGGTCGATCAATAGCTACCGCAAAGAAAATGATGGTCGATGCTTCCTGTACGGATTGAAAGAGGAGCATGCCAGATGATACACAACGAATTAGTCGGAGTGGTAATCAAGCAATTTTTTGTATTCTGCTTTGTTTGGTGACGTAATTAAAGTCGGCATTAGTGGGTCACGAAAACCTTCACGATTATGTCTGATCGGTGGTGTTACAGAGTTGATATCGTGGAGAGTTGAGGCAAAGAGAAGGAATGGGGGCGAATTGGGAAATAGAGGGACACTAATCTTAAGGGGTTCGGAAATACTAAAAAAAGGGTGCGGAAATAGCCGTGTCCTATTTATTTTCCAGAACATGGCCTGTACTATTGGTTACTTTATGGAGTGCATTTGCTCTTGCACTCCATGAAGTTTGTTGGCCTGAACTAGATACCCCGGGTTTATGTGCCTATTTATTTTCGAGAACATGGCCTGTACTAGCTTGGTTATTATCACCCTGCTGCCGAAGTTGATTGGCCCAATGTCAGCCCTTCGCCACCTGGGGCTGTATCATGTTCAATGGGATGCACAAGCGATGGAGCATGTGGTTTAATTCGATGCAAAGCTACAGATGCTTTACGCCCAATCATTCCGGATACTACTGAGCATCATACCAACAGAACGTTGATCCTCATCTCTTGAACCCTGCTTATGCATCTGGGATGTACAGAAGTTTGTTGCAATTAGTAAATTTGGCATGATCTTAAAGTTTAATGCTCTTGAAGGATCAAGGTGCTTAAGCTTTTTTACAAGTTACAGCATAATGGCCCTTCCCTACAGCTGAAGCATTTAGAGGGATGGATCCTTTTTTTCAAGGTCTTTAGGCCCCTAAACTTTAGCACAGTTTATGCAGTGCTATGTTTTTGCACTCAGCACACCTTTCCTCACCACGTGATATACATTCTTGGGCCAATCTGACAAGAATAGGTTTCATCATTTCCTCATACAGCTAATCCTTAGAAGGCCCTTGTTTGTTTATTGTAATGTAAGCTAAAAGGTGTATTGGCTAGTAACTCCTTCGTCGAAGTGAAATTATAAAAGACATGGTAGAATTTCAGAAGGAATCACTGAAAAGCAAAGCCAGATGGTGTTGTATCTTCTAATGACACATAAGCAATGCATAAAGTACAAGAAATACCTTTTTGATGAGACTTGAGTCTGCTATAGTACTAGACAAATAGTCATACATAGAAGTTCATTGTTGTCTTGAACAACCATGTAAAGCAGAAGCAGATACCTTTGTCTAGCAATCTGAGAAATGTACATTTCAGGTTTATTTGATCAGATAATACATTCCACCGAAAATGTTGACATTGTTGGGTTATTCAAGCATCTTCATCCAAAGGTAGTTGCTGCTTCTGTAGTTTATTAGAAAATAGCTTTTGATTGGTACACTTACAAGTGCTTTATTTCTCCAGGTGATGTTAGGTTTGCCAATGTTAGAAGGAACAAATCCTGCATCCTGTTTCCCACATAGTGCCATTGGCTATGAAGCAGCTTGCTATAGTCGCATTTGGAGTGAGGTTGGATATATTTAGCTCTGCACTTACCTCTTGAGAGTACCTGAAGATAATATTAATGTCTTTCTGGTTCCAAATCTAGTTAATCTGCACTGCTGTTATTTGCCACAAAGCATTTTCTTGGAGAATTTTTTTCCTATGTTGGGATACGTCTGCTCAGTAATGGTTTTTAGGTTTTTGCTGCCGACATATTCGCGACAAAGTTTCACGATGGTCTTCTCAACCAGTACACAGGCATGCAATTCAGGAATAAGGTGACCAAATTCATTTTGAATGCTCTTAGAGAATTGTGGCCATTGGGTACATATCAACTTTCAAAATCTTGCCAGGGGAAACCTTATAGTATTCAGTAAACCCAATTTTCTACAATCTTTATCACTTTGACAGGTATTAGCTCCAGGAGGAGCGAAGGATCCTGTTGAAATTTTATCAGATTTTCTCGGAAGAGAGCCGTCAATTCAAGCTTTTGTCGACAGAGGAGCTGATTTTAGCTAGGGATGGACTTTGTTATGCAGGACAATATCCTCATCGAGTCCTGAAATTTTGGTTGCTTTTGTGCCGAAAAAGGCTGTAATTTTTGCTCATCCGTTCAGCTGCAGAGCATCAATGGTAGAGGTAGCAGAGTTTTGGTTAGCTCACAAGAATGCCTTAAGCAGTATTTTTTGTTATTGAATTATACACTTTTTTCAACACACTTTCAAAGACATTTGTGGAAGAATCACGTAGAAGCTCATGCAATTATCAGGACATAAAGGAGCTCAGATTTTGATCATGGGGCTGTTGGTCCAAAATGAACCTGAGCAGTTCCTTCATTGTGCCCCAAATCCACCAACCCACTTAAGGCTTTCTTTTATGCTTGAGATTAGTAATGATACTTTTGGCTACTGCATTGAACATCACGATCGCATGATAGTGTCTCCCACTAATTTCCTTACACATGAATTCACTGAAGTCTTTTTGTTCGATATTTCGTTGTGAGCATTACTACGTTGCTTTGTGGTACCATTTGGTAGCATCAACAAAACCACTAGGAGCGGATAAGGATCCTTTACTAACTACATTTTTGTCATAATAATTTTAGCGATAAAAGATTAGCATTACAAGCGTGTAGTTTATAGTGAGAATCTTTGTTGTTAAATTGCGTTTAGCAATAAATTTTTTTTATAGGTGTTGGATAGTTGAGGATCCTCTGAGAACGAGTATATCTATTAAATATGATAACATTGTTGGATCTATTTCTAAACTTAAGTTTTTAGAGCAGATGGTAACTTAACATTCAATTCTTTCTGCTTGCATATCTGGTCCTCTCTGGTTTATTTCTGTATTTGTTTTAATCTGTCTCTCCACGTGCAATCAGGAGCTTGCACGTGAGGGGAATATTAAAGCATGATAATATTGTTGGGCTTATTCTTCAACATTTTAAGCTTTTAGAGCAGATGGTAACTTAACAATATTCCATTCGATAAATTTTCTTTGAAATTATTTTGCAACCCATCTCCGTGTGGATTGTTGTGCAGAATTTGGCTGTAACCTGCCATTGGGGAATGCACAGCTCAAAGATGACGTGGGATTGGTCTTCATATTTGGGGGATGGAAGTGAGTGCGATGTAAGCTGGAAGCTAATTACTGAGGTTGGATGTATTACAAGTTTATCGTCTACGTGACATTGAGGATGGAAGCTTCGGAGGAAAATGCATGGTTATGAGATGTTTATTTTCATTACCGTCATGTTGTTTCACACTGTCATTTGTCGCTAAAAGAAATATGCTTGTTGTTAATGTATTTATTAGTGATAAAAAGAAGGGTGTGAAAAAAATATATATAATTTAAAATAGATGCTCCCAACAAGTTATAAAACTAAAATTTTGAATGATTAGTCTTTGAGGGTAAGCAAATTTGAAGATGCCTTTATGACTGACATTTTGATTCAAAAACAATTTGTTTTAGAAAATGTCACTCGATTTTCGTTCACAATTTACTTGCAAAAAATGTAATTGCTTCGTGTGAACTTGCGCTTGTCCCCTATTAACCTTCGTTGTGCTTGTCCCGTGTTAATCTCTTGTTTTTTAAAAATATTACGAAGAAGACAAACTTGGACCCTATGATAAATTTTCCAAACATTATTGGCTGAAATTGCCTATACATCATTCAAGGCTATGTATACCCACATATTTACGTTTCATAGTTTCAGCACTGCGTTTCATTGAATTCGGATGAAGTAAGAAGAGGAACTTAGGTAGGTGCCTCTTGTCTTTGCACGGTGATCTCATCTATTGTCGAGTACACTTCCAAATTTGTATGGCTCTAGTTGACTTCTTCATTATAATTTTTATACTTTTATATTTACGTTGTTTCGTATTGATTTATTAACTGTTTTTATATAACTTTTAGGTCTCTACATTTAAGTTAGGTTGTAGTGTATGATATGCTCTACTTTCGTTTAATTGTAATTTATATCGGGTCTCTAAGTTAGTTGTTAATTTATGACCTTTGTGTTCTTGTATATACACAGAGTTTGTCATGACCTTTATCAGCCGTTTGACAAACTCTTGTACTTACTACAAAAGTGTTTTCTCAATACTATTCTCATCTTTATCAAAAAAAAAAAAGAAAAGGATGGAAGGCGGAATAAAGTTAGAATATAGAAAATTCTTCTTTTTCTTTTTGTTTGAACAAAGAAAGTTTTAAACACAATCTTTTCCTCGCTTTACCCAATAAGAAAAAAGTTATTTTTTCCGTCCATACATTTTTCTTTTTTGCACTAAATGTAATGAATTTGATACCGTATAAAATTAGATATCTAGCAATCGGCTTCCAATAGATGATGTTGTGAAAAATAGGCTCATGCCCTGTTGTATCAGAAAAAATTAATTTTGAGTCTGTAAATTTTGAAGACCTCGCTTACACGGCAGAAAAAAATAAAATGTTATTATAGCAGAATTGACTTAGTGGACTGCCTCCATTTTTTTTTATTTTTTTTTTCTTTTTGAATATGTCAAAGTGTGCCATTAGCAAATTACATTTGACAAACCTTGACCTGACTTTTGAGGCAAAACCTTCGACATAATCAGCTGAATAAAATGGTCAGAATCATATTCAGAGTCAACAAACAGCAACAAAGAAAGAGAAAATAACAAAGAAAAGTTCGTCGGGCGGCTGCTTCCCTTCTCTGTGGGCATCGCAAACGCTACTAGGACTTGCTTTCTCTCTTCCCTGAGTTGGGTTTTTCTTTTTGGCCCTTGCTGGCTCTTTATATGCAACGCCACTGTTAGGAGCTTACACACTTGATGTTATTTAGTTCTTCATACTTCTCCTGTTCATACTTTTCGTGATTTCTCAAATATTGTCGTGTGAGGAAAAAAGGGTTAGCAGAAGCGTGTGGGGCATGCACATTCCTTTTTAGCTCCATTATTTGTTACTTGCTAGTGGAACCATGAGTAGGAATAAGGGGTTTTTGATTTTGACGCTGAAAGAAGTTAATGATCTCTAATTCCAAGTGGGTTTATGCAAAGGGTTTTAAGTCAAAAGATCCAACCTTTTTACTTGGGTGTTGACAAGGGTATGATGGTGAACAAGGGTTTCTTTGATGGGTTTGATTAAGACATTAGTGGTTATTTCATCTGTAGCTCAAATTGGCTTTCTGTAATCTGGGTTGAAGAGTAAATTTCATTGAGGGTTCTTTGTTCTTAGAAGGATTGGGCATATAATAAGAATCTCGGTGAGGTCAAAACATTTATATATCTGAGTTCCTTTGTATATGTTCAGAAGGCAGAATTTAGCTTCTTCGATGACTGATTTTTGGGAGTTGGTTCGGTCAAACTGAAGTTATGATCAAACAGATATTTAGTAAGCTACCCCGGAAACGTTCCAAGTCGGCTGGGAACCGTGAAGTTGTTGGAACCCCTACCCCCGCTGTAAATTCTTCTACTAGTACCAAGACAAGTGATGCAGGAAGTAGGAAGCCAGGGAAGCCAGTTGATGCTGTTCTTTCAGAGCCAGCCCGTTATTCCGTCTCGGAAATTGGGTTTAATCCAGGTGAAAAATTTATTCGAGATGCCAATTCAGTTACTGCTGCTTATTATGAAACATTGCCAGGTCTTAGGGATGTCCTAGCACTGAGAAGCAGGACTTGTTAATCAGAAAGTTGAATATGTGTTGTGTTGTATTCGACTTTACTGACCCAACAAAGAACATCAAAGAAAAGGAGATCAAACGGCAAACACTGCTAGAGCTAGTGGATTACACAACTTCTGCCAATGTTAAATTCGCGGAAAGTTTCATGCACGAAGCTGTGAAGATGGTATCTGCTAATTTATTCAGGGAACTCGGTCCTCTAGTACGCGACTACAAAGTTCTAGAAGGAGTTGAATTGGAAGAGGAGGAGCCCTCGATGGATCATGCGTGGCCTCATTTGCAAATCGTTTATGAATTCTTACTCAGGTTTGTAGCGTCGCCTGAAACTGATGCTAAATCAGCCAAAAGATTCTTGGATCACTCCTTTGTTCTCAAGTTGCTAAATTTATTTGACTCTGAAGATCCCAGAGAAAGGGAGTACTTGAAAACGATACTACATCGCATCTATGGGAAGTTTATGGTACATCGTCCATTCATCAGGATATCTATCAATAACATTTTCTATCATTTTATATTCGAGACAGAAAAGCATAATGGCATTACTGAACTTCTTGAGATCTTGGGCAGCATAATCAATGGATTTGCCCTGCCACTGAAAGAAGAACACAAACTGTTTCTGGTACGAATATTGATCCCCCTGCACAAACCTAAAAGTTTAGCAATGTACCACCAGCAGTTATCTTATTGTATCACACAGTTTGTGGAGAAAGACTGCAAGCTTGCTGACACTATCATAAGGGGTTTGTTGAAGTATTGGCCGATCACTAACAGTTCAAAGGAAGTGATGTTTCTGAGTGAATTGGAGGAAGTTCTAGAAGCAACTCAGCCTCCGGAGTTCCAGCGCTGCATGGTGCCTTTGTTTAAGCAAATTGCACGTTGCTTAAATAGTTTGCACTTTCAGGTATGAAAATATTTGCACGCGGTTTCATTCAATCTTTTCACAAAATTTTGTGCAACAGTGTCTTTAATTTTGACATATCATGATTGATCAT
This sequence comes from Escallonia herrerae, assembly GCA_033070095.1. Taxonomy (NCBI): domain Eukaryota; kingdom Viridiplantae; phylum Streptophyta; class Magnoliopsida; order Escalloniales; family Escalloniaceae; genus Escallonia; species Escallonia herrerae. The sequence continues at coordinate 179,517 of JAVXUP010000047.1, read as the reverse complement.
TGTCTGCATATTCTGTATCATTACAACATTTGCACTTCTAATTCCATAAGGGTGTGTCTTTTGAAATCTTAAGATATTTAGGCTGTTCTTGGTTTCAGGGACAACCCGATCTCTAGTTTTCACTTAGACAAACTGAAGGCTAAGAGCTTATATCTAGAAAGTTATTTTCACAAGTGGACACTGCAGTTGGGATTTGAGTGCAATGTTGATGTTGATTGTTAGCTGGTTGCTGTGTGTTGTTTGTAGTTATGATTGAATGAATGGTTTGTTAGGTTTAGTGGCGTGGTGGATACCGATTTTGCCATTATTTATTTTGAGTAATGTCGGTGATAATAGTGGTGACTGTGTGAAAATAGTACAAGTACGGAAGTTGTTGTAATGGCTAAAATACTAGGTGATTACTAGGTGGGGTAATTATGGAACCGCCAGGTAAAGGTGATTCGTCCAAAAAGGTTGGCGAATCACTGGAGGTGCCAGTCTAGATGGAATGAAGGATATTAATTAGAAAGAAAGGCTCGTAATCAATCACCTTGCGCGTAGTTACAGTTTGTTTGATATGAGTACTACCTGCTTTAGTATGGGCAAATGAATTATTCTTCTATTCTGAGTGTTAAAGGAAGAATCCTTGTCTAAAATATTTGTTTGTTGAGTTAATATAGGATGATTTTGCTAATTATCATATTTTTCTTAACTACAAATTATTAGTCATGGATTAGCAATCTGTAGAATGAGCTGGCTGCCAACTTGACCCTTGGAGGAAATTAAACAGAAAAGAAAGGCTTGTAGTCGAATTTTCTTGCACAGAGTTGTCGTTTGTTTAGATAGATGCACCTAATAACTGCGATTGAGGTAATCAGTTATATGTCAAAGAACAGCATGTACCTCTTGTTATTCATGTGCATGGTTCCAGTTACGTCAGTATTTGTTAGAAAAGGGTCAACAGGGAATAGAACCTAACAAGGTGTGACTAATATGCGGGTTTGCTTGCACAGATTCCTAACGAATTTAGTGCTGCTAACTTGAAGCAGACAAACACAGAATTCTGTAAACTGACTTCTACAGAGCATGCTAAACTTAACTAGGTGAGGTAATAATGACACCTTCCTCATGGCCGGTCTCACCGTCAGCTTTCTAGGTTCTCTGCTCGTCTACTTCATGTTAATAGCATGCAAATTTGTTTGGAATCTGTGCAAGCTTCCTATTATTTGTCAGATGCCTTGTCGGGTTCTAGTCGCCGTTAATCCTTATATTAGCCAGACGCCTTTTTAGATTCTTTGTAATTCTTGGAACTAGGATGCTGAACATAAAAATGCCTGCAGTCAAGTTCCTGGGCCTGAGTTGATCTGCCTCATGATTGAGGAATAGGTGATCTTTTTTCCTGTTCATTTTTTTTCTTTTAAAGGTTAGCCTGGAGGAATATTTGAGTGGAGGCTGAACTTTGTTATGCAATAAATGTGGCATGTTAAAAGTTATGCGGCATTTTCTCCTAGGAAAGGCTGAGAAGCAACTCATGGTTAAAATCTATCTTGAGAACCAACTTATACCTCGTGCAACAACACACCAAGAATTCAAAGGTGGACTACAGTGCGGCCTGGAGGGAAGTAGTGTGTTTAATGCTTCTGACCCGGTTGTGCATGCATGTGCATGTAACTTGTGGAGAGGTCTAGGGGGAGGAAGCTACAGGGGGACCGCTATGAAGGATGATTGTTGTGGGTTCTTTGCTGGAGGGCCAGAGATTGAGAGGAACAGTGTGGTGAATGTCAATCCTGCTCTGTGTTTAAGGCACCACATGCATTGCATCTCTGGTTGGCTTGACGCACACTATAACAGGTGCCTAGAGCAGCAGTAGAGAAGTTGAAATGGTGAGAAGATTGGTTAGGACAACTTGGTGAGACGGCACTGAGACGTCGACCTTCCTCTGGCTTGACGTGCCTGGAGGGGGCTCTAGTGGAGTTCATGCTGTGAGAAAACTTGAAAGATGACACTCAACAACTCATGAAGCCATGTGCCAATCTATGAGGCGTTTGACCTTAGTAATCATGTTCCACCATTATCCTCTGACTTTCGCAATTTTGTACTTCAAGTTCCCTAGGGCTCCATGTAGTACCATATTACTTCCTCGGTATGTGAGACACTTATTTGTTTTGTCTGTTTGCTTGCCATTTTTGTTTTGTTTTGTTTTAATCGATGATTCACGATAAACTGCCCAAAGTGGTACAGAATTCATGTGCACACAAGGTGTAACAAAAAGAAAACAGATTATCCATTTATACTAGAAACAACTACACAACTAACTGTAGCTACTAGGAAGCACAGAATAAGCATACACAACTAAGCTCCTTCTGTGAACTAGCATACTCAACTCAGAAAAGATAGAATCAACATATGATGACTTTTTGGGGCTCATACTCTCAAATGGAGCCTATATGAGAATTGCTACAACCCCTAAAGGATGTTCTGTCCCTCTCCCTCCATATAGCAGAAGAAGTGACCCCGTTCACTGTTTGTGCCTCTACAACACCTCCAAAAAGCCTTGATGAACCTCGACATCACCCGCTGAATCCTAAAACTGCATTACTATGCATACTGCCGCATGTGCACCAAAGAGGTAACCACGACACCTGTTCTTGGATACTGGATCAGAACTTAAATTAAATGACGACGTCCTTGCTTCTTTGTGGAGCCAATTTTGATTCCTGGATTAACTCTATCTTCTTGGCTGATCATTAAATTTTCCCTTCAGGTGGCAGAAAGAGCTTTGTTCCTATGGAACAGTGATCACATTGAGAGCTTAATTAAGCAAAATCGGAAGGTTATTCTTCCCATAATTTTCCCTGCACTGGAGAGAAATGCTGGGAAACACTGGAATGAAGCTGTCCACAGTCTGACACTGAGCGTTCGCAAGGGTTTCTTTGACCTTGACCTAGAGCTATTCGACGAGTGTTTGCTGAAGTTTCAGGAAGATGAATCAAAGCAAGACGAGGTTAAAGCGAGACGTGAAGCCACATGGAAGCGTTTAGAAGAAGTTGCTGCAAAGAAAGCTGCAAGTAATGTACCGGTACTCGTTTCTAGCACAGGACTGCGACGTTTGTCTTCGGGTTAAGAGTGAGAAGAGAGAGAGAGAGAGAGAGAGATCTTGCAGTAGTCTCCTCTAGTGTTACTCTATTATCACTGATATTTTTTGATATGCAATTTGCACAGTTTGGTAGGTGAAGCCATTGCTGCTTGTTGTTTGGTTCATTTATTCTCTCCACCTCCTTCTAGTATATCAGAAAACACTGACAGGATTGGTGTGTTCATAATCTCCTAGCGTTGCGACCAATTTTTTCTCTCTAAACTTGGAGAATCAGGAAAAAAATAAAATAAAAATGAATATTTGGTTCAATGGCCAAAGTCCTATCTCAAGTCAGCTTGCGCACCCAAAAAGTGAAACTTGGGCGAAGTGGCAAAGAAACAAAGGAACTCTCGAGAGATGGCTAAATCGCTTGCGATGATGGCCAGTTTAGCCAATGGCTTACTCCATTATGAACTCTTCGTAGTTGTAGCTTGCTATCTTTTGCCATTGACTCGGTTGTAATATTATGTTTCGTACTTTATTATGATCTTGCATTAACTCTTATTCTTACTGCAACTAGAAAAACACAAAGGAGCAAAATGATTTTGTAAAGTAAGAAAGCTTGGTGTTGGTGTGCTCATTGTTTTTTAGAAAAAATGCACTTTGATCCCCTGTACAGATGTTGTATGGTTTGACTCCCTAATCCCTTAAAAAGTCTTACTAAACCTATCTCTGTGGGCAGAAAATTGTGTTCATTGATTTAACTCATTTTGTGGGAGGGAAATGTTTGTCGCCTTTTAAAGACTAAAATCAAAATATCATTTTGATCTTTAAAGGGCAAACAGACACCCACCCACCATGGTTCCCCTCCTCCCACCCACACCCACAAACGAACGCGTGCTCTAAGGCAAATGATGCCTCCCCCCCCCCCCCCCCCCCCGGCCCCAAATCCTCTTTTCTCATGCGCGCGCGCATATAAACATACACACACACGCACTATATGCACACACAAATGCATGCCCACAACCACACACACAATGCATGCACCCCCACACCCACATCCCCACACACAATCACACTGCAGACACCATCAGAACGACCATGGTAACCCGCTTCCTCATCCAGTCACCCTTGTAACCTTACTAATTAATTACCACGGTAAGGGTACCCAAGCAGTCGACCATACACAGTTTACCACATACCATGAAAGAAGCTGAAATCTCAAAAAGGATGTTCAGAAAGGAGAAGAAGCACAAGAATAGTCGTTGATTCAGTCGTATTCGTCATGGTGGTGAGTGACGGGCAAGGTAGGGAGTGCACCACTATGTGTGGATTTATTTATTTATTTATTTTGTGTTTGACTGAGTGATGGGGGATGAGGGGTACACGAGCATTGGGTGTAGTACATGTGTGTGGTTGTCGGTGATGGGGGAATGACGGGTGAGGGTGGGTGTACCACCATATCTTGGTGTGTATGTTTCTCTATGTATGCAAACATGTTGTTTTGTTTGGGGGGAGGGGGTGTGTTTTTGTGCATTGGTGGGTGATGGGGGATGAGGGGCAGCGTGGTGGTAGGTCAAGGGGGATAGGGGGTAGGGGAATGGCCGCTGATATAACTCAAATATAACTCCCGATAATTAGGGAATACTCGGCATTCCTAGTTAAACTGGGAGATCAATGATTACCTTATTAGAGATTGTGACGTGATCCTCGAGGATCCTAACACATTTGATCTACGGTCCAGTCCTACTAGGAGTCTTCTCCTACAACTATATAAAGGGGTCTACCCCTCTAGGTATGGGACAAAGACACAATTCATGCTTTTTCAGAGTTAATATTCTGTAGCTGCACTCTGACTTAAGCATCGGAGATCGGAGAGTTCTCCGCCGGGAACCCCACCCGACGATCACTCGTTTTCTGTCTTGCAGGTCATCGATCCAAGCTCAGGTTCCGCAAAGTACGCGGAACATATTTTTAGCAGCAACAGATTGGCGATCCATGGGACCCGCCAGCCTAGCCGATTGACCTCAAGAAAACTCAAACAATTATATGGCAAACGGCCGGTGGCAAGACATCGGAACCATCGACAGAATTGTCACCGCCTCGGGCCTCCAAATTCAGCTATTGCAAAGGGAAACAAATGCATCCATCGGAGTCACCTCCATTGTCACATGTAATTGACGTACAACCGCGATCTCTTTTTACTGTTGTCTTCTTCGGCGTCGTCAACAAAAGAATTCGTAGCTTGAAGACCGCCGGCACAACCTCTACTGCTGCAATCTACGCGATGTCAACATGGAATTAGCCGGTGGGATGGCTCTGGAAGCAGCAGCCAAAATAACCCACTGCCGCCGCATGTCAACAATCTGATCACACAAGAAATTAGTGGAAGAAGGCACTACAGTGCCGTTCCATACCCATGGGCAAAACCCTAAATAGCAGTGGCGCCACCGCCGTCAACAGCGCCCACACTAGCAGCGCCACTCTTGCACAACCATTGCCACTGGGGTCGCGGCACCACAAACGGCCGCCACAGCCGGATCAATTACAATAACCCAACATCACTAGCACCAACCAGTGCCATTACCGCCGCGACAGGCAGCGCCAACACCGTCGGCGACCAACCGTCCCAAATCTGCCAACAACCTCATGAAAGAGAAAAAGTTTGCAATATCGCAACGCCATCGGCCCCGTCACCACTGCAACCAACGGCGACGGCGCCATCTCGCCGTCCGGCTTGCCGACATTGGTCCTAACGTCGCGCCGGCCAAGTCAACGCCGTTGCGACCAGCAAGCAGCTCCGTCCATGACTACCAATCGTCGCAAGCCCCCGTCATCGTTGCAACTCGCGACCTGCAGTGGCATCAGGCAATGTCGTCACCACCGCGACAGGCAGCATTTTCGCCACCGCACCGTGGGGACCCCCCAGCTCCAACTCCGGCCACGCATACGCCACCGGAGTCACCGGCGACGCAAAGCTACTGGAAAACCGTGGCGAGCACCATAAGCCGCCAGCCACCGCCGTCAAGTTGCCGAAGCAAACAACATCTCAATAAAAAAAGAGAGAGAAGAAGCAGAAGCGCCGCCGCCGCATAGGGTCCAAACCCTAAGAGATGGCCAACGCACCTTGTCTGAGCTTGCACCATCGCGACCGCCGGTGCGATTGCCATCCTCGCTGTGGCCGGATATGCCCTTCTGTCAAAAAAAGAAATAGGCATACCAATTAATCAGGTGCAATCCATCTTTTTGAGATTCTGCACTACCCCATAATTATGCATATTTAAATTTTAGACCCACGTGGTCTTTTGTATTTTACATATGCCACATCTAGTAAAAACATGACAATTTCTACCTCATAGAAATGCATATTTGCATTTTAGACCCATAGGGTCTCGTTTACAAGACTTAGGCCACATACATTTTAAAGTATTGAGCTTGTAATCCGTGGAAAAGTCTATTTAGATTTAAAGACCACGGGAGCTTACTTTTTAAACATATGCTGCACCTTCTTTAAAAACGGTGTATACTTCATCTTATATTTGTCACAAAAAATTAAGTGACTATGATTCTTGGTGCTAGCAAGCCTCCTAAGGTTTGCTTCTCCTATGCGCTCGTATATTACCTAGACCTATGTCTATTCTGTTCTAGCACTATTTAGTTGTGCCCATTAGCGCAAGCAAGTCACAAGTTGGGCTTCTGTGTTAACAAATATAGTTGCATTTGTCAGCTCATACACTTTATTACTTTAAAGTTTGTCAGTTCATACACTTTATTGCTTTAAAGGCTGTTTTTTCAGTCACATACTTTTTCTTGTTGCAAGTGCTTACATTGCGCTCACAAGCATCAACCATGACGTATAAACTGCTTCACAAGCGAGGAACAAATTCGTAGCACCCTGCGACATGAAGTCGCGTCTAGGATTTTTTGCTGCAGTATCCTGCCGTTTCGGCATTATATATCGTCTCATGGTCATACAGTAACCTCTATCTATGGTGTATTCACATCGCTGCTCATTGAGAAACTAGTTCAACAATGATGGAAGCACAAATGCTGCCACCGTATCTAGTGAATCGCCAGCTATGCCTGACGGACTTCGTATCCTCTGGCTTTATATGCTCATCCAGTCGAGCAAGCATATTATGGTCTTCTATATTGCTCCCACAGGTCTTCTTGCGACCGAACTCTACATATGGGCTTAAAAGCCATCTTTTATATATCCACGCCTTCTCAAAGGCTGGGGGGCTTTATATTTCATGAGATCATTATTATACAGGCTTAATGCCTTGTGTCTTATCAGACAGGGAGGTTCGCCACATCGACCATATTATGGGCTCCATGAACCGCGCCTTCTTATTTTGCACCGCGGCAATAAGGACGAGAAATCCTTGAGGGCACAAACGACGAGAGTTCTAAGTTCCGTCAAATCTTCAAGGGAGCGTACAACGAGAAACTTTAAAGTTCTGTCAAACCCCCAAAGGCTTGTACAACGAGGACTCTAAAGTTCTGTTAAAACCCCGAGGGCGCGTACGACAAGAACTCCAAGTTCCGTTAAACCCCCGAGGGCGTGTAAGACGAGAACTCTTAAAATTCCGTCGAACCCTCGAGGGTAATTGCATGAGCACCGGCTCCATCCGCCCCCGAGGGCCGATAAGACGAGAACTCTTAAGTTCCATCAAACCCCCGAGGGTATTTACGTGAGCTCCGCACTCCACCAGTCCCTCGAGGGACGAACACCCCCGAGGGTGATAGGATAGAGCTCGAGCTTTATCCGAACGGTTTAGCTACAGTTCTAACCCGTGAAACGGCAAAGGACTATAGGACTTCATCCCCCCACCATTCTTTGTCAATTCAAAACCCAGCCAAGCGTGAGTGCGAGGCTTCTTTGCCAGCTCTTAGCTGATGATAAGAGTTCGCGACAAAGTAAAACAGAAGCATGATGTGGTCGGCTCGAGCTCAAGAACACACACTTGCACAAAATGAACACCCTCCAAAGGAGAGGTGACCCCTCGAGGGGACATTCAAACACTTAGCACATGCAACAACTTGCATGCACAGCTTTGTGTCCTCTCCCGAGAGAGGCTACCATGGGGCACAGCCCCTAAAGGATCTCGAGATCCCATGATTCGTCTTTCTAAAGATGATTCCGAATAGCCTACTCAGGCGACATTCTAAGACTTAGCTCTCGAGAGCTAGGGTTCTAGCACCCTACTTGGGCAAAGTTCTAAGGCTTAAGCTCCCGCTTAGGTCGGAGCACGAGAGCACATGGATCTGACGCAGAGACAATATAAACTTCCTCAGCCAAACATTTTAGCTAAGGAAGTGGGGGCCTTATGATATAACTCAAATATAACTCCCAATAATTGGGGAATACCCGGCAATCCTAGTCAAACTGGGAGATCAATGATTACCTTATTAGGGATTGTGACGTGATCCTCGAGGATCCTAACGCGATCCTAACACATCTGGTTTACAGCCCAGTCCTACTAGGAGTCTTCACCTACAGCTATATAAAGGGGTCTACCCCTCCAGGTATGGGACAACGACACAATTCATGCTTTTTCAGAGTTACTATTCTGTAGCTGCGCTCTGACTTAAGCATCGGAGAGTTCTCCGCTAGGAACCCCACCTGACGGTCACTCATTTTCTATCTTGCAGATCATCGGTCCAGGCTCGGGTTCCACAAAGTACGCGAAACATATTTTTAGCAGCAACAGCCGCACTACCTTGTATGGTTGGTTGTTATGTGTTTCTGTGTGTGCAAACGAGGTGATTGGGGTAGGCGGCGAAGGGTTGTTCGTGTATGAGCGAGGGGGAATGAAAAGAGTCAAAATATGGTTTTGTGTTGAAAATTCTATTTATAAAGGGGGTAGTCATGACATTGTAAGGGACTATTATGGCCCTTTTGATGTGCATAATTTTTTAGAGTAGACGTAGGTTTGGTATCACTTTTTACACAATAAGACCAAACCACACAAAAGTGTAAGTAGAGGGGTCAGAGTGCATTTATCCCTTGTTTCCTTCTATCCCTTTTCAAGCAGTTTAATTTATGAGAAAATTACGTAGAATATCCCTGTGGTTTGGGGTAGTTGCAAAAAGACCCCTCTCGTTACAAAAATTGCAAAAGAACACCTAGGATTTAAAAAGTGTTACACCCGTCAATAAAACTGTCCATTTTAACCGCGTTTGTGGTAAACGCGCCTGGAGAGCAAGTGCCACTACTAAATAATTTTTGGAAACTCGTTTTTGCCCCTAGATACCTCTCTTACAACCAAGCCCTAATTAGGGTCGGTGCAAGAAAACAACGGGAAAGCGGGGAATGGAAGAGAAGGGAAGGGGGAAAGGCAGGGGACCAGGGGAAGGGGAAAGGGGAGGGGAAGGGGAGTTGCGGTTGTCACCGACGATGGCCGTGACAGCGCCGGGGAGAAGAACCGAAGGCCAAACCCCCACCCAACCCATCTACCATTGTCGCCGCCCATTTCGGCCACCACCCAGCCTTGCTGTCGCCACCACTAGCGCCTTCATCAACTGGAGCCAAGTTCGCCACCGCCGCCACTAGTCCTTTCCACCCACGCGAACTCTGTCGCCATCCCCGTCATCTCCCCCGCCTCTTACATCCCCGTCATCTCCCCCACCGAACCACGTGCACCGTCGCCAACCCCATAATCAGGCCCAACCACCTGCGCCACACCCAAATGTAACCCTAATCGCACGAACTCACCATTTGCACCGTCGCCAACCCCACAATCAAGCCCAGCCACCTGCGCCGCGCCCAAACGCAACCCTAATCGCACGAACTCAGATCTGGGGTTTTAATCGCACATTGCGATTGAAACCCTCGATCTGAGTTTCTGCAATTTGGGTAAATCAACCACACTCGGCAAGAATGGAAGGGCGACGAAAGGAAAGGGAAGGGTTTGACGGCGTTGTGGTGGCGACGAAAGCAGGGGGCTTGGGTCTGTGCTGCAACAGGCATGGCTGGGTGGTGGTGGTAGGGGCTGGATGGTCGTCATGAGAGAGAGGGCTTGGGTTGTGACGATGAAGGGCGAGGCTTAGGTTCTGGTCAAGACTTATTTTTACAGGGGTATTTTGGACAATCTATTTAAATCATTACATAAACCGTCGTGTGTAACACTTTTTAAATCCTAGGTATTCTTTTGCAATTTTTGTAACACGAGGGTCTTTTTGCAACTACCCCAAACCACAGGGGTATTTTACACAATTTTCCCTTTTTACACAATAAGACCAAACCACACAAAAGTGTAAGTAGAGGGGTCAAAGTGCATTTATCCCTTGTTTCCTTCTATCCCTTTTCAAGCAGTTTAATTTATTCGTGAAACAAGCTGAGATATATCGCCGACTAAAGAATTCCCTGCTCAAAACCTTAACACAATACTGCCCATTCGCAGGAAGGATCAAAGATGGTGTTTCCGTAGACTGATGAGGAAGGAGCTGATTATATCGAAGCAGGTTGCATATGCAATCCTTCGATCTGAAATCCTTCAGCAACCTACGACTGGAACCCCGAGCCTGTTCTTTCCTGGTTTACCATGGAGTGACACGGGCAACGGTACCCTTTTGGTTCCAAGTCAGCTTCTTCGGCTGTGGAGGAAGACGGCCGCTCTCTGCTTGTGAAACAAGATTGCTGATGCTTGCTCTCTGACCGACTTCATCAGTAACTGGGCTACAATGGTGCGCCAGTCAGGAGAGGATGTGTCTCCTTATTTTACGGAAGCACATATCTTTCCGCCAAGTGACCTATTTGCTCCGCCTGGACTCGGATTGAGGTAGGGATTGTGCCACAAGGAGAAAGGTGTTTTAAGGCCTCAAAAATAGCTAACCTTAAGACCATAGCAGCGAGTTCAGGAGTACTGAACCCCAGACGGGTTGAAGCTGTGACTGCACTCATTTATATATGTGCCATTGCCGCCTAGAGAGCCAGTGTACTATACCATCCGCCTTGATCCAAATTGTAACTTGCGCATGCTGTTTGGAAATATATATATATAACATTTTTCTTTTCTGTATTGACCATGTAAAAAAGGGACTTCCATGATTTTGGTGGCTCAGTGGAGGGAAGGAATATCATCTATTTGCAAAAAGTATGCAGTAGAAAGGTGCGGAATGGTTCTCATTGATTTGTGAGTCTATGAGAGAGACAACAGAAAAAAGCTTTCAGAGAAGGAACTGCCAATGTTTACATGTGATCCAGCTGGTGTAAGTCCCCGGTATACCAAGTTCGGTGGGGAAAGCGTGTATGGGTGAGCACGACTAGACATACGTTCAAGAATGGAACCTTTCTGATGAATACTCATGAGAGGGGATGATATAGAAGCATTGGCGATTTAGAGGAACCCGGTATTTGAACGTGACTTAGATCCCCTTTAATTTGCCTCGTCGAATCCAAGTATCTTCGCTTTTACATGATTTTATCTCCAATACCTATGCAATAATGCAGATATCACCTTGACAGGAAGCAGTAATTAATGCACAAGACCTTTCGTAAATACACCACTGCAATATCCCCTTCAAACGTTTCTGATGGTATGAAATGTGTGTCCTGCTTTTAGGCCAATGTGAAATCAAGAATTTCCAATTTTATGTAACCTCTTGAGTGTATCTTATTATATTGCATAGGATGCCAATTGCATGTGAGCTTGACGCTGCAATTGCTATTGTGGTTTTCTAGTCTAGAAGTTAGCTTCAACTGAACTAACATACTACTAGTTTTGTGTACTCTACTAGATGACCACTATCAACAGTGAGAATCCGCAGCCCAAATTGCATTTCTTTGTGTGGACGAAGCCACCCAACCAATCATGTATAATCATTTGTCCTCCCAACTAGTCATGTATAATCACTTTGATGTTAACATCTATTTTACTTGTAGTAGTCGCCTGCATAAGAATCATCTTTTATTGATGCGTTGCAGTGTGTCGTAGATGATGGATTTTCCTTTCAGTAACAAGTTGAGATTAAATACACGCATGGCATAGTAGCAGGTAAGTGAAGAACTTTTCAACATATAGAAAAGAAAAAAGTGACACATGAAAAAGCATCTAAGGTCTCAGTTGCATCTATTTAAAGTGGCAAAGCGCAAGACATCATATCCCAAGTTTGCTTTCTATAATGGCTGGAAGGCAGTTTCAGATTATCTCGAGAGAAATCATTAAACCTTCTTCTCCAACCCCTCTTGATCTCAGGACTTACAAGCTCTCTTTGCTGGATCAGCTCACCACTCACATTTATATCCCAATTATACTTTTTTACTCCAATGAGGTTGCTGCTGATCACAACCCGCCTTCCAATTTCACGGACAGATCTCTTCGGATTAAGGGATCTTTATCTAAAACCCTGGCACGATACTATCCATTCGCTGGAAGGCTAAAGAATGACATTTTAATAGATTGCAATGATGAGGGAGTAGATTTTGTGGAAGCGAAAACGAAGTCCAAACTATCCGAGTTTCTCAACAAACCTGAGTCTGGAGCCCTGGATCTACTCTTTTCCGATGGTTTCTTGTGGAACGACTCGTGCAAGGATACGAGTCTACTGGGCATTCAAGTAACATTCTTTGCATGTGGAGGAATGGCTATAAGTTTGTCTATATCACACAAGATTGCTGATGGATGTACAATAAGCACCTTTCTGAGTGACTGGGCTGCCATATCATACCCCTCGGGCAAAGAAGTATCACCTGAGTTCATTGCTACATCAATCCTTCACCTAGATGTTCCTTTTGTGGTACCGGGGATTGAGCTTGGGAAGAGGGATTGTATCACCAAAAGGTTTGTGTTTGATGCCCCAAAGATAGCCAAACTCAAAGCCATGGCTGCTTACTCTGGTGGACCACAAAATCCAACTCGCGTTGAAGTTGTCACAGCTCTACTTTATAAATGTGCAGTAGCTGCTTCAAGGGCAAAAAATTCTCTCCTGATCCAGTTAGTAAATATGCGCGCTAGAGTTGTACCTCCATTGCCGAGCATTTCTGTTGGAAATTTTTCTTGGTACTTTACCACATCACCTAAGAGGGACAGCGAGACAAAGTTGCAGGACTATGTTAGAGGTTTGAGGGATGGGATTGCACAACTCTGCGATAAGAATGTGAATAACTTGAAAGTGAATGACTGGTTATTAGCAGTTCTTGCATCTACGGAAGATGTTAAAGTGCTGTTCGATGATCTTGATATTTACAGGTGTAGTAGCTTTTGTAGGTACCCCTTGTACCAAGTGGATTTTGGGTGGGGCAAACCCGTTTGGCTTCGAATGGCCGATGGCGTGGTGAAGAATACGTTTGTGTTGTTTGATGACAGAAAAGGGGATGGGATTGAAGCGTTGGTAACTTTGGAAGAAGAAGACATGGCCATTTTCCAAAGTGATGAAGAGCTCGTGGCTTTTGCTTCTTCGGGTCACATTTCTTTACCTTAAAACCAAGGAGCTCACCCCCCACCACCAAAGCTCACCCACACCCCTCTTGAGGGCAATATACTGCATCTTCTACATTTGCATTTACATATTGTACTCTTTGGTCATGCGACATCTGTTTTTTTCTGTGCAAAATTTTGCTTCAGCTTGGACAAACAGTATCCAAAAATGGCGCTTGTGCGGTCACCACCGTGAATGTTTCTGATGGCATGGCATGTTTGTCTATTTTTCAGGCCGTAGACTTTCCCTTATATTTGGACCCTCTTCATTTCATTATACAGGCCACTGAGTTTGACATGTGTTCATCCAGGGTTGTATATATATTATGCTTCCTTGAATCACGTCCGCTCTTGCTTTGTGTGCGCTTTTGCTGTGTTTTCCAGCCATTAGATGATCTCAAAAGTCAAAGAGACTAAAATGTTGGACCGACGGTAGCAGCACTATATTGAGAACTCGATTTATTTTTCCCAATATCAATCAAGTTGCATTAAGTGCCCGATCTGGAAATCTTGCAAGTTGCACAGATCTTGTTTACGTCTCTTATGTTCAATGGCTTGAGTGATCATGAAGGAATATTCCTTCACTACAAGTTGAGATTATGTACGTACATGGCTTTTGGCATATACAGAAGTAGGTAATGAAGAAAATGACACATGAAAAAGGAAATTGGTAGACTTCAGCTTCGTCAATCTGAAGTGGCAAAGCCTATGATATTCGACAATCGTCAAAGTTGTCGTTCTGTGATGTGCCAAATGCAGTTTCAGATCATCTCAAGAGAAACCATCAAACCTGTTTCTCCAACCCCTTCATCTGGGGAGTTACAAGCTCTCTTTGCTGGATCAGCTCAACCCTCTCTCACACACACACACACACACACATGTCCCACTTGCCCTCTCTACTCGAATGAGGCCGTTGGTGATAAAAGCCAGTTTCAGTGACAGATTCGTCAGCTCAACAGTAGCTTATCCAAAGTCGTCGCATGCTACTACCCTTTTGCTGGGAGGCCAATGCATGGAATATCCATCTATTTCAATAATAAGGGACTTGATTTTCTCGAAGCGCGAGTGGAGTGCAAACTGTGCGAATTTCTTGAAGAGTTTGAGGCTGAATCCATAAACCGACTGTTTTGCAATAGTTGTTTGTGGAATGACTCGTGCAAGAGTACTAGTATGCTCAACATCCAGGTTACCTTCTTTGAGTGTGGAGGAATTGTATGTCTATTCATACAAACAAATATAAAACTAACGTGAATAAAAAGCATGATTTTATAAACCCTGATTTACCATCACCTTCGGCTATGGTGATTGTGAGCTAGGATCCATATAGAGGGATGGCAAAACTGGCTTATCATGAACTCCTGGGAGATAACTTTCCTCCATTCTTGTCTTGCACCACGGCTAAGGTCTAACTAAGGTGACACGTTATCTAATGTGTATCAGTCACTAGTCATCAAATGGGATTACAGGTGTGCGTGATTGGCTATTAGTTTATCCGTATCGCACAAGATTGCAGATTGGACGCACTACGACTCGATAAGCACCTTTCTTAGTGACTACCACTCAGGCACATAATTGTCGCCAAAGTTCATTTCTAGATTGATTCATTACCCCAAAAACCCTTAGTGCTAGCGCGCGAGAAATGAGTTTGAAGGAAGGGGATTGTGTCACAAAAAAGGTTCATGTTTGATGCCTCAAAGACAGCCAAACTCAAAGCCATGGCTACTGATTCAGGAGTATTAGAGACTCCCACTCACGTAGAAGTCATGACTGCTCTACTATACAAATGCTCTGCAGCTGCATTGAGCGCGACAATGAAGTTTCCGAAACAATCTCTTTCGTTACAGTCAGTGAACATGCGCTCAAGAGTGATGCCTCCACTGACAAGTAACTACCTTGGCAATTTTACCTGGTACTTCACGGTATCACCAATGGGGGAAAGTGAGAAAGAGCTGCATGAATACGTTGGAGAACTGAAGAAAGGGATTACACAGCTCTGCGATAAGGGCGCAAACAATTTGGAAGTGAATGATTGGTTGTTAGCGGTACTCAAATCTAGGCAAGAGGTTGAAGGCCGTGTATGGGTTCGGATGGCTGATGACCTTGTGAAGAATGCGTTAGTGTTGTCTGATGATCGAGAAGGGGGTGGGATCGGAGCTTTGGTTACTTTGGATGAACCTACAGACATGACCAAATTCCGGCAGAGCTCCTTGCTTTTGCTTCTCTGGGTTCAATTTCTTAACATCAGAGTTCGTATGGCATAAATTTGGCCAAGCATAGATGCTAAGAATGTGATACTTCACACCTGAAATAGAGGCACATCTAGCAATGCTTTATGCCTTCTGCACATGACACACAAACTGGTATCAGACGCTTAGTTTGGTACTAGCGTCACACTGAGGTAGTCAGGTTATTTGGGTCAAGCTCTATGCCGCGTTGAGTTGGAAAATGAAAATCGCGCTTCACATATTACCGATTACGCTTAACTTTGGCTACATAAAAAGAAAGTTACTCGTATTAGAGGGCTTTTTTAACCGAGCACCACTGAGAAGTTTTGTCACGCAATATTTACTTGTCAGCATAAAATTACTTTTGTAGTTAAGGGAAAACGGATAAAGAAGGTAAAAGGTCCACTGCCACAGTACAAAGATGACGTTAAAACAAAATAAGAACAGTGAAGAGTGTGAAAAAGAAGACGCTGTCCCAAATCCGCTTTGCTCTCCGTTCACGAATTCGATTTTGGCTTTGCGTAGTAGGCTAAGCATCAATAGCAGAAGACAACAAAGTATTTTCTTGCCGGTAGGTGGATTCCTCCATGTTCGAATCTGTAAAAAGGCAACAGCGACTGTGATGGCCGTTGAGTCTTGTCACTGATCGGAGTTGAGAGGGGGAAGCTGATATCAGTTATTGTTAGAGTAGTGTAAGAGGAGTGAGGGAGAGGGGGATGTCGATGAGGATAAAGGCGGTGGTGGACAGGTTCGTGGAGGAGCTGAAGGAGGCGCTGGAGGCGGACATACAGGACCGCATCATGAAGGAGCGCGAGATGCAGAGTTACATCCACGAGCGCGAGCGCGAGGTCGCCGAGCGCGAATCCGCCTGGAAAGCCGAGCTCTCCCGCCGCGAGGTCCGTCCGTCTTTCTTACCAATTTAGGGCTCATTCATCTTTGCAACTGCTTTTGAATTTAGGCTGTCATTCAATTTTCTTTCTTTTGTTTATTAGGTTTGGAGCTAAGTACAAGTTTCGTATACTCTGTGTACTAACTGAGTTGTCTGAAAATAGATAGATTTTTTGCTGATGGACAAAGTAAACATTATCCCCTGACATATCATTATGTTTCTCATCTGGAAAATGCAGTGTAGGGAGCTTCATATATGTTTGGTTAATGAACCTTGTCGTTGGCACCCTGTCCAGCGAAAGTCGATAACACGGTTTAATCCAGCTACCGAGATTCTTTTACAGATTTCCAACAATTTCTCTCAATCCTCAAAAGCCCACAGGAACGGAGTTGATGTTCCCACTTCTGTACCATGTGTCGTTATAGCAAGCGAATGATTTGAGATTTCAGTTATTTTATGGAATACGAGCTCAATATATTGATTGTCTATCCAGAAGATGGATTAATGGGCAGTAACTAACGATTTTTTTGTCTTGTATAGTAGATGAGATCCAATCAGTCATGCAGCAACAGGGAAAAAAAAAAGCCCCGGAGCTATGGGGAAGTTACTAGCATTTGCTTATCCCTTTTGATTTCTTTCCGGTCATGTTTTGAGAAGCAGTGACGTTGGTATGGGCTTGAAGTGCTAGAATTGCTTCGAGTCTTTCAAGTATAAACAGCCATGTGTCGATGTATACTTAATGATATGGAAAGATAAAGGGAAGACATAGAGGTGAAGGGAGATAAAGTAGGTTAGTGAAGCCACCAACATACACCGAAAGTGTGGGAAACGTCTCCTCTTTTGTGGTGGCGTTGTACTGCCAAAGAATGTGCTCTTCTATTGCGTATCGCTAGAATACTAGTTTCACCTGCACTCCAACAACAGAAAGGCAAGTGATGTGTTTGATGCTCCTCAACATGCTAAATCAAGTGCAAGTGGCAATTGAAAATTTTATGCTTAATGTGCATTTAGCAACCATCAGGCTTTAAAAAGTCAATTCATTGCAAAGGGCATATTCATTTGGGGAAGAAGTAAAATTAATTATATGCGAAAGTTGTTGGTAGCCCAAGTTTAGGCTATGATGCTCTCCTATTTCCAAAAGGGGATTTTGAGCTATGTTTTGGATTTTGCCTAGTATCCAAGGCCTAATGGAACATAATTGGTGGCTGATGTTGTTATGGTTGAATGCCGACATTGATTAAGAGGACAAGGGCAATGATGGAACTCCTGGATCATGTTCCTGCCGTTGGGCATTGCTGCAAAGTAGGCTTCCACATAGATTTGACAACATGTGGCTTTAGGAGGAAAGCTTTGTTGACTTGATATAGAAGTGGTGGGTACGGTCTAGAGGTGGAGGGGAAACCTGCTTGAATAAATTGAGATTACTTACTAAATAAGTGGGACAAAGAGGTGTATGGCATAAAGCCAAGCATTGCTAACAACACTAGAGATCTCTGAGCTGGATGTTGGAGCTGACAGAATTAGTAGGGTGCAAATAAAGGGAGAAGTAAAAAAACCTGGAAAAGCAGAAAAGTTTTGTCGGTGTTTGGAAAATTGCGTTAAGATTAGTTCTTTGAGGAGTCAAACTCTTAATAGAATCATTTTATAGTCAGTTTTTAAATGATCCCATAAAGAAGGTACTCTGCAGTACTGTCAACAGCGTTAGCTGGAGAAAAATGACATATAGGCCTTCACTACGCAGTTTAGAGCTTGAAATTTTAATTAGTGGAGAATAGGAAGCTTTCATAGACCCACTTCTTAGAGGAAGAGCCCTTGGGATATTGAACCCATCCAGTGGGGTTAATCTTTCAGAGCTGACTGGCATGACTATCCATGTGAGATTACTGGTTGGCACTATAAGAAGATAAGTGATTAATATTTGTGGTTGAAGGGATTTTCCCCGGAGCAATAAGTAGCATAGAGTAGGATGTTATCGTTACTCGTCTACACATTAGATAGGATGCCAGGATGGGCTTGGTGTGAGATGGAGGGTATATCCCGTGCATTGACATTTGGTTTCCGATCCTTATTAACACCACTCATAAATATGTCACCTGTTCTGCTGATTGAGCTCTGAATCAACTACTGAGGAGATTGGAGGGGAGAAGTAGGCTGGAGAACTTCTTGAATAGGATAAAAATTGTTCTATGGCTTCACTTTTATCATTTTTGGTGGGCAGAGGGAGTCCAGCTAAGTCATTTGACTTGTATGTTGTTTTCTTTGAGGTAGTGTCGGGTTTCCCTGTTAACTTTAGTGAGGGAGTTAACCAGGTTGGGGAAATGGACAATTTGGGTGTATAGTAGGTTTGATGGCTGTTGCATGGCTTTTGGTAGAGGTCCCTTTCAAGTCGAAGGGTATATGGGGTCCAATAGGTGAGGTTTGCAGCTTTATCTTTCTAAAGAACAAGGGAGGCTGTTGACACTTGACAATCTTCAGAAAGCATTGCAGCATGATATTGCCCTTTATAACCATCATAATTGTGGTGGCAAATAGACTTGACAAGATTTGGAGAGGTTGTTCGCGGGAAGGCTGAGCAACTACTCTCTGGTAGCCTTGGAGGAGGTGTGCTTGCCAATCTAGGCATAAGGGGTACTGGCATTAAGCTCTTGGTGTTCTTAGCCAGTCTCTGCAAGCTTTGTTCATTTCATTCTGGACCGAGTCTCAGGCGGAGCATGATGCGTGGAAAGATTATATTGGTTTTGCCTCTTTGGTGGGGAATTGG
This sequence comes from Escallonia herrerae, assembly GCA_033070095.1. Classification (NCBI taxonomy): domain Eukaryota; kingdom Viridiplantae; phylum Streptophyta; class Magnoliopsida; order Escalloniales; family Escalloniaceae; genus Escallonia; species Escallonia herrerae. Next base: position 160,166 of record JAVXUP010000047.1, on the reverse strand, counting down.
CAGCATTAATAAGGGAAGGATGTTGGTCTAATCGGTCTCAATGACAGATTCATTGTAACGTGGTTAAGGGGTGACAATGGCTCAGCATGTGGTTCAGTCTATGTTAAAGTCGTTTTGAAGCCTAGGTGCGCTAAAAATTTAAGGTTTATAGATCTGGTGGTTGCTGATGATTTTCCCTGTTTTATATTAGGTCCAGCAGCAGGAGAGCAGAGAATTCAGTTTAGATGGATTAAGTTCTTTGCTCCTCTTAAACTTGTCCATCATAAATGATGGATCGAAATTCAGAAACGCCCACATTCTCCCCGCACTCCAAACCCAAATGAAAAAAGAAAAAAAGAAGCAAAATGAAAAGAGTGGTGGGATGCAATAGTTGTTGTTATTGAACCCTTTATTATGTGGATCTGTGCCTGTGTGATCCACTTTAAACTACTCCACTTGCTTAGCCTGTGGTTGCATCGTTTTTGGTATTGTTCAAACATGCTAAATGTTTTAAATAAGTTAATTAATATAGAAGATACAGATGCTTCATATTTTGTCTGAACATCTACCATCTTGGACGCCTCAATTTGAGTCTATTTTTGAAACCCTTTTCTTAAACGCTATTCTAACACGTATGTTTAGTAAGAAAGGGGTACTGTAATATGTTTAATAGAGAAAAATGACTTACACCCCGTTTGGTTGCCATTTTCTTTGTTCTTATCTTTATGTTTCTGAAAAGTATGAAAAAGATGCCTTTTAAAAGACGGGAAGACATGTATTGATTTGTTTGGATATCATTTCAGAATTACGCACTCTATCGAATTTAATTGAATACCACATTGAGAAATATGAAAAGACCTTGTTTATATATCATTCATGCAAAATTAATATCAATAGTTTTCCCTATTCCTTCCCTATAAAACTTTTGAATGATCACTTTCAACAGCTTTTCCTGGGTTTATCAATACACCACTAATCTGCCTTCGTTAGTTTTATGGGAAAGGAAATGGACCGTGCAAGCAATTTTTTATTCGGAAATAACATATTTCCTTCTGGTTTTATGATCATCACCACCACCTCAGCCTGTTCTTTAACATGTGTGACATCCAAAACCTGTTTTTAACTTTTATTTTGCCTTAGAAACCTACTAAAGCTGCTTTTTGTGTACTTGTAACCATCTAAACAACATCTACCAAAGACAAATTCTTTTTGATTACTCATGTATTCTTATGTCTATATCAGGCGGAGATTGCACGGCAAGAAGCAAGGCTTAAGATGGAGAGAGAAAACCTTGAGAAAGAGAAAAGTGTGCTGATGGGAACTGCATCAAATCAAGATAATCAAGATGGAGCTCTTGAAATCACCGTAAGTGGTGAGAAGTACCGATGTCTCAGGTTTTCAAAGGCAAAGAAATGAGAGTCGCTAGCATGGAAGACTGCACTGAGGCACAGGTGCCGATGAAGGATTTTATTGAGAGCATTAGTTCTGTACATATAACCACACCATTTTAGGACCATTTGCGCTTTTTTCAACACTGGATGGCCTCATTCATTATTAGATAGCCATTGAAGTTGTGGGGGAAGGAAAATGGAGTCATTGAGAAAAAGATTACGATCATCATATATTTCTTCCGATAGGGACATAAGTTTCCTTGAAATGTGAACCTTAGTTCGATGTGGTTGGAACTTTACCAAATTGGACCTTGTGTCCAAGTATATCATCGAAAAGAATGAGCGAGTGGATTCAAGTTTGAAGCTTAAACATGCCTTTTTCCTTTTCTGGTATAAGTCGACCTTACAGCTGGGCTTGTTTATACTGAACCGCCCTGCAACTGACTGGGAAAACTCAAATGATGTCTTGGAATGCAGAGGCGCATCTCCTTCATGGCCGCCACGGCGGGGGGGGGGGGACCCTTCATTTTGAATCCTAGGATCTGCCCCTGTTGGTATAGATTTTCCTAGTGAAGATCCTCACACACAAAGTAGAGACGGAGAACTCGTAGGGACATTCTATCTCTTCTCCCCTTTGGTGTGAACTACTTTGTGGTAGCCGATGCTCTTGCTTGTTGGATGTAAACTTGAATCTCGACCATATTTGTCACGAGTAGTTCTGTCTATATTTAACAACCAAGAACAAAAGCAAGGACCAGAAAATAAGTGTGTAGATTGAGTAGCAGACTGGATCTACGTCCGTGGTTCTTTTGCTTTATGTTGCTTGTGTTGGCTGTATTCATATATTTGGAAATGTATCCGCACTTTATCTTCTTCGGTCGAGAGGAACTAAGGTCCGATACAAGAGAGCAAAAGCGAAAGCAATAACAAGAAAATTTTATATGGGGAGAGCATTATAAGGAACGTAACCTTAGATTGTACAAATAATGCTACTTTGCTGATGATTCTTTTCTGTTCATCAAGGTGACTCATTTGGGATGCGAATTAATGGAAGTCCTTCTTGATATCTATTGTGAGGATTCTGGACAAATGATACCAAGTGTCTGTATCGCGGTTTCAAGACTGAAACCTATTCTCAGCTCTTCCTTAATCGTCCTTGGTTTTGGCGTGTGTGGTTTGGATTGGATCTTGAAATAAGTTTGGTGAACAACTTCCAAAATCTTTCGAGTGACTAATTGCACAATATCAAGAAGAAATGCCCCCACCGCAGTTTAATCCAAAGTTACCAGTCTAAACCAAAGTTACAACCATAACTTTCACCGTACTGTAATGTATGCAGTCCGTAAAAATGAAATCCGCTTTTGAAAAGTCAACTACAGTCCTATAGTCATGTGGTCACGACATTCGTCTCACGCAACACACGGACAACTTTTGATGCAAATAAGATCAAATACATCAGCCTCCACAAAGTTGAAATAAAGAAGATTTCCAACTCAAAGGACCGGTCCGGTATCCAAGTGAAATCTCTGGTTTATACTCAGCTTCTTGTTAGTGCCCAAGATATTAGATAATTTTGTTTGGTGTTCGATGCAAATTCTAATGCCACCGTTTGAAATGTGGAGCGGGCATATGTGTTATGAAGCCCTTTGGAGTACGTTTGGGATCAACTGCGTATTCTTTTTTATTTTTTTGGATAGAATTTTCTGCATATACATTAATAATTTTGAGATCGCTAGCCTAACATAAAAGAAGATCTTATATATTATAACGTACATAAATTCAAAGTATTTACTTGATAAAATGACAGGGGTGGAGACTACTAATACTATAGCGGAGCCGATATCATATAATACAGTATATGTTATATCAGTTTGCCCTTCCATTCATGCTGAATGACACTAGCAAGCACATGATTTCTGAGAAACAATCATGCTGGTCACATATACATGCAAATCAAGATCCCGAGTATCCATGGATTAGACTCCTCCTGCACTAGATACGTGCAAATCTAACATCATTAACATGGAACGAGTATAGTTTCATTTATGTAATATATTTAATTACTTTAGATTGATAAACAGTTATAATGGCCAGAACGACTCTTGTCAAACCATCATACTATTTGTTTACCAAAAAAAAAAAAACAAATGGTTCGATGGGGTACAAATAATTGCTTAAGACGTTGAACAAATTTTTTCACACGTTTTGTTCTAAGTAAGTTTCTTTTGTTTCTTTTCTCGATCTATCTAAAAGGAAGGGAGCAAAGAAATTATCCAAATTTATAACCATCCAAACAGAGGACTATGAAAGTTGCATGATCTATACTTTTGATGCAACACCACTTAGCAACAGACTTACCCTTTTGAATTTTTCTTACAAAGACGGTGTTCGTATCTGTTACGTTATCAATTTATTTCAATTATAGAAAAATTCATCCGTAGAAACAAAATGCAAGATTGTAATTTTTGCATATATTATTTCCGTCGTCATCAGAGATTTGCCTACTAACAAAATGTAAGATTGTAATTTGTATACAAACGTGCATACATTAGTCGATATATTTCATTCGCATTAATAGCTATCGCCGCTGATAACGTGCAAGAAAACTCATTTCATGTACTAGCTAAGGGACTCGTGCAACGCACGAGGCGTTCTCTAATTTCTCAATTGTTGTCTAATATTTATTTTTATAGATATTTTACAACGGTTAGTTTTCCTAACTTTCTAAAAATATTTTTTAAAATATGTTTTTATAAATTATTTATAACTGTTATTATTTGAACTGCAGGTAAGAAATTTATTATGTAGAAAATTACCTTTTAATAGAACTTTTGAAAAATTAGCGTTATAAAAGCATACCTTAGCAACAAAGGTAGAATGTATGATTTAATATGAACAGTCTTTATTCACAAATAAGATGTGAACGTTACAATTAAAAGAAAACCGTCTTATAGACTTATGATACCTTTTCATTAACGTTTCGCGATGACATATGGCAATAATCTCGTACTACTATTTAACTGAATTTAAATGTGTATATGAACCTCAATCTATATATATATATATGGGAGCCGATCCTTGTCTACCGGTGGGAAAAAACTTATTTCTCCACCAAACTGCTACTCTTTGTAGCGGTTGCAATTATTCTTCACAAAAACCCAACCTCAACAAAGTGTTGCGGTTGGAATAATTGAGAGGAAAAGCCCAACTGCAACTTGCGGTTGGCATCATTTGTTTCAAAAGCCAACTGCAACTCTTTGTTACGGTTGCGCCCCCCTCCCACTCCCCCCCTTCCCCCCTTCCCCCCGTCCTCCCCCCATGCCCAACCCCTACAAAGAGTTGCGGTTGGTCCCCCTTCCCCCGCCACGTGGTGTCCCCCTTCCCCGCCACTTGGCCTTTCCCCCTTCCCCCCGTCCTCCCCTCCCCCCATGGCCCCCCCATGCCCAACCGCAACAAAGAGTTACGGTTGGCCCCCTTCCCCGGCGTGTGTCCCCCTTCCCCCGCCACGTGGCCCCCTCCCCCCTCCCCCGCCACGTGGCCCATCCCCCTCCCCCCTCTATGCCCAACCGCAACACTTTGTTGCGATTGGCATACCAACCGCAACAAAGAGTTGCGGTCCCCCCTTCCCCCCCCCACGTGATGGCCCCCTTCCCCCCTGATGCCCCCTTCCCCATGGCCCCCCTTTCCCCCCACGTGGTGTCCCCCCCCCGTGATGCCACGTGGTGTCCTTCCCCCCTCACTCACGGATTTTTTTCTGTCTTCTTTCTTCTCTCTCCTTCACTTTTTTCTCTTTATAATCCCTCCTCCCCGAACCCTTTCTTCCACTCTCCATACCAACTGTCTTCATACTCTATATCTCACCTACATAGTCTCCACAACAATACAAACAAAAAATTTTACGCTAGAAGATCGGTGGATTTTTCTTTAAATATATCAAGTCAAAACAAGTAAGTATTTTGAATTTTCTTATAATTCAATGTTAATTTCAAAGTTCAAAAATATTCATTGTAGACTAAAATCGAAGATAACAAAAATACAAATTGAAGGAAACAAAAATCATATTAATTGGAGATCGGATGAGCGGTATTACATTTATAGATTCCAAAATAGTGATTTTTTAGGGGGTCAAAATTAGGATTTTTCACGAATTTATAAAAAATAGCTAGAGCTAGATTTTGCCAAAGTACAAAAAAAAACCCTAGTTATTTTTAAAAGATCTCTATCAGGAAAAAATTTCAGATTTTTTCAAAGACTAGAAAGGGGTTAACTGATACGGGAAACCTTGTAACTTTGCAGTGTAATTTAAAATATCAAGCCAGCGCGATTTCGCGCGAAACTTTTATGAGAATCCTAGGATGTTGGGAAGTTCCATTCCCCAGGAATTCGGGCCATTCCGAAGTCGTTAGCTATTTTTTTGGCCGAACGGGCTTTTAAGCGCTCGATCCGGACACCGGTTCGGGATTTTTGGGCGAAAAGTCCGTAGAATACTTTTTAGATCAAGAATGAATTCTGGAAGCTTAAAATAGCATTTCAAAGCACTTTTGAGATTGTTCTGATGCCAGGGGCATTTTGGTAATTTGCCACCCGAGAGGGGTATTTTGGTAATTTTATGGTGTTAAGTTTTTCAAAGGACTTTTTAGTCCAGAAATGTAAGTAAAATACCTGAAAGGTTGTTTTGAAGCTGGTTTGGGGCGTTAGGGTGATAATGAACACCCGGGGGCATTTCGGTAATTTGCCGCTCATCGGGGGTATTTTGGTAATTGAACGTTGTAACGCAACTGGAGGAAATAATTTTTATGTACGACACCCGAAAAGTTATTTTAAAGTTGTTCTGAGATGTTTGTTGGGTCGATGGCTGCCAGGGGGTATTTTGCATAAGTTGGGGGTGTTTTGGTAACTCATCCCCTTTAAAATTTGATAAAGGAAATATTTGGTATATAATTGATGTAATACATTTAAAAAGTAGTTTTAAAGCGGTTTTGAGGTGTTGGGGCTGTAGCGGCCATCAGGGGGTATATTGCTAAATAACCACGTTGGCGCTAAATTTTAGGGAACTAGCGTAATTAAGCGTTCGGAGTGGTGAGAAGTGAGGAATTGTTTTAATACATTGAAATAATGAGATAATGACTATTGCTAATGCGTTGGTAAGCTAGGTTAAAGATCCATTTATAGTTTTGGAATGTAAATATTATGGATGCTAAGTTGGTTTACGTTATATTTTGTTCTTAGATATATGGATTTCAACGTCGGACCTCATGATACATCAATCCTATACGATGACGATGACCACGTCGCGAGGCACGTATTTGACGGTGTCGATAGGGGTGTTTTGGAAACAATTCAAAGCACAAGTCACCACGATGAGTGGGTACTAAACGAGGAACAAATACAACTATTACACCGTCAAAATTTATCTATGTTCACCGATCCCGGGATTTGGTCTCGACACGACGATTGCCTTATATCCGCTCTAGTTGAACGATGGAGGAGCGAGACGAACTCATTTCACTTCCGGTTTGGTGAAATGACTATTACATTAGAGGACGTCGGATTTATACTTGGAATCCCATGTCACGGCAAACCCATTACTTCGAGCAAAACGTCTGCATCCATAGCGAAGATGGCTAGGCAGTATTTCCCGGGAATTCCGAGGGAAGCTCTTACAACGAACGGCATCAAACTTAAATGGCTGAGAGAGCAGTATGGCGTGCTACCGGATGAATACACTCCTCACGATTTCGTGACGTATACGAAAGCATTCCTTCTGTATATTATTGGAGCCATATTACTTCCGACGCATTCGAAAAACACGGTGCATCCGAAGTATATGGTGTTCTTGGAGGATCTTGAGGAGGTATACTCGTATTCGTGGGGTTCAGCTGTCCTTGCGCACCTATATCGAGCACTGCACAAAGCTACGAGAAAGGTGCCAAGTCCATTGCCGCCTGCCTCACTCTATTACAGGTTTGAGCATTTATTTTCTTGGTTGACGTGTCAATATATTCGTGCATTAATGTGCTAATTCCAGATAATGTTTGCATTCACAGGTTTGGTCTTACGAGAGGCTACCCACACGGTCGTCCACAACCGCGAGAATATTCCGATGAGACGTGGCCTAGGGTGTGTGGGCCTACGACCAACCGGAGGAGACGGGTAGACCCGCACCACCATCTAAAGTTCTATCGGGGGAACTAGAGATACTCAATGCATCCCAGGTGACGTGGCAGCCATATAGCAAGGTGATGCATCAGTTGGATGAGTGGTGTTGGCAACTTCCGGTGTCGTACGTGCTGGCAGGTTTGGTTCGGGTGCCGCTTATTCACTTCAAAGTATGTGAGTTTCAGATGCCCGATCGAGCTATGAGGCAAGCTGGCTGTCTACAAGGGATACCAAAACCCGCTGTAGACATGCGGCCATACAGGAGTGGTCGAGGGCCGAACTTCGAGGTGCCTGATGCCTTGAATTTGTTGAGTGACGAGGTGCAACAGTGGAATACTTGGCAAGAAACATATGATAGCCTTGTATCGCTGAAGGCTGACAGCATCAGCATTGAGGAGTACCTGCAATGGTTTCTCAAGGTGACGCGCACGAGGGTGAATCGCCCTTCCCAGGCGAGGAAGACATCGTATGCGCCACGTGAGATCTATGACCAGTTCTGGGCATTGAACATTGTAAGTCATGCTAGTGTTGTTTCAATTTTTATTTGCGCACCTTATCTACCATGCCTGAAATGATTAGCCATATTTTGTATGCATGTTTTTTAGGTTGACCAGGGCACTGAGGTGTTCAAGCAGCTGGAGGGGTTTGACTGGTTTGTCGCGCAGGCTCCTGACAATCTCAAGAGGTCCATTGAGAGATACAAGACTGAAGTTCAAAACTTTAGTCTTGCGTACCGGGGTTACCAAAGGGAGCCGTCTAGTCGCTTGCCTCCTGACTCGTACGACTATCAGCCCCAGAGTCAGGTGTGGGAGCCGTCTACTCGCTTGCCTCCTGACGCGTACAACTCTCAGTCCCAGAGTCAGGTGTGGGAGCCGTCTACTCGCTTCCCTCCTGACGCGTACGACTATCAGCCCCAGAGTCAGGTGTGGGAGCCGTCTACTCGCTTGCCTCCTGACGCGTACGACTCTCAGCCCCAGATTCAGGTTACCCAAGTAGGAATCCAGGCATCGCGCCCAAGCATCCGGTCGGATAAAGGACAACCGACGAAGCCATTGAGTCCGGCCAAAAGGGATTGGATCGACCGGCACTACTTTGGGCATGAGCCAATCGCTACAGCAGACTTTCCTGTTGCTTCATTCCTAGCTCACTCTGATCTAAGACTGTTGGCGCCGAACACAGATATTTCGAATTTTCTCATTGAAGCTTATATAGATCTGCTGCGTGTTAGAGAGCTAAATTATAACCCCTGCCAAACTTTGAAGCTCAACATGTATGCCTCTTTTGTTATCCCCTTCATGGTGAATAGCATGAAGGAGTTCACAGAATGGAGGAGGAAGCGAGGGACAAGAAAGGGTGAATGACTTCCATCTGCAAACGTGCTTTCCTACTTGAACGTGGACTATCAATGTCACGCAGCTGAGGCGAACCTAATCATGCTACCTGCTCTTCATGCAAGCCACTTCTTCCTATTAGTTCTCTTTCCAGAGAATAAAGTGGTCCACATATACGATAGCCTAAGGGAAGACGGACATGGTCGGCAGCTGGCACAGATGTACTCCACGTACATCAATGCGGTGGTTAGTTTATATCTTGACCTTCACTCATAGTCTATTCTTCTTGTTACATAGGCTTGATAACCTTTTTTATGAATTGGATGCAGACTACTATCATTCCACTAGCGTGTCGACATTTTAAGAGGGAATCCATCATAAGCAAAACAATGATAGATCCTTGGACGGTCGTGACGATAGAAAACCGACCAAAGCAATATAACAGTCATGATTGCGGGATTTACGTCCTCAAGTACATGGACTACATAGCTCGCTCAGATGTGCTCAAATATGATACGTGGTCTCGAAACGATGCCTTGACGTTTAGATATAGGATAGCCTGGGAGCTGAAAAAGGGTGTAGCTAGACGCCTTCCTTACCATTATCCTGAGATATAGTAGGCGTTCGTATGTTTTATTCATGCTAGTGTTGGATTTTGGATATTAAGGTTTGAAATTGAATTAACCTTATTATTACTATTGTTCGATTTTGGACACTGGGCTAACTAGCGTGCCTAAGGTGCAATGAGAAAAAAAAAAGTGACAAAAAAATTACATAATTTTTCGGAAGTTATGAATTGGGGCCTAAAGTGTGCCCGAACAGGCCCTTCATAGGAGAACCCAAAAAATAATGTGTCTCGTTTTTTCTTGAAATTGATACAAATGGGCTAACTAGCGTGCGTAAGGTGCAATGAGAAAAAAAAATGACAAAAAAAATTACGTAATTTTTCGGAAGTTATGAATTAGGGCCTAAAGTGTGCCCGAACAGGCCCTTCATAGGAGAACCCAAAAAATAATGTGTCTCATTTTTTTTCAAAATTGATACAAATGGGCTAACTAGCATGCCTAAGATGCAATGAGAAAAAAAAAGTGACAAAAAAAATTACGTAATTTTTCGGAAGTTATGAATTGGGCCCTAAAGTGTGCCCGAACAGGCCCTTCATAGGAGAACCCAAAAAATAAAGTGTCTCTTTTTTTTCCCGAAATTGATACAAATGGGCTAACTAGCGTGCCTAAAGTGCAATGACAAAAAAAATTACATAATTTTTCGGAAGTTATGAATTGGGCCCTAAAGTGTGCCGAACAGGCCCTTCATAAGAGAACCCAAAAAATAGAAATTGATACAAATGGGCTAACTAGCGTGTCTAAGGTGCAATGAGAAAAAAAAAGTGACAAAAAAATTACGTAATTTTTCGGAAGTTATGATTCCACAAATCAAATCACAAATTTAAACATTATAAAAGTTCAATTTATACAACTGAAACATTAACCCTAACACTCATCATCATCATCGTCCTCCTCGACCATACTGTCAGGTTCGATACCTAACACTTTATAATGGTTTCTCTTGTCATGATCAGTCATCTTATTACACAACGCACACTTTCGCAATTTTTTTTGACCCGTTGCTTCTTCAATCGGATTCTTCATGCGTATTGCTCGTTTTCTCCCTTTTGTTTGAGAAATAATCGGATCAAAAATGTCGTCATCCTCACCTTGCAGGCTAGTGCCGTCAATGACTGGCTGTAAAGCTCGATTGAATCTACCGGCTGGAGTCGTTCGACTAGTCGGAGTGTCCCGTCTTTATGGTAATGCCATCCTAAACTGTGCAAGGTTAGCCTTATCCCGTGCGGCTGCTTCAACTTGATACCTGTACCCATCAAATGTTGACGCTGCATCCAATGATAAACCGTGCATGATGTTACAAAGGTGATTATATCGCAGCGTCTCAGATTGCTCGAAATCAACTGAAACATTGGGCACGTAAGGAATGTGACCGTGGACTCTATTGGCTTCCTTCGTCCACCGTTCCAAGATATACTGTGGAGGGATTTCACGAGCATTCTTGGCGCTAAAAACCCTCAATGCGTGTCGACAAAGTATACCTTTATGCTCAAACAGTTGACAGTTGCAATTAACCAACCCGGTGTCCATACAAACTGCTACGGTAAAATGTCTTCTGCTCCTCGGAGCCGACGAAGAGCACGGATTGGCAAAATTCGTCACATTTGTCAAAGCATAAACCTTGATCACTCTGGTGGAATACTCGTGCAACTTTGTCATGCTATATTGATTCGACTTTAGTAGTTCCTCTTGAAACTGTCTAAACATTTCCTTGGTATAGACTTGAGCCGCATGAGCCTCCAAAGGTGAAAAAACTATTATGGCTCTTTCTTTATAAACTGTAGCCGCGTCGGCTTCTCTCTCAAAGAAAAATTGCTTGTCAAGGGCTTTCTGCATCTCTAGTACGAACTCTGTTATACTTGAAGAATGGCCTATGTACCCATCAAAGAATGCATTCATACCTTCGCTTCTCGAGGTCGTAGTCATTCTGGCTGCAAAAAACTTCTTGGTGTAGGCACCGACCCACTGTGTCTTGATCTCATACAACGATTGTAACCATTCATGATTGTGTAAATGGTAGTCATCCATTAACTTGGCCCACCTCTCCTCGAACACGTCTACCGTCAACGATTTCTTCACACATGTATTAAAGTCAGTCTTGAATATCGGATGGTTTGCATATACATTGTGAAGCCGTTCGGGATATTTGTTGCTTATGTGCCATGTGCACAGGCCATGGTGAGTATCTGGAAGGACCTTAGCGATTGCATTTTTCATTGCCAAATCTTGGTCGGTGATGATGGTCTTTGGAGGAATATGATATATTGCTTTAAGCCACGTTTCAAATAACCACGTAAATGACTCCTCTGTCTCATCCCTAAGCAGGGCAAAGCCAAACAAGATTGACTGATAGTGGTGGTTCACCCTGGTGAACGGAGCAAAAGGCATAGAGTACTTATTTGTGCTGTATGTGGTGTCAAACGTCACAACATTCCCAAAATTTTGGTAAGCAGCTCTAGAACGGGCATCCGCCCAAAATATAGTACTAATGCGGTTCTCATCATCTAGTTGGAGACTATAGAAAAAGCCAGAATTCTCACTCTGAAGCTGCCTGAAGATATCAAGTGTAGCTTGAGAATCACTCTTACCGAAAGACTCTCTCCTCTGAGCACGAAGTTCATTTCGAAGGTCTACTTCGTTGAAACTCAACTTGTCAATCCCCCAGCCTGGCTTGAGAAAACCCCCATCATTTTAGAAGGTGGAATTTTAGCCTCGGCCATTGTAAATATCAGTTGTCTGTGTGCCGCGCTTATTTCTCGGTGTTGATGAATTTGACCAATCTTACTAGAGGTCATCAACTAATGATTATGGCTCAACTCCACTCCCGTCACAACCCAATAGTTTTCATTTTTCTGGTGTACTGCATACACATGGACCTTGCAGCCAGTACCCGGAAATGTGTCGCGTTTTCTTTGTCTTGATGGCCCTTCGTCACTGATCCGAACAACCGGGGGCACATATGGTGCTCCTCTAGGACACTCAAATAGTCTTCCACAAATTTGATATGTATTCGCCCGGTTCGGATCGAGCGCTTAAAAGTCCATTGCCAAAAAAATAGCTAACGACTTCAGAATGGCCTGAATTCCTGGGGGATGGAACTTCCTAACATCCTAGGGTTCTCATAAAAGTTTTGCGTAAAATCGCGCTGGCTTGATATTTTAAATTACACTGCAAAGTTACAAGGTTTCCCGTATCAGTTAACCCCTTTTCAGTCTTTGAAAAAATCTAAAATTTTTCTCTGATATAGATCTTTTAAAAATAACTAGGGTCTCTTTTTTGTACTTTGGCAAAATCTAGCTCTAGCTATTTTTTATAAATTTGTGAAAAATCATAATTTTGACCCCCTAAAAAATCGCTATTTTGGAATCTATAAATGTAATATCGCTCATCCGATCTCCGATTGATCTGATTTTTGTTTCCTTCAATTTGTATTTTCGTTATCTTCGATTTGAGTCTACAATGACAATTTTTGAACTTTGAAATTAACATTGAATTATAAGAAAATTCAAAATACTTACTTGTTTTGACTTTATATATTTAAAGAAAAATTCACCGATCTTCTAGCGTAAATTTTTTTTGTTTGTATTGTTGTAGAGACTATGTAGGTGAGATATGTAGTATGAAGACAGTTGGTATGGAGAGTGGAAGAAAGGGTTCGGGGAGGAGGGATTATAAAGAGAAAAAAGTGAAGGAGAGAGAAGAAATAAGACAGAAAAAAATCCGTGAGTGAGGGGGAAGGACACCACGTGGCATCACGGAGGGGGAAGGGAGGCATCACGGGGGGAAGGGGGCCATCACGGAGGGGGAAGGGGGGCATCACGGGGGGAAGGGGGCCATCACGGGGGGGGGGGGACACCACATGGGGGGAAGGGGGCATCACGGGGGGAAAAGGGGCCATCACGGGGATGGGGGGACATCACGTGGGGGGGGGGGGGGGAGGGGGGACCGCAACTCTTTGTTGTGGTTGGTATACCAACTGCAATAAAGTGTTGCGGTTGGGCATGGAGGGGGGACGAGGGACGGGCCACGTGGCGGGGGAGGGGGGACAAGGCCATGTGGCGGGGAAGGGGGACACACGCCAGGGAAGGGGCCAACCGCAACTCTTTGTTGCGGTTGGGCATGGGGGGCATGGGGGGAGGGGAGGACGGGGGGAGGGGGAAGGGGCCATGGGGGAAAGGGAAGGCCACGTGGCAGGGGAGGGGAGGACGGGGGGAAAGGGGCCATGGGGGAAGGGGAAAGGCCACGTGTCGGGGAAGGGGGACACCGCGTGGCGGGGGAAGGGGACCAACCGCAACTCTTTGTTGCGGTTGGGCATGGGGGGGAGGACGGGGGGAAGGGGGCCATGGGGGAAGGGGGGATGGGGGGGAGGGGGAGGGGGCGCAACCGCAACAAAGAGTTGCGGTTGGCTTTTGAAACAAATGATGCCAACCGCAACTCTTAGTTGCGGTTGGGCTTTTCTTCTCAATTATTCCAACCGCAACACTTTGTTGCGGTTGGATTTTTGTGAAGAATAATTACAACCGCTACAAAGAGTAGCGGTTTGGTGGAGAAATAAGTTTTTTTCCCACCGGTAGACAGGGATCGGCTTCCTATATATATATATATATATATATATATATATATATATATATATATATATATATATATATATATATATATATATATATGAAGCTGAAATCTTTGCTTAAAATTGTGATACGTAGGATTTTTGGAACTCTATCTTTGCAACAAGTAGAACTTTTTAAAAGCCTTCTCCTTCTGACACCTAAGGTTCAACTTTGCATGTGGTAGTCCTCTAACTAAGTTGGTTTATTTATTTAGAATCCAACTCTTTTGAATTATATATGTAAAATTCAAAGTCTTATTTGTTTTGGTATTCTTTTCTTTTCTACTCCATTTAACTTTTTACTATAATTTATTATTAAAAATTTTGAAGGTATAATTTATGCAATATTTTAAAATTTTATAAAACTAAGAAACTAATTATATACCTTCTAAAACTCTACCTAATCAATATACTTATACATTAGGCCTTAATTTTGATTATCAAAACCTCAAAAACACTTTAAAATAATAATATAAAATCTCAAAAATGTAAAATACGAAAATCATACCCTACTTACTAATTCTTTAATATGATCATTGGCCCGACTTTTCTATTTAACTCTTTACTATAATTTAATTTAAAAAATTTGTAGGTATAATTTATACAATATTTTTAAACTTTATAAAACTAAAAAAATAATTATATACCTTCTAAAACTTTACCTACTTCAACTTTGCATGTTGTAGTCCCCTAACTTAGTTAATCTTTTTATTTAGAGTCCAATATTCAAAAATCCTATTTATTTTGATATTCTTTTCTTTTTCTACTTTATTTAACTCTTTACTTTAATTTATTATTAAAAAATTAGTATGTATAATTTATGCAATATTTTTAATCATATTGGTTCCGGATATATCATTGATACTAAAAAATTTATTATACAATATTAAACTCACGAAAAATCAAAGGTGATGGTACAAATAATTGGGTTTTTTTTAATCATATTGGTTCCGGATATATCATTGATACATACTAACGATTATATTTACAAAGCTCCAAATATTAAACTAAAAAGTTTAAATTCAGTTAGATAGTAGTACGGGATTGTTGTCATGTATCGTCGCGAAACGTTAATAAAAAAACATCTTATGTCTATAAGATTTTTAATTGTAACGTTCACATCTTATTAAACTCACAAAAAATTGAAAGTGACAGTACAAATAACTGACTTTTTTTTAATCATATTGGTTTCAGATATATCATTGATACATACTAACGATTATATCTACAAAGGTTCAAATATTAGACTAAAAAGTTTAAATTCAGTTAAATAGTAGTACGAGATTGTTGTCATATGTCGTCGTGAAACATTAATGAAAAGGTATCCTAAGTCTATAAGACTTTTAATTGTAACATTCACATCTTATTTGTGAGTAAAAACTGATCATATTAAATCATGCATTCTACTTTTGTTATTAAGGTATGCTTTTATAATGTTAATTTTTCAAAAATTCTATTTAAAGTTAGTATTCTATATAGTAAATTTCTTACTTACAGTTCAAACAATAACAGTTATAAACAATCTATAAAAACATATTATAAAAATATTTTTAGAAAGTTAGAGAAATTAACATTTGTAAAATATCTATAGAAATAAATATTAGACAATATTTGAGAAATTAACGAGTCCTTTATCTAGTAAGCATAAATGTCAAATTTACTCACCTTTTTTCTTCATGAGAAACTCATTTTGTGTATTATTTGTCCCGTGCATAATGAAAAGGAAAAATGAAATTGAAAGTACTGGCTATACTAATCTACTATTTTAATGGTATTTTCATCAAGTCATGTTAGCAAAATTTTATTAAGTTATGTATAGATAAAGGTGCTACAAAGTGGTTAACCATAAAAATATCATCTTACTTAATTAATGAAACTTTAAGGAATCAAAATGTGGGACCAAAATCAAAATATAAAAGTCATTCTAGGGAAATTTTTTTACTCTTTCTAGTCCTGAATATATTTATGTACCTTCAAGTTGTTGGTAGAACTAACCTAAAATTAATATGTTTTTATTTAAGTTCATCGCTTATCTGTATAAGATTTTCGGTGTAACCCCGTCCACAAATATTACATTATCACTGCCTCCAAATACCTTAATTAGCGCTATCATTGTCACTATAAAATACAGTTATCTTCACCATGGTCATGACTTTTGCTCTTCAGTGCACTTTCATGTTTCTATTGTCAGCTTTTTTAGGTTCATCATTTGTTCAATTCAGATTTATATTATAACTTATCAATCAATACTATAATGTACATTAATATGACCTCGAAACACCTTAGTGCTACCACTATAACAATTCTAACAACAACCATCACCACAACTTGCACTATCACTATCTAGTTATGACTATCACCACCACAAGTATCAGCATATTACACGACAATACCACTACAACTATATGTTGTCACTACATAATTCAAATCTCACTACCTACATTCCAATTCTACCACGATAATTATAACTATCGTAATTAGTATAGCTGATCACTCGCATAATTGCACATATTACCACCCTCACACCCTCACATCTAGCATTGACATTTTGGTTATACCATTACCACCCTGGGCCACCTAGGCTTCTCCCTTTTTATGGTTATTTATGAAGGGTAAATGATTCTTATAACTAACTTATTTTTTCGTCTATTTTATTCTACAAACCTATTATTAGCTTGTCACAAATTATTCTTCAATTGATTTTAATTTTTTTGGAGATCTAATATTTTGTTCATATTATGCGTGATATGTAATATTTTAAGAAGATTAGTGCAAAAGACGAAAGTTACAACAAAGCTTACGTAGAAATAAGATTTCTTTAAAAAGGAAAAAAAAAACAAAACAAATAGGATGATGTTTTGCATGACTAGAAGATAATGGTAAAAACAAAAATATACGCTATGAAAAGGGTACATTTTAATTAGTAAAGATTAATCATTAATTTCATACATGATTTTTGTTATTTACATTTGCGAGATTTTATTTAGCTTTGCGAGATTTATTTTATTTGTTTCAAGTGTTTTTAAGAAGTAGTAGTCCAAAATGAAGCATTTTTTATTTATTATGTAGAGCTTTAAAAGAAGTAGATTTGATTTTTTAATTTTATAAGATTTACAAAAGTCGGGCCAATGATCATACTAAAGGATTATTAAGTAGGGTATGATTTTCGTATTTTAAAATTTTAAATTATTATTTTAAAGTACTTTTGAGATTTTAATAATCAAAATTAAGGCATAATGTATAAGTATATTGATTAGGTAGAGTTTTAGAAAGTGTATAGTTAGTTTCTTAGTTTTATAAAGTTTAAAAATATTGTATAAATTAGACTCTAAATAAAGAAGCCAACTAAGTTAGAGAACTATTACATGTAAAGTTGAAGTAGATAGAGTTTTAGAATGTATATAATTAGTTTTATAAAGTTTAAAACTATTGCATAATTTATACCTACAAATTTTTACTAATAAATTATAGCTAGTAAAGAGTTAAATAAAAAAAGTTGGGCCGATGTCATACTAAAAAATTAGTAAGTAGGGTATGATTTTCGTATTATATATTTTTTATATTTTAAATTGTTATTTTAAAGTACTTTTGAGGTTTTATTAATCAAAATTAAGGCCTAATGTATAAGTATATTGATTAAGTAAAATTTTAGAAATTGTATAATTAGTTTTATAAAGTTTTAAAATATTGTATAAATTATACTTACGAATTTTTTAATAATAAATTATAATAAAGAATTAAATAGAGTTGAGAAAGAAAAGAATTCCAAAACGAAAAGAATTCTTGAAAAGTCGAATCTTATGTGTCAAAAAGAAAAAGAAAGACTCTTAAAAAGTCTTACTTGCCGTCGTAAGAGGATAGAATTTAAAAAATTTACGTGTCGTAATTTTAAGTAAATATTTTTAATTATATATATATAAATAAATAAATATAGATTATAAATTAAGTTGCTGTATATACTTTTAGCGACAAATATACACAGGGTAAATAGGCACACCCCATTACAAATCGTACTTTTTGATCAGTGGCAAACAAACTAACAAAAACAACTGGAAAAACTTTCCAAGAAACAGAGAAACGACAGAAAGGGGAGGAGAGAAGATGGAAAGCTCGTGCGAGGTGGTGGCATTGCCGTTGCTTACAACGCCGATCGAGGCCAATTACAGGGCTTGCACCATCCCTTACCGCTTCCCCTCCGACAACCCCAAGAAGCCAACTCCCACGGAGCTCTCTTGGATCGACCTTTTCTTGAATTCCGTCCCCTCTTTCCAGTAAACCCTTGAAACTCCCTCTCTCTATAATTAGCTCAAGCATGTCATTATTTACTGTATGTGTATGAAGCCTTCTCCTTTTCTGTAAATTTACTTCCTCTGGTCCTTTGGAATTTCTCCCGCTTGACTTACTGTGGATTCTTAGGATAGATTCAGTACATGTAAATAGCTTGACTAGGCAAACGATGTCTATTTAATTATGTTTTTCATTTGAGTTCAATTCAATGTTAAATATGTGTACAAAAGTGCTCAGTATCTTACGATTTTGCAAGACCTTGAAGGAGAAAATCTAATGGAATTGGAGTAGTATATAGCAAACAACCAGAGATAATTATTGTTCCTAAATTGCTCGAGCTGTTTCGTTATTTTTGTCCCCTTCAAGTTTTGCTAAAACCAGAACAAAATTTCGAACTTCTCCACATTGAATTGGACTCGAACAGTAATTACAAGTCAGATAAGTATTTTTTTGACACGTGAAGCTAGGACAAACACAGTGGGTAAAGTAATATTTTCATGTTCCAATTCTAATCTAGGAGTTGGGTGACAAAAAAATTATGAAACAGATGGTGTACTGTGAGACATTTATTCTCATTTCTTGAGGATCTCATACTCGGTGCTAATATGGTCAAACTATGATCCTACCTTGGTTCTTACTTTTCCTTGGATTTTGGAACTTTTTTTTTTCTTCCTTTTATTGATGTTCAGCTGGAGCTTGAAAAGTAGATTTAGGGCCTGAGTTCTTTATATTGGGCTTTGAAATGTTTTCTTACAGCAGAGAAATTTGTTCTACTTGATAAATGTTTACATTTCATGCATCATAGGGGTTTACCTTTAAAATAGTTCAGTACCCTTTGTGTATCCAGCCGTTAGTTTACCCGTTTTGGAGCAGGAAACGAGCTGAGAGCGATGATACAGTTGCTGATGCTCCTACTAGAGCTGAAAAGTTTGCTCAAAGGTAAGTTTTCCTTTTTGTTGCTTGAATGCTGCATTGTTGATTCAGTATTTCTTCTGGGTTAGATGCATGCCACGGAGAATTCCAATAATATTGTTAGTCCATGTTCCTTACAGTAAGAACTGGCTTGACCCTTAACCCTTTTACTCCCTGAAAGAAATGTTTGAGGGAGAGATTGCATCCGTTCCAAGCTGAGCGCTTTACTGCCAGATCACCGGACGTAGGCCTGCTTCAACAACCGTAGCAGTTGTTGCGAGGCTTCCTTCCCTGTTCATTTGAAAAGTTTTATTTGAACTTCAGCAACAGCTTTTTGACAACTTATTTTTCGATCTTAAAAGATCAAGTTACTGGGCTTTTCATTAGATAGGCAGCTTTCCATTTTCAAAGTGCTTAAAGAAGACATGCTTGCTAAAAAGCTCTTACAGCACGCTTATTAATTTGAGAAATCACATGGACAATCATGGGACAGAATTATGTTGCCGTTGTGCATGTAGATCCGTATATGTGCATGCGTGTTTTCGGAAATTGGAGCACAAAATAAAGTGCAATCTGCAAATTAGCTCGACCAGCTTAGCCTGTGTCCCAAACTAGTCAGGTTCAGCTATGTCCCTCCCTCCCCCCCCCCCCCCCCCCCCCACACCTCATTTAACCTCATGTTTCCTGTTTTATTTTCCAGCAACTAATCCTTTCCACTACTTCTATTCATGTTGCCCGCGCCCTACCGGCACAATTGATTTTCTGTTGCTAGGCATCTAAAGCCTACATCGAAGAGGGCATCAACTAATGATTCAATAAGAAAAACGGTACGATGAATGACCAGAAACCTTCTTACCCTTAATCGGACTGAGAAGCAGATAAGCACAATAAAATCTTTTTATTCACCAAACACCATATTCACATATGCTCCTCTTACACATAATGAATTTAATTTCTGAAAGTCAAAAAAGTATCTTGCCAGGGGTATGTCAACACTTGTGATTCTCAATCTTACGTGGAGTAGGCATGTTGATATAATTTTAAGTTGTTTCAAGTAGAAAGAGCACCTATGATTGTTCATATTATAGGTTAATCATTACAAAGACCATTTTTTACAATGTGCTTTAGCCTAGAGTACCAACTTTTACTTACTAGGGAGGAGAAGTTTAAAGTAAGGCTAATTAATTGGACTTCGTAGTATGAGACATGTATTATGCCTAACAAAGTTACTAATGCTGGGGGCGCAGATCTTTATCTTCTCCATACGCATTGCAAAGTTGAGCTAAACGTGCAACTCACTTAAAGATTTTGATAACTAAAACAATGACATTTGTCCAACACAACACCACACTATATAAAGCCCTTTTTAAGAACATATTCCTTTGGGACCTTTAGCAACCATGTCCTTAGTTCAGGGAGCTTTCCAGTTGTAATGTTGAGCTCAAATCATAATTTTTATTTCAGCCTTGCTCCACTTTTGCTTTTCAAATATGGACTGCCATCTTTCCCTCTATGATGACTTCTACTTTTTACAGGAGTTATTACTCAATACCGGAAACGTACTTCTTACTTATGACATATTCAACTTTCTCTTCTTAGCTATGGAGAATAGATACTTGTTTCTCCTGGCTTTTTGAATGCATGGTTATATATAACTACCTGAGTCCTTTCTCTCTTTTCGCTTCATCTCTGGAAGGTATACTGAAATACTGGAGGATTTTAAGAAAGATCCTGAAAGTCACGGAGGACCACCTGATTGCATTGTAAGTCGAATACCATATCCTTTTTAACTTTTCTCACAAATTATCTATCTGTGATGGAGTTGATAAAATCATGACTATTTAGAAGCTAATATGCGTTGTTTCAATATATTGTTAGCTTCTTTGCCGCATTCGTGAGCAAGTCCTTAGAGAATTGGGTTTCAGAGATATATTCAAGAAAGTCAAGGTGAGAATTAGCTCCATTCCTTTGGGCAAGATAGCTTGATGTTCTCTATATTGCAATATATCTCAAGGTACCATTTATGCATGGTTATGTCAAACCCATTATACAGCGGAAACTAGTAACCGAAGAAGTGAGATGGGTCGTTGGGGAAAGAGTCGGTTCTTCCTTTAGCCTGCTTTTCTCTCTCCGCCTTCCTTTATGTTCCATTCTAAGATCCAAGCTGTGGTTTTCCTTTTCATGTTTAGTTTCTCTTCAAAGCATCAGACCTGATTTTTTCATTTGTGTTTCCGTTCTGTGATCAAGGATGAAGAGAATGCCAAGGCAATATCATTATTTGAGGGTGTAGTTCGTCTTAATGATGCCATTGAGGATGAGGCTAAGCGTGTGGAGAATCTCATCAAAGGAATATTTGCAGGGAACATATTTGATCTTGGTTCAGCACAGGTATGTCACGCACTTTACCGGGGAAAGAGTTTTATATTTATGGGCATTTGGTGCACATCATTCTATTAACCAGCTGTAAATTGTATAATGTTAAGCATGATGTACGTTGCTGGGCTTATGTTCTAACCTAAAAAGCACGGATGTGGGTGCGGATACGACACGGGTGCGGATACGCGGATACGGTATTTTTGAAAATTTTAGGATACGGGTGCGGCGGTGATACATCAGATTTTGTAAATATTTTTTTTAACTATATACACTTATTATTAAATTTGTAAACAATTTGAATCTTAAAATATGTTAGATATATGTAAAAAAGCATATATATTTCAACTAAAATAGTGAGAGTTTGTTAAGTTTAATGGGTTGCTTCTATGAAGCACGGGTGCTTCAAAAGGGGGGGAGTATCGGGGTCGGGTGCGCATCAGACACAGGTTTGCCTCGGGTGCGGCTCGGGTGCGCACCCGTTAATTTCCATTTATTTGCAGAAATTCGGGTGCGGCTCGGATACGGTTCAGGTGCGGATCCGACACTTCGGGGGTTGAAACATAATTGCCGGAAGATATTTCGGGGGATAAAAACATAACACTTAATTTCTGTGGGGGTGAAAAAATAAATCAATATTACTAACCAATTAGGGCACATGAGTCTCATCTGATAGAGAGAGAGATCGCAGCAGCCGCGACCTCCCTCAACACCGACGACCTCTCGCGACAACCATCGAACAGTCGCGACCTCCGGCGACAACCATCGAACAGCCGTGACCTCCCGCGACACCACCGAATAGTCGCGACCACCCACGACATCACCGAACAGCCGCGACCTCCGACAGCCATCGGGGACCTCCGGCGACCATCGCGACCACCTTACTCACCTCCGGCAGCTTTGCTTCGAAGGTATGTCGCTGACTTCATCTCTGTCTTCAAATTTTTTTTTTGGTTTCTACTGAGACTTGACAATGTGGAATGTGGAATGTTAGCCGTTATGTGTTTTTGTGTTATAGTCTCACTTCTCACATCATTTTTGTTTTAATTTTGCTGTGACAGTGTGTATTTTTTGACTTGGACTGTTTTTTTTTTTGTGTTAAAGATTTAAAGGCTTAAATTAAAGCCAAATATGTCAACTTCAGGTTTATTTGTTTGATAGTTGAAGATGAAAATGTTGTGGTCATGGAACCCTTAGATATTTGATGGAGTACTTTATTTGTTTGATAGTTTGAACTTTGATGCTATGTTGTTACTTTTGTTATGAATATGATGTATTTGGTGGTGTTTATTATGTATTTGATGGTATTGTACTACCGTTGAATGGTTAAATTAAATTGCATCATGCTTTTTATGCACTTTCTTAAGATACAACTTGTTTAGAAATTAAATGCTTGGTATACATAGTATATATATATATATATATATATATATATATATATATATATATATATATATATATATATATATATATATATATGGGGGCTGATCCCCACCCACTAGTGGATAATATCCACCAAACTGCAACAATTTGTTGCGGTTTGCAATCATGATTTTTTGTGAAAGCCCCACTCCCCACCCCACCACCCCCAACCTTTTTGTTTCTTTTTTCCGTGGGCCCCCCACCCCCTTCCCCCTTCCCTTTTTTCTTTCTTTTCTTTTTTCCTCGCGGCCCCACCCCCCCAACTGCAACTCCTTGTTGCGGTTCCCCTTTTTTTCTTTTTTTCGTGGGCCCCCACCCCCTTCCCTTTTTTCTTTCTTTTCTTTTCACTCGCGGCCCCACCCTCCCCAAACCGCAACTCCTTGTTGCGGTTCACCTTTTTTTCTTTTTTTCCGTGGCCCCACCCTCCCCAAACTGCAACAAGGAGTTGCGGTTCCCTTTTGCCCCCCACCCCCACCCCCTGGTTCTCGTGGCCCCCACCCCCGAACCGCAACTCCCTGTTGCGGTTCTTTGTGGCTTTTGTGGCCCCCAGCCCCGGTTCCTTTTTTGTTTTCGTTCGTGCCCCCCCTTCCTTTTTCCAGCTCAAAGCTTGGCCGTCTTCTGCCATCTTTTCTCTTTCTTCACAGCCTTTGACTCTGCCATTTTTTTTCTTTCTTCACAGCCTTTGACTAACTACTGCTCACTCACGGAAATAATTTTTCTGTCTTCTTTCTTCTCTCTTCCTCACTTTTCTCTCTTTAAAATCCCTTCTCCCTTTCTTCCACTCTCTTCATTCTCCATATCTCACCTACATAATCTCCACAACAATACAAAAAAAAAAATTTTACTCTAGAAGATTGGTGGATAACCGCTAGAAGATCGGTGAATTTTTCTTCAAATATATCAAGTTAAAACAAGTAAGTATTTTGAATTTTCTTATAATTCAATGTTAATTTCAAATTGTTCTTACCAATTGATTGTTTAAATTGTGTTACGCTTAAATTGTTCTTACTATAGTCTAAAATTCGTGTTTAGGGCGTCAAAATTACGTTTTTACAAATCGGGGTATTACATTCGAAAAATTCCAAAATAGCGCTTTTTTAGGGCGTCAAAATTAGAATTTTTCACGAATTTATAAAACATAGCTAGAGCTAGATTTTGCCAAAGTGCAAAAAAGAGACCCTAGTTATTTTTAAAAGATCTGTATCAGGGAAAAATTTCAGATTTTTCCAAAGACTGGAAAGGGGTTAACTGATACGCGCAACCTTGTAACTTTGCAGTGTAATTTAAAATATCAAGTTAGCGCGATTTCGCGCGAAACTTTTATGAGAACCGTAGGATGTTGGGAAGTTCCATTTCTCAGGAATTCGGGCCATTCCGAAGCCGTTACCTATTTTTTTGGCCGAACGGGTTTTTAAGCGCTCGATCCGGACATCAGTTCGGGATTTTTGGGCGAAACTTTTGTAAAATACTTTTTAGATTCAGAATGAATTCAGGAAGACCCGTGAGTCTGAACATCACAGACTTACGGGTTTTCTTTCTCTCTTTCTCTATTCGTGGGGGCAAGCAGGGAGAAGCCAAGTGTCGTTGAAAGGGGGGCTGTTGCTTGGAGGGGGGGCAAAGTGTTGTTGGGGGTAGGGGACACGAAGAAAAAAGTGGAAGGCCACGCACAAGAAACAAAAAAGTACACGCAAAATAAAACAAGAAAAATAAAACAAGAAAGGAAAACAAAAAAAAGGAACCGGGGGTGGGGGCCACAAAAGCCATAGAGAACCGCAACAAGGAGCTGCGGTTTGGGGGTGAGGGCCCACGGGAACCGGGGGGTGGGGGCGAAAAGGAAACCGCAAGTCGTTGTTGCGGTTTGGGGAGGGTGGGGCCACGGAAAAAAAGAAAAAAAGGTGAACCGCAACTTCTTGTTGCGGTTTGGGGAGGGTGGGGCCATGGAAAAAAAGAAAAAAAGGTGAACCGCAACTTCTTGTTGCGGTTTGGGGAGGGTGGGGTCGCGGAGGGAGTGAAAAGATAAAAGAAAAGAAAGAAAAGAAAGAAAAAAGGATAGAAGAAAAAAAGGTGAACCGCAACTTCTTGTTGCGGTTTGGAGAGGGTGGGGCTACGGAGGGAGTCAAAAGTGAAAAGAAAAGAAAGAAAAAAGGAAAGAAGAAAAAAAGGTGAACCACAACTTCTTGTTGCGGTTTGGAAAGGGTGGGGCCGCGGAGTGAAAAGTGAAAAGAAAAGAAAGAAAAAAGGGAAGGGGGGTGGGGGCCCACGGAAAAAAGAAAAAAAGGGGAACTGCAACTCGGAGTTGCGGTTTGGGGAGGGGGTGGGGCCGCGAGGAAAAAAAGAAAAGAAAGAAAAAAGGGAAGGGGGATGGGGGGTGGGGGGCCCACAGAAAAAAGAAACAAAAAGGTTGGGGGGTGGGGGTGGTGGGGTGGGGCTTTCACAAAAAATCATGATTGCAAACCGCAACAAATTGTTGCGGTTTGGTGGATATTATCCACTAGTGGGTGGGGATCGGCCCCCTATATATATATATATTATATATAATATTTGTTGTATCCCCGCCGCACCCGTATCCTAAAATTTTCAAAATTGTTGTATCCTCGTATCCGCACCCGTGTCGTATTCGCACCCGTACCCGTGCTTCTTAGGGTTGCTTCTTGAATTTTGAAGTTTTCAACTAAATTAGTGATAATTTCTTAAGTGTGGACTGTTTTGTAAATATTGAAATTGTATAAGTGAACACAATTAAGTTTGTATGTGTAGTACTATTATTTCTTTGTACTATTATTTCTTTGAAGTATTGGGGCTGATTTAAACCATAAGTTAATAAGTGGGTAGGAAAATGAAATAGCAAAAGTCAAAAGTCTATTATTTAGCAACTTCCAGCCACACCAGCCACCTCGATAACATCAATGTGCAGTTTCTCCTTTCTTCCAGCCACAGCATAGGGCCGCAGCACCGCACGCCGCAGCGCCGCACTTGGTTCACCGGTGAGATCTTCTCCTTCTCCTTCTCCTTCGTCTTCTTCTTCTTCTTCTCTCTGGTCTCCTCTCTCCTCTCTAATTACTTGCTGGTGGTCGCCAGTGGTCGCCGGAGTCGCCGGTGGTCACAAATCTGCACGGTGGTCACATGCCGGATACGCACCCCAAGTGCTGCACCGGTGCTTCACAGGTTTTAACAGCTTAAGCTTTTAAAACTGAAGGTAATTTAAATTGGCATTAGAGCTCTAGTTGGCAAGGTCTTGGGTTCAAGCTAGTTGGCAAGGTCTTGGGTTCAAGCCTCCCAACTTGTATAATTTGGCCCTCCTTTATGGTAGTGCTATATGCGCTCCATTTGTTAGTACACTTGGTGTTTGGTGCACCTTGAATTCTCTCTCCACATGCTAGTAGAGGCTTGCACGTGAGGGGGAGTGTTAAGCACAATATAATCTGTTTGACCCATTCTTCAACAACTTAAGCTTTTAGAGCAGGTGGTTACTTAACATATAACATAGTTAAGTGTAATATGAAGTTGTAATCTTCTCTATTCATGTGGAGTTATGTATCCTTTCTATGAGCACTTTGATTACGTTAGCGAAACATCAATCCCTGGGGCACTTGGTTGTGAGAGATATTCCCGAACTTCCTAACATATTGGTGGGCTTCAGTGATGTTAAGCCTGATATAATCTTAGGTCCGTTCTTTGATAGTCTAAGCTTGTGAGAGCAGATGGTGACTTGACATGGTATCGTAGCTTTGGTCTTTCAATATTTTGTGGTCAACTCTTTCCGCTTCCATGCGTTTAAGGTTCTGCACTTGATGCACGTAAGATTTGTTTGTCGTCTTGCGATGTGCAACCAAGGACTTGTATGTCTGGGGGAGTGTTAAGCATGATTTATAATGTTAGGCAAAAAATGATTACTGAAAGCGTGAAGCCAAAATAGACGTTCATATCTTTTACAAATTCATTATGTTGCCAATGAAGTAAAGGTATTCTCTTCTACAAATGTACAAAGTTAGATTGCCTGAGTTTGTAGGGACGCTTGAGAAAGATAATGGTATCAGATAGATCTAGTGCGTTATCTGACGTTACATCCGGTGAGGTCTGGATTGGTAGATATCTAGTTACGTCGAAAACATTTTCATGTTTGAATTCTTTTCCTTCCGAACAAACATGCTATGGATATAAATTTTCCAGAAAATGTTGAAAGTCCTCTTTGTTAGAGCTTGATAGATTGTTGGTCTCATCGTCTAACTGTTTTAATTTTTCAAGCAAGAGGTTGCTAACATAACGAAGAGCTTTTTGGGAATTATGTGGTGCCAGGCTCCCATCCTTATTTGGTTCTCTGCTATGTTGGTGCAGTTTGCACCTTTTCAGTACCTCTTTTCTTTGGTCTGGGTGGATTTCCACTTGCAATTTGATTTGGGCATGGAGGAGCAGGGTGAGAGCTTGGTTAACATTGTTCCACCAGTTTTTAACAGGTTAACCAAGCTTATAATTGTTCGATGTTTTTTTTAGTCTCATTGAGGCTAACTAAAACAAAAGCGGCTCGTTTCATACATCTCCGGCCACATTATGGAAAGGGTTATTTTCAGGGACGGGGGCGGGCAAATGAAGATGGTGCTGCTTTATGTTTAAAAACTTTGAGAACGAGCAGTTAAGATGTCCGTTTATAACATCTTGTCCTTTTGTTCCTCTACAACCTGAAAAAAGTAAGAACTTATTGTACCTCTTCCTTGAAGCTTGCAGAGTTGTTCTCCAAAGACGGAATCTCCTTTTTGGCCAGTTGTCAAAATCTTGTCCGTCGACCGTGGGTTATTGATGATTTGGATGCTTTTATTTTGAGATGGGGTAGAAAATCCTGGAAAAAGGCAAGTTTCACCTGTAATTTTGGCTTTTCATGTCTTACCTTCTTAAACTGATTATGCATTCTGATTTCATATCTATGATTTTCTGCTCTTTTCCTTGGTTGTGGCAGGCTGTCATTTTTGTTGATAATTCTGGTGCAGATATTATTTTGGGTATACTACCATTTGCAAGAGAGTTGCTTCGACGTGGAACTCAGGTTTGCTCTCTCTAACTGATATTGCCATATCAAAGAGTGCTACTCCTTGTGATTAGTTGCAGGATTCTCCTATTCTAGTGACGCTCCAGCCCCGGAACCTCACACCAAACCCTTGCATGTCCTTGCTCCCACCCCAAAAACTGGTGTTTCTTTTCTCCCCGGACCCTGCTTCCTTCCAGGCTTAGTGCCTTAAGGTCGTGACACTGGTTGGCTTTAAGAAAAGTACATTGTTCTGCCATCCAGATATTTTGAACTGGGGACTTCAACGTTTTCCTAGTGAAACTTGTCTTCTTACTTTGGAATCACTTCAAATTTCACTCTTCATGTCATGTCAAGCAAGGAAAAATCCTGAGGTAGTCATTCTCACAATTATCTAGAACTATATTTAATGGTAAGTGGGAAGTATCCGGAACCTGGGTGTACATCTCAAGCTTCGCTATGGAATTATCTTCCAGTTTTTTTTTTGTGTATGTGTGTACTGCAATTAGTTACATGGTTGTTTCAAGCCTGTCTTAATTCTGTATCTCATGTGGTTGCAGGTTGTGTTGGCAGCTAATGACTTACCTTCTATCAACGATGTAACCTACCCTGAGTTGGTTGAGATTTTGTTCAAGGCGAGTACACATAATTGGTCTCTAGTGCAGATTTAGATTGAGTCTTAGTCTTATGTCAAGCTGTAATTTGCCAGTTGAAGGATGAAACCGGGAAGCTTGTGGGTGTTGATACTTCCAACCTCTTGACTGCCAATTCCGGTAACGATTTGCCGGTAAGAATCTGAAATATTACCTTTCTAATGTGGCAAGACTTGCTGCGCAACACAGACTGTTCCGACTCTTGGCGCCATCTATTATGTGTTCGTTTTCATCTTTTGGAAGGTTATTGATCTTACAAGAGTATCACAAGAGCTTGCCTACCTGGCAAGTGATGCCGACCTAGTCATTTTGGAAGGGATGGTGAGTGCTTATATATCAGCATGCCTTTATACGAAACTAGTAGCTGGATCATTTCAAGTCAGAACAAACAATTTGATTACAAATAGGAAGTCGGATAAGGATATCTTAGCTATGATTTTCTGACTATTCTAATGTTGGGTATGCTAAGTTTTTGATGGAAAGAAGTTGCAAGTTAGAATCTGTATGTCATCTTCATTTCTCGTTGCAGGGCCGTGGAATAGAGACAAATCTTTATGCTCAGTTTAAATGTGATTCCCTCAAGATTGGCATGGTAATACTCAAGTCTTATCCAAGGACATCAATTAACTGTTATAGATATCCATCTTTTCTTCACCACTTTTTTATACCTGTCTAGTTGTTTTTACATGTGATTTCAGTCTTTCCCAATTTTGTACAGGTGAAACATCCAGAGGTTGCCCAGTTCCTTGGTGGGAGACTTTATGATTGCGTCTTCAAGTACAACGAAGTTCTGAATTAAAGATACGTGCTTGTCCCTACCATTTATTCTTTTCTCATGAACATTACCACACACGGAATGTGATGATAGATCCTCAGGGAAGCTATTTTTGTGTACTCAAGTGAGAATTCTCTTTTGCTATAACAGTTGAATGGTTTAGTTTGTGCTCTCTCTCTCTACACGTATACGCGTGCGCGCGCGCGCTTACACACCTCTATGCGTACACACGGTCACACATGTGAACACATACATTTGTGAGTACGAGGTGACACCTTATATATAAAAAAGTTATGATTTTCATGGGAGTTATCTATGCTCACCTTAGATACGCTACCTAAGGTGTCACCTAATATTCACTTTCCCTTACATATCTATGCATGTTTGTTTGTCTGCGTGTTTGCTTGCGTTCAATAGTGAAGTTCTTCTTCATGTGCATCTGTTTACCAAGCACTTGTATTCAAGGGACTCGTCTCTCTTAAGATGATTGATTGTCTGAGAATATCACATACCCTCTCTCAGTTTTTTTATATATATATATATATATATATATATATATATATATATATATATATATATAATAGACGTGACATAACAATTTCGGTCACGTATTTTTTCAAAAAATTGAATTTGCACCCTAAGAAATATAATAATTCTTGTTTACTATACTGCATGACCTTTCCAAATTGGTACAACATTAACATACTGAAAGAATTTGACAGTTTGACAGAGGTTTATGTAGTTTATCTCGTTCAGTATTTTCATCTTGTAGTCTTTGAAAAAAACATTTGCAACAAGGCTCTTAGGTGAGAAAAGATTGACATGTGAACAGAAAACCTTATCTTGCTTAGTTATTAATTTTAAGTAGCAGCTAAGTGAGGTCTTAGCCTTTCTTGTTTATTCAGAGTTGGATAGCACCAGTTGCAAACTCTAATTATGGAGCCTATCGAAGTTCTAAAGTTTTGTCAAAAAAAATATATATATATTTAGGTGGAGTCTGAGAAAAAAAGAAGCATGATAAGTTAGGTTTTGTTTGACAACACTTTCAGTTTTGGTTTTCAGCTTTTAAAAAAATAAAAATCAAAATGAGTTAAACTTTTTTTTATTTTACAAAAACAAGTGGGTGTTTGATTATCCAGTTTTTATTTTAAGTTTTTTCTTTGATGGTAGTTTGCGGTGGTGGGGCATGGTGGTGGCCGGCTATCGGCGGTGGACAGTGGCGGTGGGCGGTGGCTGTCGGCGGTGAGAAGGTGGTGGTGGTGGTTTCAAAATAAAAAAACAAAACTGAAAATTGAAACTCATTTTTGGAGTTTTCAAAAATAGTCTTAGTTTAAAATTTGATTTTTAAACTGAAGGAAAAAAAAATGGTTATCAAACGCGTTTATTTTTTTCAGTTTACAAAATTGAAAAAAAAAAAAACTCTATCAAATGGGGTCTTAGTTCGTGACATGGACGTGGGTGTCACCGTCCATATAGAATTTACACACATCAAAATCACGTAGTAATCAGTACTCCTAATCAATATATTGATGAGATTGAGAGTACTTTGAACGAGTTGAGCAAGCCACTAATAGAAGAGAGCAAGATTTCTTAGCGTAAAAGAAAAGGTAAACGGTAAGGTTTCCATCAATGATTGAAGTTTTTGGCCAGTTGAAAAGGTTGATAATATCAACCTTTTCAACTGGACATCCATATCAACTTGATATGCATGTTTGAAGTCGTTGACATTTCCATCCACAGCTAGACGAAACCACATCTTCTCCACGAATTTTTTCGGCTCTGGATTTCCATGAAATTCGAGGGCTTATCCCTCTCTTGAAGTTTTCTAATATAATCTTCATTAACATTTCTAATCGCACCTCTCATGTTTTGAACAGCCATAATCATCGTTTTCCATGTCCATACAACGCAAAAGTATGACAAATGTATCGATTTGACCATGGAGAGTCCATTCTCGTGCATATTTTCAGCGAAAGAAAAACTCTGTTTGGTTTCCAATTGTTTTTTTTTTTGTTTTTGAAAAGGAGTAAGAACCTTACTATTAATAATGAAGATAGCACTCGGATGACATCCCCGTTCGATAGGTTTGCTGTACAACTAAAAGCGAGGATTGATTTTCTTTACAGTAATACAAGATGAAACTAAGTAAAACAGAATAAGTAAAGCCAAAAAACAAAATAAACTACCAAACAAGAGCTACACATTGAAAAGCCCAACAAATAACTACACACGCAGAAAACGAAAACAAAAGTCAACTGTCCAGTTACCTATTTGAATACTAGATATTTGCCTCGACACTAGGACATTCCGCACCCACGCGCCCACGCACATAGCGACACGTCACTTACAGTGCATGCAATTAACACCTGTCCATCGGCCTCCATCCACCAAGCACCTCCGGCACCGGAAACCGACCGGGAAATGATTGCTCTGCCCTGTCAGTCCACAACCAGCCACTGCAACCACCACCAAATCCCCAAGACATAACTGTCGGATCACCCTAACACGACCAGAGCCAACCCGCCACCTCAAAGCACGACCAGAGCCACCACCATCACAAACACCCACCGTCGGAGCATCCTAACATACTGAAGCACCTCGACAACCACCATCGGCAACAAGCTTACCAACCTTTCTGTGAACAGCGGGACGGGGAACCAACTGGGGGGAGGGGGATACAAACCCTAGAAGGATAATAAGCCTATTCACAGGCTCCCTTCTCCGGCCAACAATTCCAAAACCCACATACTCATTTCTTCGGCCACCATACCCAAAACCCACATATTCCTGTCTCTGGCGTCCACACTTAAAACCCACAAAATTCCTTCTCAGGCCACCACCCCCAAATCCAACCGAGCAATAACCAACCACACACGATCCCTACCCAGTAGCTTCCACCTTGCTACCCAACCAGCCGTAGTAACCCAAATCGAAACCTTTACCCACATACACGACCAAAACCACAAGACGGCCTCCGACAGAAAGCCGGTGCAGAGAGTGATCGACCGTGGAGATCGAATAACTACCTACGATAGCAGTCACCATAGTCGCAAAGATGAAAACAACACAAAAAGGAGATGAAAAGAACCACACAACATTAGAAACATATTCTACCACGCCATCAGATGCCGGAGGAAACCGGGGGTGGCGGCCGAGACACCGAGACGCTGTGGGGTTTTTTTCGCTTTTGGTTGGAGAGGTTTTTGCTGGGGGGGGGGGGGGGGGAACTTTTCTTGGTTTCCAATTATTGATCTTATTGACAAGCAACAACTTAATTGGCTCCATACATGCTAAATATGAAGGTCGATAATGCCTCAATCTGTGCTAGGGAGCATTTGCTAGTATATTGTTTTTTAAGGAGAAGTTTTTTACGATCAAATATCGTGACCAACCCAAATTGTAGAAAGACGGTATTGCCATTTGAGCATGAGTAGCGACAAAGCCCAACGAATTTGTGCAAAATGCAAAAGCCAATCACGATACCACAAGTGTTGTAAAGGTTCACTCGGACCGCGAGGAATACATCACCGACATCGTCCAATTCATATGGGGTGGGTGCCCTTGTTGTTGCACTTGACGAATTAATTGCCTTCAAGACACCCCACGACATGGCAGAATTGCGTCACGGCATGGAAGTTTTGAAGGTAACCATTTTACAGGGTCACAAAGCGCAATGGCATGGACAACAGAGTCACGTTCTACCTAAATAGTCTTGTGACCAATTGAAAATGTCCTCCTCCTTATTTATGTGACATGATAATGCAAGTGACTGGGCAGCTCAATCGATAGATCTTGTGTTTTATCCTTCAAGCTTTCAGTTCGATTCCCTTCTGAATCTTTTAGGCCATGCACGCTTCGGACTTACACAGCGCATGCAAATTAGTTGTGACACTGTCTTAATGCAAAACCAAGGGGGCGTACGTTTACGTTATTCTGTTTTTGTTTTTGTAATGATGATGAAAATGATGATTTTTTTTCGTGTACTTTTACTTTTTTCAGTTTCGTTTTGGGTAAAAAAAACCCACACAGTACCAAAAAATGTGAAAACACCCGGGTGTTTTCACCTTTTTTCGCAACTTTTATTCTCCTTGTCAGAGAAAACCATTCCTCTGTCTCCAGATTTCACGCTTTTCTATGTCGCCTGCATCCTCTTTCTCTCTGTCTATCTCTCTCTCTCTCTCTCTCTCACAATTTTCTTGGCTGTGTAGGAAGACCGCCCTGCAGAAGCCAAATCCCTTGAACAGAGGGTCCTCAAAAAACGGAGGAATGCTGCTCCGTAGGAAAGCAAAGTGCAGGCGTCGCCTCAGAGGACGCCAAACGACGAGGAGAAGAGGGGACGTTTGCCATTGCGCTCATGCACGAGGAGATTAAGGAGGATGTGTTTGCAATGATCAGAGCGAGGCCGCCGAGGACGGGTTTGCAGAGTTCTATGGTGATTGTCGTAGAGTTCTATGGGATAACCTAAAAATAGTGGCGGCTTCTCATACCTTGGCTTGGAGACTTTAATGAAATTCTTGAACCCAATGATAAGCTAGGAGGCAGACGAATGAATTGGAGTAGAGCCACAGAATAGTTGGACTGTACGGACCTTTGTAATATGCTTGACCTGTTTACCAAGATCGTTACTACCATTAAGCCTTTTAATTTCGGCTGGGTGTTCCTTTTTGCTTTGGTGGTTGTGGTGATTTTGTAGAAGGGGAAGGGGAAAGGGAAATGGGGACATAGATGTGGGAACAAGGACACATATGTGGGAACAAGGAAGGGGGAAGGGAAAGGAAACTCGTGAAGGGGAAATGGAAGGGAAAGGAGGACACAACAGACATGGGCCCACGAAAAAAGCAGTGTAGAAAATGCTAAAAAAACATACAAATAGAAATGAATATAAACGTATAAAAAAAAGTGAAAAAAAGTAAATACGGAAAAAACTAAAAGTACAAGATCTAATTTTAGAACTGAATACTAAAATTTAGAAAACAGAAACATAATACAAAACGTGAAAATAAATTGCGTAAACGTACAACCTCGAGAAATTCTGTTACACGACGACGTAACGCAGATGGACTACATGGAATATTTGGTGTAGCATCTATAATTCCAAACCTTGTCTTCGCCGAAAAGATCAACAGTAGAATTCAATTTAAAATAGAAGCTACGCGGGTTTGAATTTGAATCTGAACGGAATGGGGCTTTTGGATTTTGAATAGCAAGGTATTATATATACCTTAAAGTGCGTCTTGACTGCAATATTGGACTTGGCCTGGCATATATCCAAAATATACATATTGGGCAACAGCTTGGTAGACACCCCAATGTCACAAAGGAGGGTTTGGACTCTGGTTATGTAACAATCATGGTTTGACCCGCAAGAGGAGTCAACCGGGCTCAACTTGTAATATGGGCACTAGTCACCTTATTTTCAAAATCTTAAAAATCGACACAGTTACCCGCACGGATACCTACGTGGTGTCGGTCGCACATTGAGTATAGCGCTAATCGCAACATACAAAGTATTATTTGCAGTTTATGCTTATACTCTTGTCGATTCTAGCAGTATTGATTAAAAAATTTCGTTATCGTTTAACAAAACTTTCAACTTTTGCATGCTTATATACAGTAAACACAAGGAAAAGGCAAAATCAAGACAAAATTTGCGCGTTCGAAACATTAGAGTTTGAGGGAGGTTTGATTAGCGTTGACTACTCCACCGGCTAGAAATTGACCACCACGTACATGGTGGTACACTTGCAATCAGTTGAATCTCACCAACCTTTGTGACGTTCGAAAAGATGTACGAGGCCTAGGGTTTGCGTACGTTAACAGCTCGGCTGACTATTGCGTACGTGGCCTGTGGACATGGCCAAGAAACTTAATTGTCATGATTTCTTGATTTAAGTGACAAACAATTTATTTATATTTCTAATTCCTGGGTAAGTTGCTTAAAGCAGCTTCAAATATCATGCGTTGTAATTTTAATTGAATTATTGTCGGCACTTTTGTTCTTTTCCAAATGGGATCTTATTTTTAGTCATTACTAGTTAGGTTAAAAATACATGTTTGTGACAATTGTAGATCTTTTAACAAGAAACAGAGGGTGAAGTCACATATTATGAAGCGAAAATAGTCCATTCGTATTTTAAATTGTGACGGTTACTTTTGTCAACCCATTGCAAAATAAATCAAAGTGTATCGCTTTGGGAGTCGATCATATTTAATTAAGAGCTTACCTACTACATAACCGTAAACTTGGTACCCTTTGAGAACGTGCCTCATGTTTTTGCCGGTCATGCCTTTGTATACGAATTTAACTCATTTAGTTAAGCTACACAAGCAAATTATAAATGCCTAAACGTCGAGCGTAATTGTGAATTCCTTTTGTTTTTATTTGTCTGGAGTAACTACCAATCAATAATTGATTGTCACTGGCGTTAAAGACTAATGTAATTCTTCGGCATTGAGATTTCGTGCATTAACTAGACTAGATTCATCAAGGAAAGTCAACTACTATAATAATTAGTTCTAAAAACTTGAAACCAAGGTGACGCGATCTATAACACAGTTTCGCTCTATCAACATAGCCAAATGGCAAATTCTCCTTTCTTGTGCATATACGCAAGTTCGAGTATCATTGAGAGAGAGGTCTTCTATAGGTGCCACAAGAGAGAAAATGAAAAACAAAAACAAAAGAGGACCAATTTTGCATCACGTATATGTCAGAATTTCATCATAACTGGAGGCCGTATTTCCCTTCACATGTACACACTGTTGTGTTGGTCTACGTGCTTACCTAATTGCGCGTTTCTGTATTCAGAATTCAACGACTGGAGACTACCACCAAGCTTTGTCTCCCTTTCCACCCTTCAAATTGCATTTTTCAAGGGACGCACAAGAGCTTTTCTTGGCGGCAAAGCATCTCCTACCGATGGCGGAGCCAAAAAATATTGAGCATGATGACACTTCAATTAAGCACATGTCTAAACTCATTTCCTAATATGTTTTACCATACTTTTTCATCACCATGATGCCGCTACAAAAGCTATGATAAGATCGTTAGGACACATTATCTAACATCTTGAATTTTTAGAGAAACCAATTACATAACAAAAGTGCAATCTGCATGCCATTTACTAGTGCAACTTGGTAATGGTGCACATACGTTTATATCTCATCGATTTGTTTCACAGCGTACAATTGAAAGTTCGCATGTTGTATCGAGAGATAGCACAACTATCCAAAGCATCAGAACTGTACGCAAATATTAAAAGCTGGTTTTTGTAAAGGGACGGGTGAGAACGTGTCCACTGATGCACCGTGCTGCTTCCGCCT
Organism: Escallonia herrerae; assembly: GCA_033070095.1. NCBI lineage: Eukaryota > Viridiplantae > Streptophyta > Magnoliopsida > Escalloniales > Escalloniaceae > Escallonia > Escallonia herrerae. The sequence goes on along the minus strand of JAVXUP010000047.1, from coordinate 123,315 downwards.
CTGTCTCCTAGAGTCAATTTTCAAACTGGTGGCACATTAAACCTAGCTGTTAAAACTGGTGGCACATTAAAAGTGGTTGTTAAACCATTTTATCAGGAGATTGTAACTCGAAAGAACTCTCTGTCATCGATTTGTCAAAATTAATACTGAAACCAACCTTGAGAGTCCTCTCTCCTAAATTTCAAACTGGTCCTTTTATTAGCTGGGGCACTTTCAATTTTGGTTGATAACGCAAGCCACTGAGAGATTGTGACTCATAACCTGTTCCGGATAGGATGCTGATCGGTGTCTCTTGGAGATTGAAACAGGTCCATATCGTGTTAAAAACACCATACTTTGATAGCTATCGATCGCTCTAAAATGCACCAAGGGAGGGGCTAAATCATAGTTCTGCGTGTAAAAATAGCGGCCAAGTGTATATTTTTTTCACATGAAACCCCTGACCTTCGATCGTAATGGAAAAACCTTGCCTCTGCGCCAAAAACTCAGCCTCTATCGGCGAAATGTCAGCAAAACGGAAAGCATATTTTTTCTGAAGAATTCGCCAAAAAGTCTGGGAAAACATCAACGTTTGCTTCCTGTCACAGAATTTGTAACTTGCTACAAAATATTTTCTTTGCGCGTCGGTATGAAAATTGTAACCGATTCTTTCGTTTCTTTGGTCGAGGCACTGTAGAAGAAAAAGTGCTCAAAATTACTCGAAAGAGAACTTATATATATATAGTTCAACCGAGATGTGTAAGGGTTAAATATTGCATGCACTTTTGCAATTATACAGGCATCATATACTACAAGGACTATATCTTCTATAAGTGGTAGTTAAATTGTGGGATAGATTACCACAAAGGTGGCCATTGTAGGAAAACGTACGTCCAGCTTATATAAAATATCTTAATTTTACAAAATATATCATCACAATAGCGCTGTTTGTTTTCACAATACATTCATTGACAAACTTATTTCTCCCTCCAGACTTTGGGTAAACAAAGCAAGAAATACAAATAACAAGCTTTATACACTTCAAAAGCAGAAGGAAAAAAAATAATTTCCTTTTACCAACTGAAACACCCTAAACACAGATTAAGTGTTACATGCCAAGGGTTTTGGCATCAGGGCTTGGCGAAACATACGCGAGAAACTCCTCATCAACCTCAAATTTAGCCATGTCTTCCTTCTTGAAGTTGATCCAAGTCTCTATTCCATCCCCGGATTTTGTGTCCAAGAAGACGACCAAGTTCTTGAAGGTGAGGCTAGCTGAGCCGACCCACATGGGCTTCCCCCATCCGAAATCAGCTTCATAGAGAGGGAACCTGCACAAGCTTGTAAAGCTGAAGGAAACTACTTCTCCACTTTTGATGCTTGCGGCCCTCTCCTTCAGGAAGTTGAAATGCTCACCCTCTTGAATCTTCTTCACGTACTCGCCGTTCACGTCGCGTATGGCCTCTCTCATCTTGTTCACAATCCCACAGCATTCCTCTTCACTCCCCAAAGACGGCACGGATATTGCAATTCGGCTGATGTTACCGAAGTAATTCTCCGGCAACGGCGGGTTGGCGCGCGTGCGTAGGTTCACGGCATGAAGAACGGTGTAGATCTTGCTAGGGTCGTCCTTCGCCCCGGTGGCTTCCATGAAACGGGACCAGATGAAGGCTGACAAGGCCTCTATCCGCGTAGGGCGCCTAGAAAACTCTGCTCTGCTCCTGTCTGCATATTTATCTCTGAGAGTGGATATTTTAGAGGCATCGAACACATACCTCTTTGTGACAATGTTTTCTTTCACGATGCCGGTTGTGTGCCTGTAGCCACCCACATTTCTAGGAGGGAAGAGCGTGGCCGAATCGAACAGTGGACGGGGGATAAGGTCATCGTTATCCCCTCGTCCACAGGCGGCCCAGGTGTTGAGAAACATGAAGAGCGACAGCGCGTCAGCGATTTTGTGAGACATGCTGACGGCCACTGCCATTCCTCCGCAGTCGAAGAAAGTGACCTGAATGGCCAGGGTGAAGTCTCTAACATCGTCCAGCTCGAAAGCATGGTACCTGTTGAGCTCGTTAGGGATCGGGTCCCTAATAACATCCAAAAGTTGGCAGCTGGCGCGGGCTTCCACGTAAGGGACGCCCTCGTCATTGCAGTCGACATAGATATTTTCGACAACCCGTCCTGCGAACGGGTAGAATCGCGTTAGCGATTCCGAGAGAGACCTTTTTAGTTGGATCGACCGGTCGAGGTTGATATCGGCCGCATCGGCCGGGTAGAAGAGCATAAGTGGCATGAACACTGGTGGATTTATTTGATCAAGGAACGAGAACTGGTATTTGCGCAGGTGGTGAGGGGTTGGAGAAGATGGTTTGATGAACTCCCTAGAAATAACTTCAATCTCAACCATGGTTATTGATTTTTCTCTATGAACAATGAACCACCAATTCAAGCTTATCTAGCTTAAGTGCTGTGTGGACACTGTGGATTATGGGAAGGATTATGCAATGCATGGTGACTTAAATAGAGCTAGCATCTCTCTTAAAAGTCAACCAGCGTAGTTCTACGTGTGAATACATGTAAAATGCTTATACGCGCACAGATTGTATTCTCAGCCAACCAATTTCTAATAATCTACGAAAAGGGTACGAGTCAAAAAAGTAAAAGAGTATCATGCTTTTGTTGGACTAACAAAAATGTGGCTAAATGTATTTCGGTGTGTATAAATCCTAACAACAATGATAATCGCTTTTAATTGTCGTTAACTTGAATGTTACAGCAAAAAATTCTTATTCGCTTTTCTATAAACATTAAATATACGGCGTTTAATAAGGACTTTGGCCCTTAATTAATTGAAAGGAGATATATCCGAGGCAACTACGTCACATTCAGAAGGAAGTTTTAACATCTTATCCCTATGGACATGATAATACTCCATAAATAGTAACCACTTGCGCCATTAGAGTAATTGGATAAGGATGATACTTGACCAATGTAATATCTACCACTAATAGAAGAATCTGGGTTTTCATTTTCATGGAAACAGCCTGCCTGCGTCCTGTAATAGAAACTACTGTGTGTGTGTGGTTGACCGGGCAAAGTAAACGGGTTTGGTTAAACTTGTAGTGACGGCTTGTGGGGAAAGAGTGGAAAATGATAAATAGTACACATTGAAACAGTCAATCTCTGCAACTAGTAGGCTTCTATACCAGCCCTCTTGCCAAATGTCGCTATGTATTGAGTTGAAGATCACCAATAAAGCCATTTTTGCTTAAAGTGCTCTCAGGTGTACGAGGCTTGCGTGAGACCCAAGGAAATGCTGGCCTAAATCGTCCGATCGTGCATGCAGCTACTAACACGGCTATATTTTCTGAGTATTTGCTCAAAAAATTGATATCCAGGCTCGCGTTGACGATGCAAAAGAGGTACTATATGGTTGAGACTGGCGAGTAAAGTTTTGTTCAGCCGCTTGTGTTTTTTAGGAATGAGATGAGGGGAGCAAACCCCGAAGAAGACTTTCAATTATAACATTTGACACGCTATTGTGCACCTTTATAGGGGTGGTCCGATGAGTATATGGTGATATATATATATATATATATATATATATATATATATATATAGGGGTGGTCCGATGAGTATATGGTGATATATATATATATATATATATATATATATATGACAAGTATATATATATATCTTAGAATCTACGACCATCAAGAACGTTAGATTCAATCACCGTGGCCTTGTTCCGATAACAGAGTGAGGCACGTTTAAATGAAGGCTTAAAAAGTCATGACACTAAGAGTCAATTGGGAATTAATTCTCGTAAGCAAATTTTAGATTCAAATTTTTAATCGACTTTTGACATCAACTTAAGTTATTCTTAGCAAAATCAATTTTAATTTTGATGGCTTTTAGATGAAATTAAATTACTAAAAGCAGTTTTAATACAACAAAAAGGTTAAAAGTTTAGTGCTTGAAGAAAATGCGCTACAGGTCTTTGTAAATCGATAGGGATATCCTGGTACTTTACATGATCCAACCTGAATATGAAAAAGTGATTAATCCATAATTCTCATTGTCTTGAATTTTGGTTTAATCAGTTTGTTAGCTTTGGAAAGCTTATTTAATCAAGTTTGAATTTTGCCAAATACCTAAAAAATTCATTAAATCAGGTTTAACCATAAAAAAATTAATTCCAAGCATGCTCTAATTTAAGTTGCTCTGAAGAAAAGTTGTTAAGCGGGTTTATTTATCATTATGTGTGCGTTACAAGTCTATTCATGTTTGCGAAAACAACATCATTAAGATGGAGAACTGAACCAAGAATTCTCTTTCTTCATCGATGTATTGGTGATGAGTATATAACGCAGCTCGAGTAGTAAAGTCTTGCACATTTTCATTAATCAATGAACATGATCTTCATCGATTGTAATAATAATAAAAAAAGACATTTCTTATCTATCACACATACAATCATACTCAATTTCGCAATTTGTGAGGGTCGTTCTAGCTATATAAGAAATTCAATGTACTAGTATATATATATATATATATATATATATATATATATATATATATATATATATATATATATATATATACACGACTCGTCGTGGCACACGCGATGCGTGTGCAAAATTGAAGTTAATAGTATAAAATCTTGTTAAAAAATCAAGTATCATAATGTATAAGGTGCATTCGATAAAATGAGTTGTACATTATAAAAATTAGCAGTAGTTATTCACTATTTAAACTTTTATTTTGTGAAATCTTCAAGAAAAAATAATAGAATACCACCTGTCAGTATTCTAGATAGGTAGTTATGTAACACCAAAGAGGGTTACACAAAATCACTATGTTTTCTCTTTATATATACAAGTCAACGTGGCACACGCGATGAGTGTGCAAAAATAAAGTTGATAATGTCAAGTTTGTTAAAAAAAATCAAGTATCACGTATAATTGTTTATTGTCACATTTGATAAATAAATTTTAAATTATAAAAAAGTTAGCATAATATTATCATCACATGAAACTTAGATTTAATTTTAACTACACTTTTTTAATGAATTTGAAATCGTTAAAACCAAACATATGCAAAGATAAAGTTAACAATATAATATTTTTGTAATATAAATTTTGGACTTTATAATTTATTTTAACTATATTTTTTAATGAAGATTAAATTATGAAAATCAAACATATCTTTATAAATAGTTATTTAGCATTTAAGATTTGTATTTTGTGTCATTTTTTAAAAAATTTGTTAGAACGTCACTTGTCATCATTTTAGGTAGTTAGTTATGTAACACCGAAAATATTTTATACCAAACCAAACCATGTTTTTCCTTTTTTATATATAGTATAGATACATGGGCCGATCCTTATCTATAAGTAGAAAAATAAAAATTTTCAACCGCCATCTGGCCGTACTGATCGCCTAGTGAAGAGTCCAGATCTTATTTCTTTCAAAACTAATATGCCGACCGCCGCACTTAGTAGCGGTCGGCATTTGTTACAAAATCTTCCATAATTGCCCTTCAAAAGAGCTGTTCTGTGCAATTGGAAAAATCCAGCAAGGCCACCACTACCATCGCTGGGGCCAACAAACATCAAAACGCTCCCGCGCCGGCGGCCAACCAACAACAATTATTTTTTTGACTGCCGGCGACCAATTAATAACACCAACACGATTTCGCACTTACAGCCACTGCCACCGTGAGTGAACGGCCACACACCACCTCCACTGCCGCCGTGGACACCCACCAACACTACATCCACCCTCAAACACAACTATGCCACCGTAACACCACCGTACCAATCAAACAATGCCACCGCTAACACCCATCCACCACCGTAACCCACCCAACAACGCACCCAGCACCACAACTCAACCGCCACCATACCACAACAAGCCACCCCCATCAGCGTATCTATAACCCAACCATTTTCACCGTACCCACCAAACAATCACTCCGTCAACACCCGCACCCACCCGCACCCACCCACCAACATTACCGCTACTTCCACATATATAGAGAGAGAGAGAAAAGAGAGAAGATAGAACCACAATGCACATCCATCGCAGTCGGGGCATCAACCACACACCAACGCTTACAACTCCACCGTTATTATCTTCTGAATCTTAAAATTGTACAATATATTGTAGATCCGTGCCAAAATAACTGAGATCTATGCTAGATCTAAGCCAAAACCACCGAATTGGTGGCGGTTTTGGCTTAGATCTGGAATGGACCTAGGTTGTGGCGAAGAAGATGTCGATTCCGATGGCGATTCTTCTAGTAGTTTTTGTGGTTTTTGTTGGTGGCGGGGATGGTGATATTGGTGGTGGTAGGGATTCTAATATTGTAGGGGAGTGGCGGTGGCGGCGGCGGCGGCGTGAGAAGAGAAGAGTCGGTGAAGAAGAGAGAGAGAGAGGGGGGGCGGTAGAAGAGAATACAGAACGAGTGAAGTGACATGGAGGGCTTTTTGGGGAAAATGTTAACCGCTCCTAAGAGGAGCGGTTAAGCGACAACTCATGAAAAAAAATTATCTCGGCCGTTAACTAGGGGACGTGGACGGCCGGATGACAATGGGAGAAATTTTTATTTCTCCACCGGTAGATAGAGATCGGCCATATATGTATAATTTGTTACGGATTGTAAATGGTTATGCAAGTTTAAAGGATTGTAAATGGTTATGCAAGTTTAGAGTGCAGGGTGAATACGCGATGACAGTCACTAGTTCAATGCTTTGTTACGGATTATAAATGGTTATGCAAGTTTAGAGTGCATGGTGAATACGCGATGACAGTCACTAGTTCAATACTTAGGTCCAGAGTCTAGGTCTGAAGACAAATCTGAAGTTCAGAGTCTTTTTCTCTCTAAAATCCCGTAATTAGCTCTGCAGTTTTAGAGTGAGAAAATAAAATTTTCAAATGAGTTATGTTCCTTTGTAAATGAATTCTCAAGTTCACTATTTATAAAAGTTGCAAAAGTGACATTATCAAGCAACAAGTGGCGCTCCTAGGAATGACACCTCGCAAAGGGAGCCACAAATGTCGGTGCTCAACGGACTATCAAATGGCATATTCACACAGCCTGCCCCAGACAACTTCACTCTGTCTTTGTAGAAAGACTAGCTCACACAACGCTGGTGTGGGCAGATAATGTCCTTGATCTAGCCACTAGTCCAAAGCCTTTATTGAGTCCCACAAGATCGTCGAGAAACAAAAAAATCGTAACAGTGCAGAGAAGCCCTGACGCCCAACTGCTAAGCGAAATAGGTGTGATGCCCTCCGAGACTTGCTCATATCTTAGAGTGACCTAGGGGTCGTTGTCCCCAGAGGTGCAGATCAAAGTCCCCAATGCCGAAACACTTAGGCTAGTCACTCAGACGACACCCTTTTAGAAACACTGTCATAGATGAGTTGTATATCTTACAATGAGTCCTTGTCCAAACATGTCACAGTAGTTTTTCGGAGGAGTTGCTAACCCAGGGAATCAAGGTAGTATTCTAAGCAGTCACTATCCTAACGCACCTTGAAAATTCGCCAACCTTATGTGTTGAGGCAATGTCCTCGAGGAGTCTCTTACTCGATGTACTGAGGTAGTGTCTAGGAGGAATCACCTACCCAACGAGCTGATGTAATATCCTAGAGAATTCACCTATCTGGTACAGGGGGAGTCCTCATGCCAGTTTACTCAAAGAACCCTCACAACATTAATTGGAGTTGCCTATCTCGTGATAAGTTCTTATGTTAGAGCACTCAGAGCATGCCAAGGTAACGACCCAAATAAGTCACATACTCGATAGGTTCGCTTACCTGGCGGGAGGGGAACCCTCGTGCCGGAACACTGGCAGCTCCCTAGCAAATATAGTGTCCCCTGGGGGAGTCATGTATCCTGCGACGAGTCTGTGTTCCAGAGCATTCGAGGCGTGCCAGTGTAGTGTAGTAGAGGAGTTGCCTACCCGACGAACTGAGGAAATGTCCTGGAAGAATCACCTACCTGACAGGATCAGAGTTATCATGCTAGAGCACTTCCAGTTCCCATAGGAGTCACTTATCCAAAGGGATGCTACACACTCCAAGGGCATAATTGTATAAGTGACACGGTGCATGGGGTAACGGGCAGTGTACGGTGCCAGGGCCGTGCTCAATGGTGGTGGCACGAGGGTATAGTGACATAGTAACAGTGCATAGGCGTTGTCAAGGTAAGAAATGCCAAGGGCATGTATAGTAGAAGGTGGCACTAGGGTTGGTCAGGCATCACGATGCTCAGTGCAGCGACAGAAGTCATGGAACAAAAACAATCAAGTGAAAAAAGACCAAGGGGGAGGCATAGAGTACTCAAGGAGAGGATAGAACATGAGTGGGGCAAGGATCCCTCCAAGGGGATGAGGGATCAAAAGGCAAGGAAAAAGGGCCTTAAGGGGAAGGCTTGGGCCAACCCCTTGAGGAGTAGGCTTAGGCCAACCCCGTCACCACCGCCACTATCACCACCGTCTCTATCGCCGCCACACCATGACCACCACTATTACCATTACATCACCACCAAATTGTTATCATCACGAACACCACCACCACCACCACCACCACCACCACAACCATGTTGTTGCCATTACCTTCGCTACCACTAGCGTGTTATATCATCACCTAGACCACCATTATCGTTACTACCGCCATTACTAGACTGATATTGTTGCTGCCGCCTTCATAACACCCTTATCACCAACACTATCGTCGTTGGTGCCGACACCATAATTGTTGTCACTGATACTACCCTTATTGATGCCCTAATATCACCGTCATTACTACTGTCGCTGACACTATCACTAGTGACACCCTAATATCACCGCCATCACTACTTTCTTTACCATCATTAGACTACCCAACCATTTGGGGTGAGCATTTAAACCGATCCAACCAATCGGTATACTTTCAAATCGATCTAGAAATTAATCGGTTTGGTTTTTTTTCTCAAACAGCACATTCGGTTCAGTCGATTTGGTTCGAATTTTTTTAAACCGCATAAACCGAACCAACCGTATATAATATAACATATCTATATTTTTACCTAATCCTAGTTATGTTTTACTAACCCTAGTTATCTAACCATACATATAAAATGAGATAAACCATAATCTCTTGACACACATTTTTCACTCATCGCGTACATCTCGCTATTGTTATTAATTATGATAAAAAAATTCAATTTTTTGAAGCTTATTAGCATGTATAAATTATTAATTTTTGGGCCTAAACTTGCCCAAAAATGAGTTTGGCCCAAACCGACCATTCAACTAGCAGAAACCGAATCGTTGAAACCAAACAGTTCAATTACGGTTTAGTTTTTTTTTTTTCCAAACCGAGGTTGGTCGATTCGGTTTGGTATTCAGCCTCCAAACCGAATCAACGAAACCGTGCTCACCCCTACTAACCATCATCACCTTCATTACCATCATTAGACTGCCCTACTACCCGCTGCCATACTACCCCGCTGCCACTATTGATGCACACCATCATCACCATCATCGTCGTTACTACCATGCACCATCATTACTGTGACCAACAATACTCTTAGTGACTCTTAATATCACATCCACTTGTACCACCATTACCATCGTAGAATGCCCCACCATCATTACCGTTGCTGCCACTAATGCTATAACACCACCACCATCGATGTTGCCACTACGATCATTACCAGTACTAGTAACGTCCTAATAACACAACCATCATAACCACCTTTACATCATTATAGACCATCCCACCGTCCTGCTGTAAATGTGACACCGCCCTCACCACTTCTACCTTACGTGCAGCTGCACCATCACTTACATTACGACTACAACTTACACACCGTTGCCATACCATTTGTTGCCACCAATACATGTGAAACAACTTAATAATATATGTTTTACCCTATGCTAAGGATACGATTGTCTAAAAACTCATTACCTTTTTATTTCCTCTGTTTCTCACACACAAAAATTGTAATTTTGTGAATTAAGTTCCTTTTTTTTTTCTTTCCAAACAAAGAACAATGAAATGGATTCCAAATCCAATTTCTATTTTGAAATCCAATTTTTGAAAGAATTGGTTTCAAACGAAGTGTTAGGAAAATTTCTTAGACCAGAAGCAAAATTCTCCAATTATTGCCGTGCGACAAAGTACGTGGTACGTTGACCATTATAACCTAAGATGAGAAATGGAAATATAGATATTTTTGCGTTGTTTGGATAATAAGATATTGTCATGAAATTGTTTTGTCGTTGTTCTTAAACTTAATACTGATAACGCTTTTCTGTTGCAAAAATATTTTTAGCGACATTTTTCTATTAAAATAAACGCATTATACAACAAAGAATCCTAATTCACGTGACTCCTGTCTTCTTATGTACTGTACACTACCCTTTTTCCCATTAATAACCAAGTCCAATATAGGGTTGAAAGCAACTAGACCCTAGGATTTTCAACTTACAACTTTTCTTTTTCTTCAATCATTCACCATGCCCATCATTTTCAAGCCGAACCTACCGAGAGTTGTGGATTCATATCATTAGATGCGTGCGTCCGTGTGATTGTAAACCAAAGTTGTGTGCGCATGTCCAAATCGTGGGTGCTCTGCTACAAGAAACAAGTGGGAAGAAATTACACCACAAACCAAATATATCGAGCTCTCAAAGAAGAAATTAAAAAGAGTCGAGCATTCAGACTTATAATCATCATCATCATCATCATCATCATCATGAGACTAATATTTTTACCATATCCCCCCATAATCAATCACGAAGGTAAGCAAGCGTTGTGTTATTTTAACATCCTGCAATTTTTTGGTCAGAATATTAGAAATATTTCATTCTAAAAACCGTTCAGAACACAACAGACAGACATCATATCATATCATATAATCAAAAGTATCAGATGATATCTTCATCTAGTAAGGTACGTATTTACAGAACAAAAGCGGATGTCAATTCAAATCTCCGAGACAGATGCACGAGACCCGTGTATACCTAGCAAGTGACAAGAAAGAAATTTGAAAACTGAATAGAAGTCATAAATTGGGATTTGACAGCTGCCACTGAATTTTGGTGGGGGTGTAATGTTAGTACACTTAATCACGGGTGAGCCAAAGCCAAAAAATAAAGTAATAAACACAGAGTGGTTGAAGGTTTGCTACGGAACACCAAACTCTATTTGGTTACCATTTTCTTCATTTCAGTTTTCATGTTTTCTAAACATTTAAAATTGTGGTGGGGGTTGTTTGGATACCCTTTTAGAATCACCAAAAAAATACAAAGTAATAGAGTAGCATTTAATTTCCAACAATATATACTCCCTCTGTCCCTGAGAATTCGATCACGTTTGACTTGATCGAATTCTCAGGAAAGAGGGGAAGAAAGTGAACGAGGAGAGAGAAAATTGATTGGTGAGTTTTAAATATGGAAAGATAATTAGAATAAAAAAGTGAGCTTAAAGAGAGAGAGAAAATAAGTTGGTAGAGATTTAAATGTAGACAGAAAAATTGAATAAAAAAATCTAAGAAGGATAAATATGAAAAAGCACTTAAATTACTTTGGAAAGAGAGCAATTTTTGTGAGACGGTCCAAAAAGAAAATATGTTCAGTTTATAAAAAACGTAAGGAGTATATACTAGGCTAGTCAGAGTTCCAATGATATAACTACAAAGTATCAATGAAGAGGCCGAGTTTGCTGATTCGAAAGCAAAACTTGATAGCGGTAGACAAACAAGAATTTTGGATTCAGAGAATGTGGTAACCAAAAAGAAAGTGGCATGACTCAATTTCATACAAAAAAGAGATTTTATTTTAACAGCTAATTTTGATAAAAAAAAAAAAGATATGTATTACATGAATCGAAGGCATCAACTCAAAATGTAAGTAGACCTTTATGGTAAAATAAATTAAACTTATTATCATCGTAATAATTCGAAACTTTTCAAAGACCAAACATGTATGGTTGGGCTACTGAGTGAATCTCTTCTTCCTCTAACCCAAAATATTTTGGTACATGAGTCTCTTTGCCCGACATGATGAGATTTGATGATTTGAACTAGTGAATAATCACAATTTTTGCATAACAAATTTATCCGTTGAGATAATTGATAAACAACTACTATATTATGTGAAAAGTTTACCAATGCAATAGGCTAGAGTTATTTTGATCTTTCTCCTTTTGTGAATCATTAGATTTGGATCTCCTGTCGTAGCTAGAAAAACCTCTATGTTTTCTATTGGCAATGGTTCTTCTCAATATCAGTGACTTCAACGACGGATACAATGACTTTTTGTCGCTATAGATGATTCAAAAGATTGTTTTATAGCACCTCTGGCAATAATTGGAGATCTGGATATCACTTATAATTAAAGAGGGACTTCCCGAGGTCCGCGTAAAAATTGAGTTTTAACAATTAAAAGTTGGACTATATATTCTAAGCAAGCTTACAGGACTCACCGATCCTATCACCGATCCTATCACCGATTACTTTGTTAGCCCTTTTGAGAAAGGCTTGACCACGTGCTAAAGGTGGTTGTAGTCACCTTACCATTTTCGTCCCAAATGTGCAGCGCTGAAAAACATGTTAGAAAATATATGTAGAAGGAGTAATATCTTCACTTCAAAGAATGCTTTTTCACACCACATGCTGTAGCAAAAATTTTAAAAGAAAAAAAAAACATTGAAAGGATAAAATGAAGCGAGAACAAACATAAGAGGAGGTGAAATAGAAGCTCCCTGCCATGTAACACTTCGGGTGTGTTTTGAATTTGATTTTGTTAGGGTATTTGTAAATCACTTGGACAAAATATCTTATTTGGATAGTATAAAAGATAATTTTTCAAATTTCGGAGTGATTTGAACTAGTTATTTGTCAAATTCACTCCAATCAGTTATTTACAAATCCACAATAACTAGTTCCCTGCTTTTAGGAATCTTGTCTCCCACATTTTTTAACAACCTTTTGCTTCCTTTCTTCCAAACAAGATATATCAAAATGATGTAATTTATAAATTAAGAGATTTCGAAATAAAGGCATTTAGAAATATTCAGTATTTCAAAATCTCATATCCAAACAAACCGTTGGGTAAGCCGTTTTCTTAAGTACAGTCGGGATAGCCAACCTGACTGTACTTAAGAAATCCCCTAATTTATAAATTAGGGGACATTATGCGACCCAACCCAAAGTCCGTTTTCTTAAGTACAGTCGGGATAGCCCACATTATGCAGCCCAAAGAGAAAGCTGTGGGCCTGTGGCACATCACGGTGAAGGACTTCCTAAATAGTGTGGCACTGGAACACCACGTCTACAGGAAAATTTATGCTTTGGGCTTGTCGTCAGCTATTTGGGCCATTAAGCGACCCAACCCAAAGTCTGTTTCGTAACTATTGATTGGGCTAGCCGAGGTCAGCTGGGCGATAAAGAAAGTTGTGGCACTGGTACACCATGGCTAAGGAATCACCATGCTTTGGGCTGACCGACGCCCACCTAGAACAAATGATATGGACCTCAGCCACGTCCATCTGCAGTGTTAATATCTTACATCAGTTATACGTGAAAATTGTAATCGTAACAATGGCTGTGGTAGAAACAAACTCTTCCAGGGTGGGCAGACTGTTAAACAGAAAAGATAACTCTTTCCGAAGCCCCCGTCGACGTCTCCCCGAGAGCCCTCTCGGATGATGGGGGGAGGGGGGGCAGGGAACTGGTTGTTCGCTGTTCAAGAATTCTAATAAGCAAGCCGCAAGGGTCAAGCACTTGGACCCTCAAAGCGCACTGTTGCGATGCCGTCGGCATTGGCCGAGAAAATGGGGCGAGGGAACCTCAATGCTGCGACAACAACAATGGACTTAATCACTCAAAAGAACAACCATGTCACCCTCTTAACAATCTAATCTTCGTTTGCAGGTTCCTGATGAAAGCAACAAACATTGTCATCCCCCCCCCCCCCCCCCCCCCGCCCCGGAACTAGAATCCCAGTTATGGCAAGATGCCAAAGGAGTTGGATATTTGCATCTGTAATTGACATTGTATTTTAATCTCTTTTCCTTCGCACCAAAATAATAATAATAATAATAATAATAATAATAATAGCCGTGAACAATGCTTTCGTCTTTTTATATGACAGTTCTTTTATGATTTAGGTGTTACCGATTCAAATTTTGCTTAAAGCATCTCATCATGTGAGAGACTTTATGCAGACGTCAGCCGTGTAAATGCTACTTTCATCTTTTTGCACGTGTAGTTGAAAAAATCTACTTTAGTGATAAGTATTGATTTTTTAGCGACAAATAAGGAAGGTGAGGTGAAAAAAACCTCTCTTTTAAGCAGAAATAATAATTGTTACCTTATTCACCACTAAGAGAAAATCTTTACTGTAATTTTCGTATAAATGATGCAATGAAAGGATCGAGTGGGATTCAACAAGTTAGAAAGAAATTTTTTTTTTTCAAAAAAAAAAAAGTTATAAATTTTAGTTTTTAGGTATCTTATCGTTAGTTACATCATGTCACCACCTAAATCAAAGTCTCCGTGCAGGAAAAGAAACGGTTAATTAGAGCAGGAGTCCTTGAGGTTTTGGGATGTGTGTCCATCAATTTGAAAAATTAGCACTTATCTCCATCGACAAAACGGAATACCCAATTACATAACGATGAGGAAAAAAAAGACCAGATGGCCCTTGGAAGGTAGAGAGGTGGGAAAGGGGAAGACCGAAGATTTTCCATCTTCTTCTTCTTTTCCTCCTCTCCCTCCCCTCCTTTTTTATTTCTCGTCTATTCATTTCACTAACCAAAAAAAAAAAAGACCAGATGGCCCCTGGAAGGTAGAGAGGTGGGAAAGGGGAAGACTAAAGATTTTCCATCTTCTTCTTTTTCTTCTTCTTCTTCTCCTCCTCCTCCTCTCTCTCTCTTTCTCTCCCCTTCTTTTTATTTCTCATCTCTTCATTTCACTAACCAAAAAAAAAATCCCTAAGTCATAGATAGATTGCAGGTGTGATCGACAAAGGAAGACACTACAGAGGATATCAGTGAGTAATACACCAAGCCTTATATAGTAGTCACGACACTGACTAGGGTTTCATGTACCGTTGAACCCGTGTTATTGTTTACACCAACCAAGTTCATATACTACCAATTTGTCACGGGAATTGTCACTAAAACCTACCTTAGAGATCTTTCTCCTGATTTTCTAAATGGTCCTTTATTTGGCTAGGGCACATTTAAGGTGGTTGATAACGCAAGCTATCGAGAGATTTTGACTCTTGTTCCGGATAAGATTTAATCGATGTCTCTTGAAGATAGGACAATTATGTTTCATGTTGCAAGGAGTACGATACTTTGACTCTGAAATGCACCAGGCCAGGCCGGGGACAGGCTAAATCAAAGTTATGCATGTAATTAAAATAGTGGCTTGTGTACAAGCTGCAAACAGGTTGCCTCATCTAAATTTAAAGAGTATAATTTTTGCACACAAAACCCGACCTTTGAATCGCAGTGGAAAAGGCTTGCCTCTGAGAAGTCAAAATACGAAGAAATAGATATGCTTGACTATTTTATTCTATCTATGTATAAAGGATCTAATTTATAGAGTAAGTACCGTAAAAATCAATTAGCGAGGTTTTCGGCCGATACAACAATAACTTCTTACTTATGTCACAATGTGAGAGATTAACTTCAAGAATCAACTAATGTAATAGAGTCGATCTACTAAGGTATTGAGCAGCGCTGTAGGATCAGATCTCAAAGATAGTAATTATTTTCTTTCTCGGAATCTGCACACTACGTTGCGGATGGTAGTCACGTACCGTCCGCGACATTATGTTGCGGACGACGGGGGACTTAAAACAAAAAATGATCTGGACCGTCCACATCAACTGTGGATACAACAAGATCGCGCTAACAACTTAGTTAAAGTTGCTAACAGTAACAAGGGTTCACCTTCCAAACTTATACAGTTCAACCAAGAAGTGTGAGGATTAATTGGATGCACTTCTTCAATTATACAAACATCGTAAACTTCAAACTACATCTTTTATAAATGGGCAGTTCAAGTGTGGGATTGATTACCACAAAGGTCGCTATTGTGTAAAAACGTCCAACCGAAATACAAAATCTTGATTTTAAAAAAGATCATCAGAATATATAGCACCGTTTCTTTTCACATTACATACATTGACAAGCTTATTTCTCCCTCTAGACTAGGTTAAACAAAGCAAGAAATACAAATAACAAGCTTTGTACACTTCCAAAGCAGAAGAAAAATAAAACAAAATTCCTTTTACCAATTAAAACACCTTAAACACATATTAAATGTACGTTACATGCCAAGGGTATTAGCATCAGGGCTTGGCGAGACATATGCGAGGAACTCCTCATCAACCTCAAATTAGCCATGTCTTCCTTCTCTAAGTTGATCCAAGCCTCTATTCCGTCCCCGGATTTCGTGTCCAAGAAGACGATCAAGTTCTTGAAGGTAAGGATAGCTGAGCCGACTCACACGGGTTTCCCCCATCCAAAATCAGCTTCATACAGAGGGAACCTACACACACTTATAAAGCTGAAGGAAACCAATTCTCCACTTTTGATGATTGCGGCCCTCTCCTTCAGGAAATTGAAATGCTCACCCTCTTGAATCTTCTTCACGTACTCGCCGTCCACACCGCGTATGGCATCTCTCATCTTGTTCATAATGCCGCAACACTCTTCTTCACTCCCCAAAGATGGCACGGATAGCGCGATTCTGCTGATGTTCCCAAAGTAATTCTCCGGTAACGGCGGGTCGGTACACGTGCGCAAGTTCACGGCATGAAAAATGATGTAGATCTTGCTGGGGTCGTCCTTCCCCCCGGTGGCTTCCATGAAACGGGACCAGATGAAGGCTGACAGGGCCTTAATCCGGGGCGGAAGCCTAGAAAACGTTGCTATGCTCCTGTCTGCATATTTATCTCTGAGACTGGCTATTTTAGAGGCATCGAAGACATACCTCCTTGTAATGATGTTTTCTCTTACGATGCTAGTGGTGTGCTTGTAGCCATCGACATTTCTAGGAGGGGAGAGCGTGGCCGAGTCGAACAGTGGAGGGGGGATACTGTCATCAGTATCCCCGCGCCTACGGGCTGCCCAAATATTCAGAAACAGGAAGAACGACAGCGCGTCAGCGATCTTGTGAGACACACTGACGGCTACTGCCATTCCTCCGCAGTCGAAGAAAGTGACCTGAATGGCCAGGGTGAAGTCTCTAACATCGTCTAGCTCAAAAGGATGGTACCTGTTTAGCTCGTTAGGGATGGGGTCCCTGATAACATCCAAAAATTGGCAGTTGGCGCGGGCTTCCACACAAGGGACGCCCGGTATATATATAACCTAACCCGTGAACCGCGTCACTGGCATCGTAAGAGAAAACATCATTAGAAGGAGGTATGTCTTCGATGCCTCTAAAATAACGGGTTAGAAATGTACTAGTTGTAGAAGCCGACTGTTTCAATGTGTGTGTTACAGTATTATATGTTATCCGCGCATGCGTCACTGCAGTCGACAACCCGTCCTGCGAACGGGTAGAATCACGTTAGCGATTCAGAGAGATAGGTGGGTGGACAGGTCGAGTTTGATATCGGCCGCATCGGGTAGAAGAGCACCATTGGCATGAACACTGGTGGATTTATTTGATCAAGGAATGAAAATTGGTATTTGCGCAGGTGGTGATGGGTTGGAGAAGATGGTTTGATGAACTCCCTACAAATAACTTCAATCTCAACCATGATTATTGATTTTTCTCTTTGAACAATGAACCAAGCTTATCTAGCTCGTGCTCTTTGGACTCTGGGGGATATACATGGGGAAGGAGTATGCAATGCATGTTGACTTTAAATAGAGCTAGCATCTCTCTTAAAAGTCAACAAGCGTATGTTTACGTGTGAATACATGTAAAGTGGTTATACATGCACAATGGATTAACTTTATCATGCTTTTGTTGGACTAACAAAAATGTGGTTAAATGTATTTTAGCGTATAAATTTTGACAATAACAATAAGCATTTTTAATAGCATTCTTTTGTCGCTAATCTACATGTTACAACATAGATAATGTACAGTAGAGATCCTTATTCGCTCTCGTTAGAATCCTATGGGAGTGAGACTAACCCTATAGATCCTTAGTTTGGAATGTTTAACAAGGACGTGCGTTGGTTCCTTAAATGAAAGGAGATATATAGAGGGCAAGTATGTCACGTTTTGAAGAGCTTATAATCGTCTCTCTCATGTACTTGATGATACTCCATTAGTACTAAACACTTAACGCTGTTAGGTGTGATCGGAGAAGGTTGATACTTTGACGAATTATGTGATACCCACCAACTTTCCGCTTACAACAGAAGAATCTGGGTTTGCATTTCCATGGAAAAATCCTGCATCTTGTAATAGAATCTACACCCTGTGTGTGTGTGGGTTTGGGGTTTGACCAGGCAAAGTAAACGGGTTAGGTTATACATACTTGTAGTGACGCCATGTGCGGATAACATATAATACTGTAATACACACATTGAAACAGTCGGCTTCTACAACTAGTACATTTCTACTTCTGTCCTCTTGCCAAATGTCGCTATCTACTGAGTTGAATATCACCGATCCACCATTAAAGGCGTTTGCTTAAAGTGCTCAAGAGTACGAGGCTTGCGTTTGCGTGAGAACCAAGGAAATATTGGTCTAAATCGTCCAAGAATCGTGCATGCAAGGACTAGCACCGCTATATCTTCTGAGTATTTGCTTAAAAATGATATCGAGGCTTGTGTTGACAATGCAAAAACACGTATGAATTGGTCGAGACCAGAGAGTAAAGTTTGTTTAGCCGCTTGTATTTTTAGGAGCACGATGAAAGGAGCCAAACCCTAAGAAGACTTGCAATTGTCACATTTAACATGCTATTGTGCACCTTTATGGAGGTGGTCTGATGAATATATGGAGATATGACAAGTATGTATATTAAAATCTAGGACCATCAAGAACGTCACGTATACGATCACCCCTGTTTCGATCATAGAGTGAGGCGCATTTAGATAAATACTAGTTAGAAATTGATTCTCGAAAGTAAATCTTAAATTAAATCTCTTAATCAACTTTTAACATGAACTTAAGTTACTTTTAGCAAAACCAGCTTTAATATCTATGATGTTGTTTAGATGCAATTACTAATAACAGTTTTAATAAAATAAAAAGATTAAAAGTTTAGTGCTTGAAGAAAATGTGATAAAGATCTTTGTAAATTAATAATGGGATATCATGATACTTAGCATGGTCAAACCTAATTATGAAAAAGTGATTAATTCATAATCCCTAATTTCTTGGATGCTGATTTAAATAATTTTTTTTAGCTTCTAAAAAACTGATTTAATCAGGTTTGAGTGTTTTATAAACACCGGGAAACTTGATTTAATCCAAATCAAATCAGGTTTAGCTATTTGAGAATCAATCCCAAACATGTTCAAATTAAGTTGCACAGAATAACAACATGTTAAACCTTAATTTATCATATTATATATGTTTGACAGAACAAATTGGAGGTCATCAAAATCACGCACTATGTTTATGTTAATAATCCGATGGACTGTAAATGACTACGCAAGTTCAGGGCTTGTTTATCTGATAAGGCACAAGAAAATGTCAAAATTAAATACTAACTCTGAAATTTGGTTAGATAAAATTACTACTCCCCAAATATAGTTTTCACTTTGATTATTTCATAATTACATGCAGGACTATGTTCTTAGCATTTTCAACTAACTAGATTATCTTGCCAAAAATTTCATACAAATGAAACTAGGTTCCATGAAGAATCAATAGAAACCATATGGCTCTACACGTACACTTATAAATCACATCATGAAGGTAGACAAAATTGCAAAGAAAAAAAAAGAAGAGAGTCAAATCAGCTCTAATCGCAAGCCTCATTCTTCTTTTACAAGTGATGCCTGCAGGTTCACAATATACATGGAGGCGGTACAAAAAATCCAATTAGAGCTGGCAATCAAACCCGTAACCGGCGGATTCCCGCCCCGGTCCAAAAGGAGCGGGTCATTTTGACTTTGACCGGATCACGGGGCGGGTATGATTTTTTTAAAAAAAATCCACAGCAGGTTAGGGTCGGGTGTGGTATTTCATCTGGCCCGCCCCGGTATCCGACCTGCCCCGCGACCAGCTCCCGCCCTGCTATTTTAACCATTAACTTGATTTAATCCTAACCGTCTATCCTTACCTATATATACATCATAAACCCTAAAAGGTCCACATTCTCTCACTCAGTCCCTCTACCGCCCACCTAGCTGCCTCTCCTCCTTTTCTGTTATCTCCTTCTCGGCGACTTCGGCGAGAATCGCGAGATCCCCACCAATTAGGCAGCCACCGCACTACCGCAGCTCCTCCTTCTCTGTTCTCTCCCTCTCAGCGACGCCGCCGAGCTTCCCCACCACCCGCCGCAACTCTTCATTACCTGTTCTCTCCCTGCCAGCTACTCCGCCAAGCTTCCCCACAGGCCACCAGCCGTGACTGAATCTCCTGCCATTGGAAGCAAGATTGGAAGAATCGCGACTGACTGACCTGCTGAAACTTGGAAGCAAGCTTAGCATCACTTGGGGCGGGGCGGGGCGGGGTGGGGATGGGTTTTCTAAAGTATGTTTGGGTCGGATGTGGTATTAAGGTTATAGAACCCGGCGCGGGGCGGGGTGAGATTTCAGGGGTACGGGGCGGGTTTGAATTTTAGCAGATCCGCATCCAACCCGCCCCATTGCCATCCCTAAATCCAATCTGAGTTAGAAGTCAAGTTTGTTAACGTGGGATAGAGTAAAGACAAAACAAAGGCAGAGGCCAAGGCTTCTTAGATATAGCTTGAGGAGTGGCAATGCTTGGGCAAGAGCGCAAAGTGAATACGCGATGATAATCACTAGTTGAATGCTTATCCAAAACATAGGTTTAGAGTCATGCATGAAGTCTAAAAATTTCTCTATCTCTAGAATCCTTTACCTCTGAAGTTCTAGAGTGAGAAACTAAACTGTTCAAATAAGTCTTATTACTCTGATAATGAATTCTCAAGTCCATTATTTTTTAAAAGTTAGAAAAATGATATCATTAAGTGGGATGTGGTGCTCCCTGAGAATGACACCTTGCCAAAAGGGTTACATATCAATGCTCCCATGGACCATTGAATCTCATATTCACCCGGCCCAACCTGCTCCGCATTCATTTTATCTTTATAAGTAAAGTGGCTTACATAACGCTGGTGTGCCAAGAGAACATCCTTGATCTAGCCACGAGTCGAAACCTCATACTGAGTCCCACAGGGTCATCGAGAAAGGTAGAGAAGTTGACGGTGGTGCGGAAAGCCCAATGCCAAAAGCAAACTAGGAGCGATGCCTTCCAGAGACTTACTCCCGTCTCAAAGTAACATGGGAGTCATGGTCCCTAGGGATGCCAATGAAAAGCCCTCAGCGTGGGAGCATCTAGACTAGTCATGTAGGTATCTAGATGCCAACCCGATGCGTTGAGGTAGTGTTCTGAAAGAGTTACCTACTCGAAGTGGTAAGGTAGCGTCTGAGAGGATCCATCTACTTGACAAACCGGAGTAATGCTGTGGAACTAATGTGTTAGCCCTATGGTTGGATAACCTAGGCTTACATCTTGTTTTGATGATAACTACACATTGATTATGTTCTAATGTGTGCTTTGAGTGTATTCTTAGTAGGTGCACACTCATGAAGACACATTTGAGAAGTTGGATAGATGGATTAAAGCCAAAGAAGCTTAAAGTTATAGTGGACATGCTATTGAAGCTTCATCAAGTCCAATGTCGAAGAGCAACAAAGAATGCATCGGCTAAGTTACTATCGATTATAATTGATCTTTACTATTATGTAACTAGTCTTGGTTTGATACTTGGATTGATGACTATGACCTAAAAAGACCTTAGGACACCTTGTGCATTGCATGTGAGTTCATAACCTTTCACACAAGTGTGGTTCTTGAAAATGAGTGAACTTTGGAGCTCACTCAGATTTTCTTGAAAACTATTTTGGTGCTAATATTTTCATATCTTGATAAAACTTTTCATTAGCTTTCCAACGCAAAAAACGGCACCTCAATCCGATTTTTCTAGAGAAAGTTAT
Organism: Escallonia herrerae; assembly: GCA_033070095.1. Classification (NCBI taxonomy): domain Eukaryota; kingdom Viridiplantae; phylum Streptophyta; class Magnoliopsida; order Escalloniales; family Escalloniaceae; genus Escallonia; species Escallonia herrerae. The sequence goes on along the minus strand of JAVXUP010000047.1, from coordinate 101,161 downwards.
GCCCAAAATAGGAAAGGGGGTTCCGTGAGGCAGTCGATAGGCAGTAGGGTAATACAGTCGACTGTATTTGAATCCAGTTGACTGCATTGGTACTGCATTGGTCAAAATTAGCTCCAACGGCTATTTTCAAGGACAAAACTCCAACGGCTATTTTAGAGGGAACCAGTCGACTGCATTGGGAATACAGTCGACTGCAATGACAGTTTTGCCCATATTATGGCTATAACGGCTATATTTCATTTGCTCTCTATATAAATGATTTGGGGCTTCATCATACACCATGGAAACCACATTCTAAGCCTCCATTCATTAGAGAAACATCAAGGCTCATAGATTAAACTTTTCTCTCTTCATCTTCATGATTTTACATCATTAAAGAGAGCATCTTTGTGAGCAATTCTTTGATTGAGAGTGAGCATACTTCAAGTCATCAATTCTCTCATCTCTCTATTGTACTAGAGCTTCATTTGTACTCATTTCCTTTCAAGAGGGTTTCTTTGTACACAATTGATCTTTGTAAAAGGATTGTGATCAAGGCTTGGGTTTGTCAAGTCTTGGGTGAGCTTTGTGGATTCAAGGCTTGTGCTTGGTGTGGGAATATCACCAAGTGTTGTAAGGGTTTTGATCTTGACCCGGAAGAAGATTGTTGCTAGTGGATTCTAGTGCTCTTGCAAGGGACTTCCTTGAAGAGGTGGATGTAGGCTTGAGGGTAGTTCAAGCCGAACCATTTAAATCTCCTTGTCAAGTATCTCTAACTCAATCTCTTTACTTATTGCTCTATAATTGTTTGAGATTGTTTAGTTAGCATCTTCATTAAAGTATTACTTGGTTTGATTGAGATTTATGATTGTGCTTAGTTTATATTCCCCATTAATTTTCAAAAACCCTATTCACCCCCTCTAGGGTTGTTTTATTGGTTTCACAAAGTAGTATTGCGGAGAAGTCGCTTACGTGGCAGGATGAGAATCCTCATGCCCGAGCACTCAGTAATCCTTAACAAAAATAGTGTCCCAGGTAGTCGCTTATCTCGCTATGAGTCCTTATGCCAGAACACTCAAAGGGCATCAAGGTAGTGTTTCGAAGGAGTCGTTTACCCGATGGAGTCGCCTATCTAGTGGGAGAGGAGCCCACATGCCAGATAACCCATAACTCCCTGGTTTAGACAGTGTCTCCCGAGGGAGCATTTATCCTGCGATAAGTTTGTGTGCTGGAGCACTCGGAATGCTCAAGGTAGTTTTCCCAAAGGAGTCATATACTTGATGGGCTGAAGTAGTGGCCTAGAAAAGTTGGGTACCTGACGGGAAACGAGTCCTCAAGCTGGAGTACTTGAAGCTCCATGAGGTAGTATCTAGATGAGTCACCTACCCAAATGAATACTGCACACTTTAGGAAGTGGGGTTAAAGCATTTTCCATGACCAAGGTGAGGTACGCATGATGTAGTGAAGGGATGGACCAATGCTAGGGGACGTGGCAGTGCAACAGAATGCTGGGGGTACGATCGGCGCATAGAGCGACATGCTTTGTTTCGTGCCAGAGGTATGCTCAATGGAGATGGCTTGGGAGTGCAGTGACATAGTAACAACACATGGGAGCTACCTTGGTAAGCAGTGTTGAGAGTATTTACAGTAAGAGGTGGTGGTCGGACACAGTCGGGTGTTGCAGCCCTCAGGTGCGATGATGGATGTCATGGACTAAGGAACTTTTAAGAAAAAAAAAGACCAAGAGGGAGGCACGGAGTACCCAATGAGAGGAGAGACCAGAGCGAAACAAGGAAACTTTGAAGGAGATGAGAAACCAAGGATCAAGGAAAGCGAGCACCTAATGGAAAGCCTCCGGCTGAGCCCCCAAGCTAGGCTCAAACTGACCCCCTTAGGGGAAGGCTTTAGGCCCACTGCCCGAGGGGAATGCTCCTGCGAACCTCATCTCCACCATCATCTGCATCGCTACCACAACCATTTTCACTGCCACCACTACCACTATTACTAGCACATTCACCACCGCCACACTACTATTGTCACCACACCACCACCTCTACCATGTTGTTGTAACCATCGTTGCTACCATTTGTGTGTTACGATCACCATTATCATCACTACCACCACTACTACGCACAACATTGCCATCGTCTCCACCACCATTATTTTTGTTGCTTCTGGCACAATCACTGTTGTCACCAAAATTATCACTGGTGCGCCCTAATATCACCGTCAATACTCTTGTCACCGTCAATACCACTAGTGATGCCTTAATATCACCACAATCACTACCTCATCTACCATTACTAGACTACCCCACCACCACTACTACCTCCATTATCGTCACTAGATTGCCCACACGACCATCGCTGCTACTGATGCAACACCATCACCACCACTGTTGATGCCATACCACTACCACCACTACCATAACTATCTCGTTACTGTCACCATCATTATTGTCACCAATGCTATCACTACCTCCTTTTACCATTACTAGACTATTGCACCACCAGTATTACCTCCATTACCATCACTAGGCTGCCCCCACACGACCGTTGCTGCTTCTGATACATTACCATCACTACAACTGCTGATACCACACCACCACTACCATTATCACCACCATCTGGTTAGTGCCACCATATTATTGTCACCAAAGCTATCACTATAACACAAGCACAATACTATCATCAATACCATTACTAGAATGCCCCACCACCAATGTTGCTACTGTCAAAGATGGCATAACACCACCACTATTGGTGTTGCCACCACTTTCACTTCCAGCATGAGTGACACCCTAATAATACAGCCACCAAAACCATCACTATCGGCCAACCAACCACCTTGCCATAATGCAATACCACCTCACCACTTCTCCCACCGTGTTGCTGCACCATCACTTAGATTGGAACTACAACTCACACGCCATTGTCACCATCTGTTAAAATTTATACAACTCACACACCACTTTCACCATCTGTTAAAATTTATGGAGGTAATCTTTTGTCGTTAAAATGCATCAACAACATTTCTCTATTACAATAAGGTTTTGTACAACAGTGGTCCCTAACTCGGATTACTTACTCGTGTCTTCTTAATTAATTAATGTACACTATTAAAAACCAAGTCCAACCGATTTGAAAGCGATTTAATCGAACCTGAGGATTTTCAACTACTACTTTTCTTTTTCTTCTTTCATTAACTATGCCTATCATATTTTCGTGCCGAACCTATTCAAAGTTGTGGATTCATATATAATCAGACGTGTGAGTGAAAAAAAGATTGTGTTGGCATGTCCAAATCGTGGGTACGCCACAGGAAACAAGTGGGAGGAAATTACAGCAGAAACCAAATATATATCAAGCTATCAAAGAATGAGGAGTCCAGCATTCAGACTAATAATCATCATCACGAGACTAGTATTTTTATTGATGAGACTGCTATTTTTAGCAGATATATACCCTCTCAAAGTCAAACATGAAGGTGTGCAATGACTTCCTACGCCAAGATCAATTGGCAACCGGAACACAGATCTGCCCGTAAAGGTTACATTTTTTTTTTCAACCTAAACTAGTGAACAACCACAATTTTAGCAATTCTTGCATAAGGATGTTTAATTGTTGAGATAGTCGATAATAACTACTATATTAGGTGAAAATTGATCAGTGTGATACACTAGAGTGATTTTAATCTTACTCCATTTGTGAAGCATAAGATTTGGATCCCCTGTCGTAACTAAAAAGCTCTCGAGGGATTCTGTTGGCAATGGTTTCTCTTTGTACTAGTGACTTTAACGATAGATGCGGTGACTTTTTGTGGCTATAGATATTTAAAAGGTTGTTTCATAACATCTCTGGCAATAACGAAGATTTGGACACTGCTTATAAGTAAAGAGGGACTTTCTGAGGTCTGTGACAAAGGTGAAAATTGAGTTTTTAACAAGGAGCCAAGGTCTCACATTAGAAGTTGGACTATATCTCTCTAAGCAAGCTTATATGACTCACCCATCTCATTACCAATTACCTGAGGAAGGCTTGGCCACATGCTAAAGATGGTTTCAGTCACCTTACCATTTACGTCCCAAATGTGTAGCAATGAAAACATTAATTAGAATGGACATCAGAAAATATATGTACCAAAGGCAGTATCTCCACTTCAAAGAATACTTTTTCACACCACATGCGGTAACCAAAAAAAATAAAATAAATTATAATAACCTTTCGAGGATAAAATAAAGCCAGAACAAACATACAAGGATGTGAAATAGAAGCTCCCTGCCATGTAACACTTGGGCTGAGCCCTTGTCAAATAGAGGTTTCTTTGTTAGGGCAGCCCACATAGTGTGAAATACAATACTTTGGGCTTGTCGTCAACTTTTGGGCCATTATGCGACCCAACCCAAAGTCTGTTTTCTAAAGTACTGTCTGGGTTAGCCCACATCATCCAGCCCAAAGTGAAAGGTGTGGGCCTCTGGCACATCATGGTTAAGGAATTCCTAGTCCCTAGATAGTGTGGCACTGGCACACCATGTCTAAGGTGAAAATTATGTTTTGGGCTTGTCGGCAGCTACTTGGGCCACTAGGCGACCCAACCCAAAGTGTTTTCGTAACTATCGGTTGGGCTAGCCCAGATCAGCTGGCCCATAGAGAAAATTGTGGCACGCCATGGCTAAGAAATCATTATGCCTTGGGCTTACCGACGACCACCTAGGACATATGACAGTGCTAATATCTTACATCGATTATGCAGTCTTGTGATCGATCTTCAAAAATCGTGGACTTTCCTTTCTCTTGAGTATATTTTTATATTCGACACTAAGTTTTAACACGTAACAATCGCTATGAGCGATATTTTAGTCTTTTTATATGGTAGTTGGTTCATGATTTAGGTGTTACCGGTCGAAATTTTGCTTAAAGCATCTTATCATGAGAAGCTTTATGTAGGCTTCGGCTGTGTAAATACAATTTTCATCTCTTTAGATGTGTAGTAAAAAAATTTTTTTTTACTGATAATTATTAACTTTTAGCAACAAACAAAGAAAGTGAGGTGAAAATAACCTCTCTTATAAACAAAAATCTTAACGCTTACGATGTTCATCACTAAAAAAAGTCTTTATCGTAATTATAATAATAATATATATAAATGATGTAATACCGGTGAAATTTTACGAGATAGAATAATTAATTATCGTTAGTTACGTCATGTCGCCATCTAAAGCGACACGTCAACACTGACAATAATTGAGGGTTGAACCACCCCCTAGCTATGCCACATTCGCAGATCGACCCAGCAGAAAACAAATAATTCAGAAAATTCCCCCCTTCCCTCTCTCTGTGCAGAACTTTCAAACATGCAAAGAAGCTTCTCTTACCCTCTCTAATAAACAAAGCCCGACACGCCTTTCACAAAATTTGACCTGAATTAGTCTCCCTCATCACTCTCTTTCGTTTGACCATGGCGTCTCAATTCGACCCAGTTAACGTTAATTAAGTTCAACCTCCGTGAACCCAAATCCGTCTAGTTATCCATTTTGTTCTCTCCCAAAAAAAAATGCCGAGCGTAACCGTAAAGCTCTACAGCGTACTGTACAAGTTCCTCCACAAACGCCAATTACAGACCCTAAGCGAAGAAACCCACAAGCCCGATTCCAACTCCAGCTCCAATTCGAACCCATTCGGCGTCGTTTCAAGACCCGATGAATCAGTCGCCGCCGTTAACCCTACCTTCTCAAATGACGGTGTAGCCACCAAAGACATTCATATAGACCCCTTAACCTCCCTCTCCCTCCGGATTTTCTTGCCGGATACGTGTCTCGCGGCTTCGCCTAGGGTTAGGGTTTTGAATCCGGAAAGCGGGGTTTATGGGGGTTATGGAGGCTACTCGCCCCTGAATGACCGGAATTCTCGGAAAATGCCGGTGATTTTGCAGTTTCACGGCGGTGGGTTTGTGAGTGGGAGCAGTGACTCGGTGGGTAATGATTTGTTCTGCAGGAGGGTGGCGAAACTGTGTGATGCCATCGTCGTGGCGGTGGGCTATAGGCTGGCACCGGAGAGTAGGTACCCAGCGGCCTTTGAGGATGGGGTGAAGGTGTTGCATTGGTTGGGCAAGCAGGCGAATTTGGCTGAGTGTGGTAGGTCGGTTGGGAATAGGCGGGGCGGTGGTGGTAGGGATGTTCACAGGTGGCAGATTGTTGATACATTTGGCGCGTCAGCGGTGGAGCCTTGGTTGGCTGCTCATGCTGACCCTTCAAGGTATTGGTTTTGAGTCATTTACTCTTGCCATTTGATGCCCGTTTGATCCTTTTGTGTGTTCTAGTTGAGATTGTTTGGTGCTTCATGAGCAGTTTGTTCCATAGTTATTGCGTTGCGATACATTCTAGTGTTTTTGTCAATTTGGAACTGAAGTTTGTCAGCTCTTCTGAGATAGGTATTTTATAGGGCTGTAATTTGGCTGAATGATAGATAGGATCAATAATTGTCGTTTTCGTCTTGGACAGCCAAAGCACTAGCAAAAGGTCCCTCCTTATGTCTCATCAGTCTTGTTTGATGCTTAGTCATAATTTGATTGAAATTGCAAGTTGTTTGCTGGAGCTCTAAAAGTGGGTTACGAAATGGTTTTCAAGTGTTTGACTTGTAATTTTTTGTAGAAATAAGTCCTGAAATTATTATCTAAGAGCGACTGGTTCGGAATACAAGTTTAAGGTCATCTTCTTAAATTGCTTTCCCAGTACCAGTGCTCCATTCTGATGGCATTGTGATCTTTTTGTTTCAATTTTGCTGTTACACCAGGGTTGTCCCGCAATATCTGAGACTGATTCTCATAGTATATATTGTTAGAGGCCTACCTGAAAGCGTGGACTAAGTAGATTTCAGCTAGTATAAAGAATTAATTAATTCAAGAATTTTGAGGAATTTCTATGACAGGAAGTCTTTTGCTGCTTCATTTATATTTACTGGGCATGACTGGATACCCACCCTGCACGAACTTGGATTGTTTGTGCATGGCATATCTGTGTGGTTTATATGATTTGCTCTGTTGAGTGGGTTTTGTAGCTTTAAGATCTCAAGAAGGATCAAACAAATTTGAGGCCTTATAGTTGACAGCCAAAGTGCATTAAACCTTGTTCTTTTTTCTTTGGAAATATGGACCTTCAACTTTTCCCTTCTTGCAGTTACGTAAATAAGTTTTCAGAGTTTAGCCTCAACTCGTCACCCCCATGCATTAGTCATATAGTTCAGAAAATAGGGATGAACGACAGATCCCTGGGGTAGAGTCCAAATTTGGACAAATTGCTTGATCATGTTGTATATAGGGAACTATGTTTTGCTATTTACTATTGCGTACTTTTTATATGTCATCATATTAGTTGCTTTATGTGTAGCCACTAACTGCTTCATGCCATATTGTAGGTGTGTCCTCCTCGGCGTGAGCAGTGGTGCAAACATTGCTAACTATGTTGCTCGAAAAGCTGTGGAGGCAGGAAAGCTTTTAGATCCTGTCAGAGTGGTGGCACAAGTCCTTATGTACCCTTTCTTTATTGGGAGCGTTCCCACACGTTCTGAGATTAAGCTAGCAAACTCCTATCTCTATGATAAGGCTATGGCTTTGCTCGCATGGAAACTTTTTCTACCTGAAGAAGAGTTTAGTTTAGATCACCCGGCTGCCAACCCGGTCATACCTGGCAGAGGATTGCCCCTTAAATACACACCACCAACGCTAACCGTTGTGGCAGAACATGACTGGATGCGGGATCGAGCCATTGCTTACTCAGAGGAGCTTCGAAAGGTCAATGTGGACGCCCCACTTCTTGATTACCATGACGCCGTGCATGAGTTTGCAACCCTTGATGTGCTCCTCAAGACACCACAGGCACAGGCCTGTGCCGAAGATATTGCTATATGGGTGAAGAAGTATATATCCCTCAGAGGCCATGAGTTTTCATATTGAGCTGCTGAGCTTTTGTCTCATTTTGTAAAGCTTCATCGTGTCATGTAAGAGCAGGATTCAGTCAGTAGGTGTATTCATTTGTTCAAATTCTTTTCCTCAGCATTGAGGTGTACTAGTACGTGTACAAAGTTAAATTGATATCAAACTATTTGCGTCCTTTTGAACAATTGCGGATATACTTTTTCAACTTGCTTGATTTCTATCTTTTGCTCAATCCTCCCAATGCCGAAACAATTATCTTGCACCTGCGAAGGCTACCCCTAACATCGAGAAGTTGCAGCATCTTATGGTACATTCCATACCTGTTGCAGCATCTTATGGTATATCAGATACCTGCGGCTGAACAATCTGAAAAAGGTATGTAAACTTACCATGGCCGGCAACTACACTTTTGATTCTTTAATGCACCCATTTGAACTTAGTTGCGCCGGACTGCAGCATTTTACTTCTAGCTAGACTTGGTAAAAGTAACAGATAATATTGATATCAGAAAGTACCTCTCTGCATTCAAGGAATATGGTACATCAAAAAATGACAGTCACGTAGAGTTAATATCTTTTATCGAAGTTATTAAATTGGCTCTCCTGAGCTGGAAAGATTACTTTAGGGAAGAAGAGTATCTTATACTCCAACACACTAGGGATTCCATGAGAGTACTATGCTCAACATTGTTCTATGCCTTCTTGAAGAAAGAGAACTGTCAAATCAATTGGTTCTATGCAGTTTTCGTATATTTTATTGTTGAAAGAAAAGAAACTTAGTAATGTCCACCCCGACAAGTATAAATATCCTTCTCCATCTATGCCTGATGATCTTCAGAGCTTAGCTGTGTAATTCTGCTACAGCTAGCTAGTGCTCTATCTATTACTAACAACAATAGGATGGTTCCTACTCTCCATCTGCAACCCAAGTATTATGAGTATTATGATCTGAATATATCGGCCATGGCATGCTATCCCTTCCCTTATTTGCCCACAGTGGAGAACTGTTCTTCAACCTTCTTCACTCCCTTCTCTGATGACAGAAGAGACCATAAGAGGCTGAAGCGGACACAGAGCACTGATGACTTTGCAACTAGCAGTGGGGGTCTTTCTAGTACCACTAGTACTCTTTGTGGCCGCAGTAGCAGCGGAAGTACAAAAAGCTTGAATAGCTTGCCAAGATTACAGTTCCGGGACCATGTAGGGGCTTACATGCAAAGATACTTAGCAGTTGAGGCCATGGAAGAAGCAGCTGCAGCCCTGATGAACGATTATGATCGAGAGGAAGCAATTGCTTGTGCAGAGGGAAATCGAAATGGGATGAGACTTGTCCAATTACTCATTGCTTGTGCAGAGGCCGTCGCCTGTCGTGACAAGTCACATGCCTCAATACTGTTGTCCGAGCTTCAGGCTGATGCCCTAGTTTTTGGGACATCGTTTCAGCGAGTAGCTTCTTGCTTTGTGCAAGGGCTTTCTGACCGCCTTGCTCTTGTACAACCGCTTGGTGCAGTTGGATTTTCAGGTTCAACCCCAAAAATTCTCACTGTTTCTTCAGAGAAAGACGAGGCTCTAAGCCTTGTTTATGAGGTTTGCCCGCAAATCCAGTTTGGTCATTTTGTAGCCAATGCATTGATATTGGAAGCCTTTGAGGGAGAGAGTTCTGTTCATGTTGTGGACTTGGGAATGACCCTTGGTTTGCGCCATGGTCATCAATGGCAGTCACTGATACACGGCCTAGCCAACCGAGCAGGCCAACCACCTTGCCGCCTTCGTATAACTGGAGTTGGAAACTGTGCTGAGCGCCTCCAAGCCATCGGAGATGAGCTGGAGCAGTATGCTCAAAGCTTGGGGCTGATGTTTGAGTTCTCAGTGGTGGAGAGCACTTTAGAAAACCTACAACCCGAAGACTTCAATATCCGTGATGGAGAGGTGGTTGCCATAAATAGCATTCTTCAGTTGCATTCTGTGGTTAAAGAGAGCCGAGGGGCGTTGAACTCCGTCCTACAAAGACTGCATAAGCTGTCTCCGAAGCTTGTCATTCTTGTAGAGCAGGACTCGAGCCACAACGGACCGTTCTTTTTAGGGAGGTTCATGGAGGCTTTGCACTACTACTCTGCCATTTTTGACTCACTCGATGCCATGCTACCGAGATACGACACAAGGCGAGCCAAAATCGAACAATTCTATTTCGCGGAGGAGATAAACAACATCGTAAGCTGCGAAGGACTGGCTAGAGTGGAGCGGCATGAAAAGGTGCACCAGTGGCGTAGGCGGATGAGTCGCGCAGGGTTTCAGCCCGCCCCTATTAAGATTCTAGCACAAGCCAACCAGTGGCTGGGAAAATTCGATGTCTGTGAGGGTTACACCATTGTAGAAGACAAGGGATCCCTAGTTCTCGGGTGGAACTCAAAACCTCTAATAGCCGCTTCTTGCTGGAAATGCTCCTCAATTTGATTCTGCCACATTGAAGCTCAGCTGCTTCAAATAAAAGGGCTTGTTGCAGAATAAAGAAATTAGTGTTGAGCAAATGAAACTTGGAGAAATAATGAAAGATTACTGTGCATGAGGCATTCTTTTGTTGTCAATATCCTAACAGCAAGCTTGATGTGCCCCTACTTCCCAACATAGTGAGGGATCACTATAATGGAACAACCATTTCTTTAGATAATAGCAAAAAATCCTTGTCTATGATACTCAGATTATTGAAAATGAGCTTTGAAAACGTCGAGAGTGAAGTTGAAGTTTTGTACGCTTATACTTGATAACAAAATAATTAATATAAAGATCACATCGGTTAACGCTAAATCCGATCTAACAGTTTCTCTTATCGTCCAAGTCAAAAAAGAAAAAGCTAGCGGGTGGTGTCGCAAATCAAGACATCTAAAAAAGAGTGTATATATTAATGGTGCAGGCTAAGCAAACACTTTTGTATATGATGCGTTTTTACAACCAGCTCTCAAAACTAAAGTAACTAGAGTTCCGATGTGATCTGGAGGTCACTGAGGTATGCCTACTTTTCTTAGCAAGCGAACGTGTACGTAATAATAGATTTTTTTTTATTTTCTCCACCATTAGAGTCCGTGCACTTTTCTCTTGATGATTCAAGAAACATACTCCGTATTATTCAAGAAATGTTAGTAAGAGGATCGACATAAGATTTTAAGAAGTACATCTTTATTAACTCCACGATCACCAAAATCACAAAACACCAGTTTGTATAGCCATGCAAGATATAGATAAGAAAATTACCAATCTAAATAATATTAGATTCATTACATGACAAGTTATATATTATTGTACTCATAAACAATCTACCATAATACAAAATGTATTCTGATTTTACGTGCATGATCTTGCTCGCAAGGTCTAACGTGACCCAAAAGCACTAAAGTTCATGGATACCGTTGAAGATTTGCTGGTAATTCACATCTACTGCATTAGTATTGAAAATTGAAATAAAAATGTAGTTATTGCATTTTTCAGAATTTTATTAACCGCCAAAAAATTGAGAAAAAATGGCAACCATCCGGTTGCACCTGTCTTCCACGTGTACGGCCGATTTTCAGCACTTATATACCTATGGGTTTGGATAAGAGTCTGATCAAACCTTCCGGGCGATTTGTCCTCTCAAAAGGTGAAAACACACACAGTTGCAGAGTGGTTGCTGCGCTAGCAATGGAGGTGGGCATGTCATTGAACGCGCTGGTTCGGATACCAACCTTTTCGAATTCAAGATTGCACCAAGAAACCTTCATCAGACACTCGCTCTTCTCATCAAAAACTGCCCAAAATGCTCCACACCATAGGCAAAATCACCACAAGTTTGTCGTGGAAGCAAAGGGCAAGAAGGGAATGCAGGCTCGCCAGTTCCAACGCCCACCTCCCCCTCCTATGCCAAAGATCGAAGACGATGGCAACCCTCGATTTGTCATCTTCATACGCATGGCCAATGTTTGTCATCTATTCTTCTTTCTGGGTTTTGGTTATATACTTCCTCTGTTTCATAATTTTTGTCCCCTTTGAGTTTTTGCGAACTCCTATGATATGATTTGAAGGAAAGCTTGGACTTTATTCATTGTTTGGCCCTATTTTTACTTATCCACCATTACTTGATTGATCTGTTATTGCTATTTGAGTCCAATTCAAGGCTTAGATATTTAATTTCTAACATAGGAATTCGCAAAAGGTCCCGATGGGGACAAGAATTATAGAACTGAGGGACCAGAGGGAGTAACATTTCTTTTAGAAGTTGTTTAATGAAAATTTTCAATGTTGTCATCTTTGTGCAGGTTTATCTTTGGTACCCACTTAGTATTGTAGCAGGAGGCACCACTGCAAAAATTATGGTTGCTGCTAAGGATAATTTTTTGGGGAAGTATATTTACAAGGATACTCTTGCTAGAAATCTTGCAGCAGTTATTTACAGAGTAAGTATCTTAAGTTTGGTTCTGATTTGTCTAGTAAAAACATGTAACACTACATATCTGAGAATTATTTTAATGTGGTTCTGAACTTGTTTAATATTATGCAATGAATCCAAATGTAAGGAGCTGAAGTTGAGTTGAAATTCAAGGTTTGTAATATCATTAATCATTAGTCATTTACTTAGGTGGTTAGGATTATTAACTTGCCTTTTCTAAATTTCAGTGAAGAAGGAACCATGCTACGCATGACATAATGGAGTTTTATCTAACTAATAATGAGTTAAAATTTTTTGTATAGACATTTACAAGTTATTTGGTAAAATTTAAGGAAATTGAATTCTATATTTGGTAAAATTTAAAGAAGTTGAATGTATTGGTCATTTATTAATCCGGAGAGAATGAAATGATATCTCTCCCCTCAACTTCGGCTCATCTGACCTTATTGGGTCCAAGCTATGGCAAGTAATACTTGTTCCACAGAAATGGTCTGCATCGATCCTTGTACAGATTTTGTACATGGTCATTCAAATGAAGCTGTATGTCAAGATCCTCCCTTAGTTAAAACTTGCTGCTCATTTTGGACATCTCCATTTTCTGAAGAACAGGATGAGAAAGAGGTACAGAAGACAGCAATCAAACAGCATCGTGTTTTGCGGTCAGCTACGGAGTTCAGATACGGTTACAAACTTGTTGTAATGTTTCTAACCACTAGGATTATTTTTTTGAATATTTATGGTGCTTCCTGCTTATGCTTTTCCAGCACATATGTAATTAGCATAGACAAAGCAGCTCTTGCCATTGTTGTATTTTTATTTGGCCTGCTGAATGTGCAGGAGGGCAATAATATGAGAGCTGCACTTTCTACCAATGATGTTATTGAGGTAAAATTGTACCAAAGAAGGTTCTTCTTACTTGAACAGAATTGTATTGTTTTCTATGAGCTTTGCATCGAAATTAGAGGATGTGACAGTTGTCATGTTGGAAGAGAGACAGAGAGAGTGAAAGATCTCTTGGTTTATAAGAAATTGATATAGACTGTGAAGCGCTTGTTTGTGCTTATTTGTCCATGCTTTAATGATTATGAAAAATGACCATTAGCCCTACAGATATTACAAATTGCCATCTTTTTATCCTCAGAGAAATGATACTGTTCAATAACTTCACGGTGGTAACATAGATTGTCTCCATACTACACCATTCTCACTGATGCCAATTAAAGGCCGTTTTGTACCATAAATATGAAACCTATCTCAAACAACAAAAATGCTTTAAAACTTTTGATTGAATTATTGAACCGAATGTAAATCACCAACTTCATACGTGTCAGAGCTCGCTTTCTGGTCATTTAGTTATACAACTTAATAGAGGCCACAAAACTTTTTCCTAGTAGCATGTAGCTCTTTTGGAACCTTATCCTGTAAACTTACAACTGTAGTGGGTAAATTGACCATTCACCCTATGCAGAGAGATCAACCAGAAGTGTAGCGCATGCCTAGCAACTTAGCTGGATAGAGGTAAATATAGAGAACCATGTCTCTCAAGCTTTAACACATCCTCCATCTGATGGTATGACAGTGAAGAAGTTCTTTACTTGATTAGACATACCTTTGACACGAGGACAAGAGTGGGAAGTGAAGGAATTTAATGGCAGACTATGGTGAACTGTTAAAGTTTATACAGAATAACCAAAAAATTGGTCATCGTCATCATCACTGGTGCTTCCAACAAAATCACCATGCTGACTTGGAAAAGGCATACACTGACTTGGTGCCAGCGTTGCATCTTCCCCCCTTTTATTGCAATAATAATCATGAATTAGAAAAAGGAAAAACAAATAGCAATTCAGCATTTGCATAATAAGTCAAAGGTAACTGAGTAGGAAGAGATGGAGTTAGAGAACCTCATTTAGACAAAGATAGAGTTGTTTAGTCCAGTTTCTTGTGGACCAAATCACTTCTGGCCATGCATTTCTCTTCGACACTTCGGTTTGTATGATCACTATTTAATTATGTCTGTAACAAACATGATCTTGAATATTAGGCTATCTACAGTTCTACATGTCCTGTTGTAGGTAGTTTAGATTGTTAAAATGATTTCTGTGTTCTTCCTTCCTTCCATTGATAGATCCGAAACTTCATTTGCAATTTTCAGCTCCCAAAACAAGATGAGCTTAAAACGGTTCTCGATAAAGTAAAAGACTTCTTTGGGGATGCCAAAGAATCTTTCGGGAAACTAACAGACTTAAGTTCCGCTAGCACGACAGAGTTAGAAGAGAAGTCTGACGAAAAATCCAAGTGAGTCTTACGTATAGAACTCTAATCTTGCAATCATTGTCATGTGCAAAAGGCATAGCAGAATTGAGTTCTATACTGATGGTTTTCTTCCCGATCAACAGGGTCAAAAGCTGAAGGTGAGAAGGACATCGCTTGGCATGTTGTATCTGCTGTTTTTTCTGTGAGATTGAAAGCTTCATGTGATACAGCACCACCCACTGGCAACATAAAGCGAGGTGTTGTACATGAACGTTCTACTAAACAGTTTTGTTGATAGATCTGTGGCCAGTAAACGGAATGTTTTTACGTTCTTCAGTTGAATTCAGGGCCGACTTCAGTGTTTCTTATCGTTCTTTTGTGCATAAATGAAACGTTACATTCTAGTATTATTGTTGATGCAAAGGATGTCACCCTGCATGTGATGAAACTCATAGAGCATAATATGGAGAAAGTTTTATCTATTAATCCGTATATAATAATACATTGATTACTGGACACCCTGTGTACAACAAAACTATTAACATTCTTCAAGCAGTATGGTAATTAATATCTCTGAGCATCGCCTCCCTTGAAACCTTCCCCCTTAGAAGTTGGTACAAGTATTAGAGCTGATTTCTTTCTAGTGGCCAACCCAAAAATTTCTGTCAAGTCCACGTCATCAGCTCCTACACCGTCAGGCAATCGCCATTCGAAATGATGCAGTAGGCGAGCCAATGCAATCTCTACTGTTGCTAATGCGAAAGAAAAACCTGGGCATCCTCTTCTTCCTCCTCCAAACGGGAGAAATCTGAAATCTTGGCCCTTAAAATCAATATCATTGTACATGAACCTATCCGGATTGTATTCCAGGGGGTTCTCCCATGACTGGGGATCCCGACCTATGGCATAAGTATTGATGAGAACGCGAGTTCTCTTGGATATTTCGTAGCCGTCAAGAACACACTTCTCCATTGATTCTCGGGGGACCAAAAGAGGGACAGGTGGATGCAGTCGCATCGTCTCCTTGATCACAGCCTTTAGGTAATGAAGGTGCTGGAGGTGACTTTCCTCTACCTCCCCGTTGCTGCCTGCAACCTTTTGCACTTCTTCTTGTGCAGTCCTCATAATTCCTGGGTGCCTAGCTAGTTCGGTCATTGTCCATTCGAGTGTTGCAGATGTTGTGTCAGTCCCAGCTACAAACATGTCCTGTTACACAATCAATTCAAATCAGCCACAGTTATATCTGTCTTGATGAGATGCAACGTTAACCCAGTGAAAAAGATGAAAAAGTGGAACGCAGGCATGCTAAGTCAGCTAGTTCGGTTGATGGGAATGGCCTATTCTTACTCCAATTTGTAGCACAAGTTGAGCTAATTTCCATGAGCTTGAAGCCTCAAACCATTGCTCACTACAGACCTACCAATTCGTCTCTAAGAAAACACTATAGAAGCTGGTGCTTCCCTGGTTGAATTCCTTTCTCCCTCTAACTTGTATCTGATATGCTAAGTTCCTTACTGTTGAGTGTTGGCATTTGGGTTGGCGGAATGTGAGCAAAAAGGGAATGTTTCATAAGAATCTATGACGGAGTTTCTCTAAGATGTTTGAACCAGAAGATCATAACCAGAAAATTTTAACCCCACAGGTTGAATGATCACCAGCAGAAAATAAGTGAGAGCACAAGTTTTCTTGTTCTTGGTAGAGCTCTACCATCTACGCATGTTCCTGTTCTTTTCATCCGTGCGGTTAAAATTTCGAAATCTTGAGAGCATTAGTGATCAATTAAAGAGAGGAGTAGATTCAATTACCAGAACAAGAGCTTTGAGATTATCGTCTGTAATGGCCACCTCAAGGTCACCTCGTCGTTGAATCCGAAGCAAAACGTCCACAAAATCCTCTTTACTCTCCTCTCGCTCCTCCTGCTTCATGTGCTCACTTATTATCTCCTCACAAACTGCTCTCAAATCCTCTAAGTTCCTCATCAACCTCCCTTTCATGCCGCTCACGGAGTTGACCCACTCCCACCCGGGAAAGAAGTCACCCACACAAAACCCGGCAAGCAAGGCCTGAGTCTCCGTCAAAACGCCCACCAACTCACTCTTCTTCTGCTCTCCTCCGCCTTCCATAAACCGCTTGCCGAACGCGACTCGGCAGAGCGTGTCATTTGCCAAGCTGAAGAACAGCTCGCTCATGTCAACTTCAGACCCAGAACGAGTTGAAATGGCGTCTACCAAGCGGGTGACTTCTTCGTCGCGCACGAGTCGGAACGAGTTGACTCGTTTTGCACTCAGTAACTCGGTCACGCAGATTTTTCTCGCCTGGCGCCAGTAAGGGCCGTACGGGGAGAAGGTGACGTCGGAGCAGTTGAAGGAGAGGTACCGGGCGGCGAGGAGCTGCGGGCGGCTGGCGAAGACGTGGTCGTGGGACTTGAGGACGAGCTCGGCGAGTCGGGCGGAGGAGACGACCACCGCGTTGACCCGGCCGAGCTGGAGACGGAAGATGGGTCCGAGTCTCCGGCCGAGCTCGGCGAAGGAGTGGTGGGGCATGTCTGAAAGGAGGTGGAGGTGGCCGATTATCGGAAGCCTTGCGGGAGACGGTGGGGCGGTGACGTGCTGTGACTCGGTAGAAGTCTGTCGTCGCAGGAGCAATAAGTACAGGAGAAAGGTGGCCATGGTTATGAATAACATGCAGAGGGCTTGACGGGTAAATTCGTCCATCGTTGCTGCTTCTTCGGTCTCTATTTCTTCTTCATCTTCTTCTTCTTCTTCAAACATGCACTCATTTATATGACTCTCAACAATGGAGTTTGACAGTTTTGTAAGGTGTGAAGAATCAGAGAGAGTGAGTAATAGACTTTTTTTTTGTTTAAGCTTACTTATTAAGAGCAAAGAGTTAAAACAGTGACGAAAGGCACTCGTGACACGATTTGCCCTGTTGACACTTGTTTTAATTGCTACGTACGTACATGACTTGTATAACGCACCCTCTCAAATACAGTAAGCGCGTAATTTGTTAATGATGATACGAGTTCGAGACAAATCCAATTGGGGAGAGACTATATGAGCATTGTAATAATATTTGATGATATTCGTGAATTTATCATAATAAATTATTAAAAAGTTTTGAACAAGAATTTTTAGCAATTAGTCGAAGGATTCATGAGTAACTCGCGAATATTGCCATTGCCAAATTAATGAAATTTTATTGCAATATTTTTGAATATATCGCGAATTAAAGTTATTTTTTTCCCCTTGAAAAATGTTAGTATCATGGCTTTCTTTCGTTGGGATTCGGACCGGGATGACTCACAATTAACACAATTTTGTACCAGCATATTACGTTTCTTTAAATTAAGCATGACACTACCAATACATTCTTTTTTGAATCACCCCTCAATTAAAAGAGTAGAAAATTCTTACACTTTGTCAATTCAATTACGAAATTTACATATTTCATATATGGATTATTTGCACAAAAAACCCTATAGTTTGAAGGTTTTTCTGAAATATTTCGGACTCAATGATGACGTTCTCCAAACAATTTTTAAATATATATTATTGTCCCTGCCGAATAATTCTCAAAGGCAAGCTAGAAAAAGTGCATTGGCCTGTGTATAGCATTAATGTGGTCCAAGAAGGGCTTGAGAGAATTCACAATGCCTTCACTGATCGTATTATCAGAAAGCAAGAGCACTTACCCCATTCCAGCTGATAATTAAGGAGGGAGATCGAAGCATATGAATAGCTAAGAGTCTACTAATTACCCAGTAATGCAAAAAACAAGTAGCCTTCCTGATCCAGATGCAAAGAGTCGATCGATCGATGATGCATGTGAGGCTCGAGCTAGTTCTAATGGTAACGCGGTAATATTTTAAGAACCTACAAATATAACAAAAAGAATATCTAACACGAAGGGAAACAACTGGGATGGATAAACTGCAGCACCTTATACATAATCTAAAACACAAATGGAAATTCATAATACAAAAGGAAGCACATCCATGGTAATCTAGGCCATTCCTGATGTACTAGTGTCTTGGCAGTACACGCAAAATTTGCAAGTCATTTTCATACTCTAAGTCACTTTAGTCTCTATAAGTTGGCGGATTGGGCTTCTTTCAACGTGCCTTCTTCTACTCTCTATGGGCCTATGGCTATGAGGTAGATCTAGCCCTTTTTTCAACTTATTAAAGGGAATAAGTAATCTCAATTTGCCGCTAAAATCATTTTCCCTTCGCAAAATTAGATTTGGATGAGAATAAATTTTCGTGCGCTAACATGAACATCGATGGATAATGCTGATTGTTGCGAACGTCGATGCATAAGATGTAGAAAACTAAAGCATTTACTTGCAAAACTGCAATGTAAAAACTTTTGGTGTTTTTTTTTTAATTACAATACTAACCGTAATGTTCACTTTGAACACATTAAACTGAACAACTAAAGTTGAGTAGAGCCTACTTATGACCCTAAATTCCTCTATTAAAAGGAGTTACTTCCCTCTAAATGTCACGTCATCGTTTAACGCGTACTTGTAGTATGCTCGTCATACGCGCTAACATTTCTGTTTTTACCAGAAAGATACGTCAAATGGATAGACAATGTACCATTCAGCTTTCAAACCGTGATAAAAATGTTCGATTTCAAGACCAGGTACGACCTATATTACCGTTTCGAGGAGTGGGACGTAGCGCCCTGGACCCTGGCCACGCGCCCTAGCCACTTTTTTTTTTTTCTTTCAGGCATTCCTTCCTTTTCTTTCTTTCTTTTTTTTGGATTGAAAGGCATTCTTTTCGAAGGGTATAACTTCGATTCCGGAGGAGTGCTTAACAGACAAGCCACCCCAATTCAGAAAGCTAGCTCAGAGATCTACGACTCTTGCCACAGGAGTTATCCACACCACTAGCTACAATGCATTGCACGTACAAAATTTCAGAATTATACGGCCTACTAAGAAGTTTCTTCAAGGAACACGCTAGCAAAAGCCACTAATCTCAATTACAAAGAAGGACTTGCCCCCCTCAGATGAAACTGGACAACTAAAAGGGGACCAAGGAATCTTCTGAATTCACATCTCTTACTTTTCAAAAAGAAACACATAGAATGAGGACTTTGTGAGCAAATAAAAAACATGTAGATGACAAGAACTCACGTCTGTTTCTCCCTTTCTTTCTTCCTAGAAAAAGCTTGGGAAGAACTTTTGTTTACTCTAATGATAATGGCTAATAATCTATGAGCAATGATTGCATAATGTCCATTAGTTATGAAGATTGATGCTTTTCTTACCCAATCATGAAGTGCGTATAAACAATAGTTCTTTGATCTAAGCATGAACTGTCAGAATCTTTGCCTGTTTTTTCATAAGCACCCTTGGGCTGCAGCACCTGCATTTCCCAGCTCTCAGGAGTTCTTTATATACATCATCTCCATTAGAGATGCATTTATGCTTGCTTGTGCTTAGTTTTCAATTCGAGTAGATGGGAAGACAGCCTTGTTTTGAGAAGAGTGGACTTAATAGAGGTCCATGGACTATTGAAGAAGATCATAAGCTTATGACCTTCATCCTTAGCAATGGCATACAATGCTGGCGAACTGTTCCAAAACTTGCAGGTATTTTCAGATGAACTACTCCTCTTGCATGTCATAACCTGATGATATCTCAAAGCACCAAAAACGAATACAAATGTTCTGCATATTGTGAAATGCTTGAAGCGCAAACATAGATATGTTAACGTTCGCTGCCATAGACTCACAAAGCCTTACATGAAACTTGCGATTTATCAATTTGGGAGATTTTGTAGGTTTACATCGATGTGGAAAGAGTTGTAGATTAAGATGGATTAATTCTCTGAGGCCAGACCTCAAGAGAGGAGCATTAACAGAAGCTGAAGAAGAAATGATCATCCAACTTCATTCTCGTCTAGGTAACAGGTACAACATTACACGAATTTTAGATGAATATGCTAGCATAGAAAAAAATGTTGCTTGGCAGATCGTTCTAATTTCTGTAGTGTACCTAAATGATTAATAGGTGGTCCAAGATTGCTGCACACTTTCCTGGCCGTACAGACAATGAAATCAAGAACCACTGGAATACAAGAATCAAGAAGAAGTTACAAGTCCTCGGCTCAAACCATACAAGTCACACACCCCTTCAGCAATATGAAGATTGTAAAGTGAAGAAAGGGGGAGGAACTATGAAGCCTGAGTCTGCAACAGAACAAGGGGAAATAGAGCTTGAATTGCAGGGTACTCAGATTGATGAGAGATTCAACTATGGCTTTCATGAGGGAAGGAATATGGGACCCTTGGAGATCCAAAAGGCAGACCATACAACTACATCATTCTCTGAGGAAATGGATAAGCGTCCACCTGAAGATTTTCTCCAGCAATGGATCGATAGCCCTCTTCCATGGGAATTTTTTAGCAATCTAAAAGAAGATACATGAATAAAGGACTAGCCAAGAGCACGTGTTCGACGTAAGAAGGCTAAATGTACGCAACCTTACTCTTGCTATTGCGTTTAGAACCCGCGATGTCACGCACTGTTAATCCAAAATTTCCAACTGCACTCGGTCTTTCAATTGTAATCTTGGCTTACGGTACATGAGTTTGTTGTGTTGGTATGAAAGTCGCTATATGCAACGTGTTATGTTTACTGTCGGCTTGTATTCAAGTTAGACATCGAGAAGACCTGCAACCTGGGGAAAGATGGTTTTTAAGGACTAAAATTCTGGTACAATGGGGTAAGATCAGAATGTATTATGTATTCCATTACAAAGACAATGTACCAACTGTGAATTTATTTAGCTTATTAATGGTTTTGGGATGGACAAATAATTCTTTGATCGCCAGTTATATCATTGGGCAGCCATTAGATGAAAAATGAATCGTGAAAGAGCAATACATTCGCCGCAGGACCTCTACACGGCTACTAGTGGGGGCGGTTGTCGAAAAGGAGAAAGAAATCAATTTGATTTTGTTTGGATTGAAGTGATTCCTTTCATTTGGAAAAGTTTTGCTGTTATTCCGGATAGTAAGAAGATAGCTACATCCCTTGAGGCAGAAAGACATTTTCCGACCATTAATTATTGCGATCTTTCTATAATCCGAGTAGCAGTTAAATTTCTTTTATTTATGGTGATAGTGTGGTTGAACCAAATTACAACTAGGAAATAAATGCAAATAAACATATTAGAGAAAGGTAGGAGCAACTTTCCTAAAATATCATTTCTTGTTTACTTTTAGTATCAGTTTGATGGGCTAAAAGGCAGGGGCGGATATCATGTAGCAACTTTCCTAAAATATCGTTGCACTGGGTGGATATCTCTTAAGTGTATCCACTGGGTTTATCTAGTAATATTCACTCAAATTAACGGTTTTTTCTATGTTCCAAAAATTAATAATTTTATAAGCGTGTTTGGTCCAGCGATTGCGCAACCGGATCTGCAATAATTTCGTAAATATTTCTTCTAAAAGGGCTAAACTTGAATGCAAATTTTAGTTTCAAGAAATATCTGAGGCCAATGGATTGATTTTTGCTAAAGAATTTAGGCAATAATACTCTGAATATTCCAAAGCAAAAAAGGGCCAACTTCTTGTACTATCCAGAAGCATCTATGCTATCTGCAGGATGTGAACTGTGAAGGACTTTCTAGAGTCATCCACAAGAAACATGGACACCCAGATTTCTCCTTCTGCAAAATGAATCTCCAGTCTTACCCTTTATATATATGAGCATGAACATAACAGTAGCATCACTTTCCTTACTAGATTTGGCTTTGATCCCTTGTATTACGAGCAACCAAAGGTAAAAGAGAAGATGTCTCACTGTCTTCCCAATGTCCCCATCTGCCGACCCCTGTCTTACCAAAGATGTAACACTACTTCCAACTCCCTATGTTCAGTGCTCCCAAACTGTTTGAGCCCAATTGGTCGTAGAAATAGCAGCAGCAGCAGCAGCAGAATCAAAGCTGTAGCAGGAGATGGCAGAGACAATCTTGACCATCTGCAGAGAACAAACAAGCAACAACCTCCACAACCCAAGAAGAGACCTGCGCCTGCCCAAGTAGCCCCTATAGGTAAGGAATTTGGACCAATAGAGGGTAACTTTCCTTTTTTGGGATATGTACCAAAAATGTTAACCAGTTTTATTGGATTACATTACTTCTAGCTAGATTGTGCAGGCGATTGATATACAGATTTGTGCTTAGAATTAATGTGTAGGATCCTTAGATGAATTCTCAAATAATAGGATCTGATATATGAATTGAATTGTATCTATGCAGGACTGTGGGATAGATTTCCAACGGCACGGACAGTGCAGCAAATGATGGAAACCATGGAGAGGATCATGGAGGACCCAGTTACCTACAGCGGTGGCTGGCCATCTGCCTTGCCCACCCAAAACAATGGGTACAGCAGGGGAAGAACGCCATGGGAGATAAAGGAAGGTGAAGGAGAGTACAAGATGAGGTTTGACATGCCTGGTATGACCAAAGATGATGTCAAAATCTATGTAGAGGAGAAAATGCTGGTTGTGAAAGCTGAGAAAGTGCCCAAGAAGAGGAGTGAAAATGGTGGCCAAGATGATGAGGAAGAGTGGCCTGCTAAGAGCTATGGCAAGTACAGCTGCAGGATTGCTTTGCCCGAGAATGTTGAGTTTGAGAAGATCGTAGCTGAGGTCAAAGATGGGGTCTTGTACATCACCATCCCAAAGGCTAGTCCCACTTCCAAGATTTTGGACATCAATGTCCGATAACTACTGCTTGCTAGGGTGAAACCATTTTCGTATGTTCCGTTACTCACCAGTTTATGATCTTGTTCTTCTTTGATTCCACTTCACTGTAATGCGTTTGCTCTGATACCAATTTAAGGAGTCCACAGCTCCCTCAGAACTTGAGGAATCTTTGATTCAATACTGGCTCCTGAGGTAGATAAAGGGACTCAACATGTGGTGATTTGTTCCCAGCAATAAAGGGTCTGTCTCCATGGAAGATAAATGAATAAAATCTCTGGATTAACACGAAAAGAAGGCGTGTATTACGTTTTTCTGGGGCAGTCTTCTGTCTAGTTCTGGATGATACTAGATAGACCTATATTTTCAGGTGGCAATAGTTTTGGACTGTTTTTTGAGAGAATTGATTTGGACTGTAGCACTTGGTAATTGTACGTAGCGGCTCAAAATGGTCCAAAGTAATTTAATCAATTTAGCTACTCGCATATGTTGGTTTTGATATAGAACTGTGAAACACATGTAATAAGGGAATATAAGGAAGTGTAATTTTGCCTCCACCTATGTATATTATATATAAGGAATCGTAATTCGCTACAGTAATTTGTTCGATGAAATCATTTTTCCTTAAAAGGTTGTTTTGCTTAGTGCATCTACAAAATAATTTAACGAAGAGAATTCTTGACCACACTTTTTTAAAGAAATAAATGTTAAAAAATTATTTACCGTTTAAAATTCTACCTTTCCTTCTCCCTCCCTTTCCTTCTCTTAAAGAATAAAATTATTCCCCCGCCCCCCAACCCAAACACCCACACATATAAGCCCCACACCTTTCCCTCTTGTGATGCCTAAAGAGCAAAAATAACGGAGTATATATATATATATATATATATATATATGGAGCACATACATCGTATATGGATATAAACAAGAGTAATGTTTGAGGTGATATTATTATTATTATTATTTACATTAAAATAACGTAACTGAATTATGTTTTTTTTACTTGTTTTAAAAGAAATGTATATTTGACGTTCGTAATTTTAATCAGTTCAATGTTTGGAAATATTTTTAGTGGGCTTCTCGATTGAAAAAATATTTGATTGTACAGCTGAAAATAAAAGCAAATAGAGATATTAAAATAATGAATCTACGTCTTTATTTTTGTAATATGTTAAATTGGTTTATTATTAAGATTTGTTATTTTCAAGACTAGGTGCTTTGCATTTCATCAATAAGAAATATAAAACATTCGGTCTTCAACTGTAATAATGGAATATATTTTCAACTCAAATTGACACTATATTTAAGCCTTATTTTTTGACACTATATTTAAGCCTTATTTTTTTATGTACATTTAACCCTTTTTCAATTTTTTTCTGTTTTAGTTTTTTTAACAATTTTTTGTCTCTTAATTGATTTTTCACATACTTCAGTTTCTTTATTTTGTATTTGTTTTTCAATTGGTTACTTATTTGCTAACTAAAAATGCAAAAAAAAAAAGAATTAAATTATTCTGTTTTTCTTTCTTATCACACTTTTTATTTTTCAATTATAGAATAGATTCATTACTCAATGTTCTTTTAATTTCATTAAAATTTAAAAGGGAGTAATAAAAGAAGGGTAAGAATGTAATTGACGTAATTAACGGAAAAAATAATCGTTCAAAAATAATTTACAACATTCATACTTTTATAGATAATGTGTGTGTGTGTGTAATACACACATACACATACATATATATATATATATATATATATATATATATATATATATATATATATATATTAGAATCGCACATTTGGTTTTTCAATATATAAATGTAGGTTTAAATTAAATTTATGACCTAATGTTCATTTAACGCATTACAAAAAAAACTAATTAAGGAAGGACAGGGTTGTCATTGCAATAATTTGGAATAACTAACGGAGGGCAAAACTGAAAATGATTATAAAATTAGTAATTAATAATAATATTTATGAAAGGGTAGGAGTTATTACGAAGGGCAAAAATAAAATAAAATAATTTACAAGATTCATACTTTTATAGGTATAGATAGAAATAGATATAGATATACTAGTATAGAGCACGTGAATATATAGTCAAGAATAATGTTTAAAGTGATATTATTATCTTTTATGATATCAAAATAATATAATTCAATTATGTTCTTATTTTTGTTGTGACTTATTTTTATAAAAATGTATATTTGAAGTTTGTAATTATAAACAGTTCAATGTTTCGAAATATTCTTTGTAGGCTTCAGGATTGAAGACATGTTTGATGGTGCTGCTAAAAAAATGGAGAAATTAAAAGAATGAATTTATATCTTTATTTTTATAATCTATTAAATTGATTTATGATTAAGATTTGTAATTTTCAAGATCATGTACTTTATATTTCATCAATAAGAAATGTAAAACACCCGGTCTTTAACTGCAATAACTGAATATATTTTCAGTTCAAATTGACACCATATTTAAGCTTTATTTTTTATGCATATTTAACCTTTTTTCGATTTTTATTTCAATAATTTTTTGTTTCTTAATTGATTTTTCACGTATTTCAGTATTTTGTTTTTCAATTTTTCAATTGGTTAATTATTTGTTAGCCTAAAAATGTAAGGAGAAAAATTACAGTTCTCATTAATCAGTTCAATATCTAATGCTTATTTCATTTTAATCAAATTAAAAAGAAAACAATAAAGGGATTTCTTTGTCTATTTTTCTTTCTCATCACACTTTTCATTTTTCAATGTATAGAATAGATTCATTACCCAATGCTCTTTTAATTTCATCAAAATTTATAAGAGAGTAATAAAAGAACGGTAAGAATGTAATTGACGTAATTAACAAATGACATAATAATTTACACATGATTTATAGCATTCATACTTTTATAGGTAGTACACACACACACATAAATATATTTTTACAACTACACGGTTTGTTTCCCAATGTGTAAATGTGAGTTTGGATTAAGGCTCTGTTTGAATTCTTCTTTTTTTCACGTTTTCTCCAGTTTTGTAAACTAGAGAAAATAAATACATTTGACAACAGTTTTCATTTTTTTTCTTCAGTTTTGAAAACCAGTTTTAAAAACTCTCATTTGGAGTTTTGGGTTTTCAGTTCTGGTTTTTATTTTGAGACATCACCTTCCACCACCACAACCACCGCCCACTGCCTGCCACCACCGCCGGCAGCCACTGCGATGCCCCACCACTGCCACAGCAAACTATCACCAAAGAAAAAATTTAAAAAAAAACTGGTAATCAAATACCCATTTATTTTTGTTAAAAAAAACTAAACTGATTTTTGTCTTTTTTAGAAACAGAAAAATAAAATTGAAAGTATTTTCAAACGCTACCTAAATTTATGACATATTGTTTATTAAATGTATTACCAAAAAATTAATTAGAGAATAGTAGGGTTGTCATTAGAATAACTAACGGAGGGCAAAATCGAGATTGATTACAAAATTAGTAATTAATAATAGTATTTATGAAATGGTGAGATTGTTATTGCAGTGATTAATGAAGGGTAAAAATAGAATAAAATAACTTACAAGATTCATACTTTTATATGTAGTGTGTATATAGAACAAATGATAGACCTAATTGATCCGTTGATAGTGCTAGCAAAATAGGAGAAGTTGCAAGAGCAATCTGGCCGTCCACTAGCGATCTGTGAATTTTTTTTATAATTTTTTTAAAGTCTGTCCGCTACATAATGTAGCGGACGATTTTTTGACAAAAATATCCTGCAGTTTTAAAAAATACTCTTCCGCTACATTATGTAGCGGATAAATCTTTTTAGCTTTTTCTCTTTCTCTCTCCTTTCCCTCATTAATGTTCTGAGATTCTCTCATTTCTATCATCCGCTACATTATGTAGTGGATAACTCTTTTTAGCTCTCTCTCTCTCTCTCTCTCTCTCATTTTCTTCATTAATGTTATGACATTCTTTCCTTTCTCTCTCCTCTCTCTCATCATTTTTTCTCTCTATCTCTCTCCTTCTAATTTTCTGACTCTCTCTCTCTCTCTCATTTCTCTTCTTCTCCTTCTTCAAAAGTAGAACCCATAATCAAACAAATGACACATTCTAATCCGTCTTTGAAATGCTCTCGGGAGAACGCTAAAATGGGTATGGATTTAAGGACAGAGGGATCCAGGCCACGACGGAGGACGGTGGCGGCGGATAGTTTTTGGTGGTCAAGGGAGAAATTGAAGCGGCGGTGGCGCTGTACGGTGTCGTCTTGGCGGTGTCACCAGAACCACTTGGCGTAGAGATGGAGAAAGAAGACAAAAATCACCACCACAAAGAGGACTATGATGGCCACCATCATGATTTTGCCTGTTAAGGCTACCACCGATGAGTCATCCAATTTCTGACTCACGTTTGATGAGTCACCGAAACCCATGTCTCGCACAACTTTGAAGCAAACCTCGAGGCTTGGCAGAAAACCCAACAAGGTATCTTCTCGTAAGACAGCAAATTTAGAATTTTTGCTAGAATTCATGGAAGATCTTGAGGTTTAACGAAAGCTCCAGAAAGGTTTTCTTCTTGAGCAGTGCTACCGATATGGGAGATCTCCAAGAATATTCACGAAAAATCTTAAGGTTCAATAAAGTACCAACTATAGAATTCTGCAAAGATTGCAGGGAAATCTCGAGGCTTAATGAAAACCCTGGAATTGTTTCTGTTCTTTGTGAGGTTCCAAAATCCAAGTATTCCAAGAAAACAAGTTGGGGGTTTATGGATTGGTGCAAGTTATAAGGAAAAGTAGGAGGAGGAAGAGAAGATGAAGTTTGGCAATGAGATTCAAACTGAATTTTGGTCTTTTTAAAAACGTGGAGATGCAGTTAAGGATTGGAGAAAGTTCTACTTTTGAGGAAAGAGGAGAAGAGAAAGGAGAGAGAGAGAGGGGGAGAGAGAGAGTCGGAAAATTAATAAGAGGAGAGGGAAAGAGAAAAAAAAGGATGAGAAAGAAAGGGGGAGAAAGAGAGAGTCATAACATTAATGAGAGGAAAGGAGAGAGAAAGAGAAAAAAGTAAAAAAAAGACTTGTCCGTTACATAATGTAGCGGATGAGAGAAAGAAGAGAATGTTATAACATTAATGAGGGAAAGGAGAGAGAAAGAGAAAAAGCTAAAAAGATTTGTCCGCTACATAATATAGCGAACGAGTATTTTTTAAACTATATATATATATATATATATATATATATATATATATATATATATATATATATATATATATGGGAGCTGATCAGTTGATAGCGCTAGCAAAATAGGATAAATTGCTAGCGCGATCTGGCTGTCCATGCGCGATCTGTGGACGGTCCAGATCTTTTTTTTTTACATTTTTTTTAGCCCGTCTGCCACATTATGTAGCGGACGGTATTTTGACAAAAATACCCTTAAACTTAAAAATAGCCCGTCCGCTACATTATGTAGCGGACGGACTTTTCTATCATTTTTTTTTCTCTCTCTCATTAATGCTCTGACTTTCTCTCTCTCTCTCTCTCTCCCCTTTTTCTCATCCGCTACATTACATTGCGGACAAGTTTTCTAACATTTCTCTCTCTCTCTCTCTCTCTCTCTTTCTCTTGGCATTAACTCGTTCGGGTAGTTTTGGAAACTCATTCGAGAACTCGTAGGAAAGAACGATTTCATTGTATCTTCAATACTTTCTTCATCAAAACTACCACTTGAGTTTTCACCCATTTGCTTAGGTAGCTAAAATTCATACCCACAAGAGGAAGGAGGCAACTGTGTTGGCTCTGGCCCCAGTGCAATGGAAGATTCAACCTCTATAAATAGAGGTCTTAAGAATTTATTTGGGGATGGACTTCAACATTTTTCAATTTCTCACTTTAGAACCCTAGAGAGAAAAACATACGAGACCTTGACTCTGGACCTAAGCAGCAGACCGTGACTGTCGTCGTATATGCATATCACACCATCGCCCTCGCAGAACTGCCACCCTCAGGCTCTGTCTAGAAAGGCCTTGGTCTCTGCCTTGCTCTATCCTTGATGTGTCCCACATCACTATAATTGGCATCTGACTCAGACTGCATTCTTTGTGGCACCTCCACATCAACTGCGAACCCACTTTCCTTGGCATCAACACTTTACTTTTGACAATCCTTTTTAGGTTAATTTTTGAACTTTTGTTAATATCACTTTACTATAATTCAAACTTCTTCTTAATTTTACTTCCTAGATGTATATATATATATATATATATATATATATATATATATATATATATATATATATATATATATATATATATATGTCATCAAAACATATTATAAGAAATTATCTCTAAACATTTTTTTTACTTTTATTATTGTACAATCAATCTTGTAGTATTTCGTGAGAGTTAGATATTTCACTCATTACAATATCAGTGTACCTTCGATGACAAGGTATAATATGAAAAAGTCATGATTTTCTTTAGCGGTAACTTGTTTAGCGGTAACTTGATGTGACGAAAGAAATAAGTATGATAAATTCTAAAAAAATATTGGTGATAATTGGCATGAAAATTTTGGGTTTGAAAGTAGGACGATGTTTAATTAACTTTTCATATTTTGAGTATTTGATCAGCAGTTAACAACTGATTTATTATTATAGTTTAATTATAATAGTTATATTGATTAATTATAGTTGTGTTTTTCACCAAGATTCATAATATTTTTCTTTCAAATTACTATATAACGTGCAAAGCACATGATCCTTACGAGAGAGAGTGTGTGTGTGGTTCTATCATTTTATGTAAGATGCATAAACAACAGATAATAGAATTCATGAAAATAATTGTTATTTTTTGAAAGTATGTTCTGAAAAACTTTTTTTATGAAGCATTTTTTGTGAACAAATAGGGCTTAAGAGACTAACACTAAGGGAGATGCAAAGTTCGCCCATCCGGTTTTATAAATTTTGCAAATCTAAAACACTAAGGAATAGTGAAGGGCAAACATTTATCGAGATTGTAATATGAGAAGACATGTTCCGACCTAACTCAGGTTGCCTTAATAGCATTGTTTCATTGTCATATTGTTCCATCTTTGATTAAATGTTATCAGCTACATCCCATCTAGATTCAACTAGATTTCGATTCAATCCATATCGATTTGTCTATCTTTAATTCTTTTTATTTTAAGTTAGTCATATTTCCATAAGAAAACAATTATTTTCTTTTACTCCATTGGTGTTGGCATTGTCGATGATTGCTGGTAACAGTCGAAGGTAGTTGTCAAAGCTAGCTAGTCAGTACTAGTAGTGACTGGAGGTAGCAGTTGAAGTTGTTCCCGTAACGATGGTCGAAAGTGGTTGTGGGCGGTGACCGAAGGCGGCTCCCGTCCAAATAGTGGCTAATTTAGTTTATGTCAAATTTCTTTTACTCAATCCAAGTACAGGCCACTCTATGGAGATTAGTAGTAGCCGTTTTAATGTCTGTAAATTATGACCCTACCCCTCCCCCCACCCCACCCCACCCCACCACACAAAATCCCAACCCCCCTTCCCTTTAAAGTTTTCAAATTCAAATCAACAAATAATACTTTAATCCCAACAAACTAATGGAAAACTAGACGTTGGTTCATTGGCGCCTCTCTAACAAGGCCATTTGTCCAAACGCGACAAACATCATAACGCATATATAGACAGAGACGCCCCAAAATCTTCCCTTTTTTCTTCACATTCTGGACCCAAAATAGCTTTGGGTTCCTATTTTGGGTCCAATTCGAAATTGAAAAGTGGGTGACAGAAAGTATGAAATAACTGCTGCTTTTACAGGAGCCAAAGACTCTACGGTTTATTTAGGTGTTTTCAACTCTCTCTGAAGATTGAGAAAACATGGGAGAATCACCTGGGTGTCTAACGAGATCATTCTCTCAGCCTTCGCCTTCTCGTGGACTCAAAGAGGTCAGTTCAATTCATCCTGTTGAAAGCCTATTATGGGTTTCCATTTGTAATCAAATTCACCAATTGGGTTTTGATTTTTGTGCATTGTCTTTCGCGTGTGATCACCATTGGGTTTTACTTGGGTTTCTTACATTTTGATATTTGATGGGGTGCTTGGTCTTCTGTTTTGGAGACAAATGTTCTCTTACTTTCTTGTTATCGTTTCTTGATTTTCTCTTAATCTTGGCCAAAATGTCCAATAACTGCAACAAGCAGCTTAGTTTGGGTTTTCATGTCATGGCTCTCTATATTTTTCCCATAGTTGGTAATCTGTGAAATTGTCTTTCTAGTTTCGCACTAGCTATATGCCTGTTATGTGGCTTGTGTTTGGTTAATTGTTAGTTGCCTTTCCTTAACAAGCATGTTTATGGGTTTTCTTGAGATAGCTGAAAAGTGAAGGGGAAAAATCTTGTGGCAGGGAGATCCGCTTCGTGCCTTAACAACATCGATTTCGTTTGGGAGGTTCATGACAGAACCATTGGACTGGGAGAAATGGTCATCCTTCAATCACAACCGATACTTGGAAGAAGTTGAGAAATATTCCAAGCCTGGTTCTGTTGCTGCGAAGAAGGCTTACTTTGAGGCGCATTACAAGGAAATTGCTGCCAAGAAAGCTGCAGCATTACTTGGGGAAGACAATGAGGCTGCTCAAAATTCCCCTGGACTAGATGATGCTCATGAGACTTGCAATGGGACGCCCGTGGATGTTGGGTTGGCAAGGTCAAACACCTATGTGGTTATTGATGAGACGCAGGGAAAAGAGGCCCCCAGGGCTGACCTAGTTTTCACTGTTGATGCAAGTAGTTGCACTCTCAACTTTGAGAAAAATGAAATGGGTACATCCAAGATTGAGGGATCTGAATCATTATCAGACGAGCCTGCTTCTGCAGTGGATCTTATTCAAGTTGGATTCCCAAGCCAGCTAGAAATGGTCGAAAACCGTAGTAAAGTTATGTCCACCCAAGAAGAGAACATTGGCATCAAGGTATACTTGTTATACTAGTCTCTCTGACCCAAAATTTAGTCCCTTTAACTTCCTACCTAGTAAGATATAATTTGATCAGATGAGCACTAAGATACGCTCAATTAGTAATTAGAAACTAAATCAGTATCATGTGAAAAGTCATCCTAGGATAATAGCAATAGATAAGGTCATTTGATTTTCTTTGGAACTACCTAGCAATCAGCTAAAACATCTAGAGACTTGACTTTGGGACAGAGAGTATTTCTGTATCATGCCGGATTCCCTCTTTTTCACTCTCTGCCCTGCCATTTTTTCTACTTCTCAGAATGCTGCTAACGTGGGGACTTCAGTGAACAAGAAAAAGTCTGCAGTTTCTTCTTCAAAGTCTTCAATTTACACCGGAGCATCTAAGCTCCAGGCTCCTGTCAAATTAGCAGCCCCCATTCATCCCAGGAAGGAAGACAGTATCACTCCGAAGTGTAACAAGACTGAAAGGGAATCATTTATCGAGAAAAAGAGAGCAACATCTGAAGTCCTTCACATGTCAATCAATTCCGCTTCTCATGTTAGTGAAAGCATTAAAAGTTCTCCAGTTATGCTGAAGATTGGAAACTCGAGAATTGCTAAAACCATAGCCGGCACACATAAAGAGAGCTTGGTTCAACGAACTCCAGCTAGGGTGCGTACTTCCCTTGTTTCGACATACCCAATTGCCCCAATATTACACTGTTTTGAATTATCCTTGATGGCAAATTGAGTGATTCTCCTTTACAAAGTGCAGGCATCTATAAATGGGACAGGAAAGCACATTTCAGTAACCCCTCAATCAGTTCATAGAAGGTATTTTGCTCCGTAAAAGTCCAACAGCATCCTGAGATCCTCAATATTGAACATATAACGTCGTCAGTCGTGCTACTTTCCGCTGTTACATAATTGAGAACTCTTGGATTTCATGATTACAGGTCAAAAACTCTACTTGATCGTCCCGTTTCTGGAAGCAGAACAGTGGTTGGGAAGTCGCAATCCCTATTTTTGGAGTAAGAACCACTCTGTTTATGGTTCAAGTTATGTCTATGCTGTGGTTCGTAGACTTTTTTTTAATCATATATGAGTACTTCTCACCGTAGACAAGTACCCAAAAAAAAAAAAAAAGGCTGTAGGTCTGGGGAAAGGTTCTAAAAGGTTTTCCTATAATTTTTTTTAAGCATGAGAAGACTGGCGGTTGGCATAAGATTGACTGAAGGGAATGATCCTATCCCATGATCAACTAAGATAAATAGATGTGTCTATTGTATCAAATAAGTGTGCAATATCCCGTAGTATTGAAACCTTACCTCCTCCAGCAGCCTAATGAAGATCTCCTGATGTTAGAATTAATCATAATTTACGCTAGCAATACCTTGAAAAGATATCTTAAATAATCCTGAAACTGAGTGGCAGCCATTCAGAATCTCCAAATGCATGCAGGAAAAAAGCACAATCACCTAGTGTGAGCTCCTCTTTTACCTTCAGAAGTGAAGAAAGAGCAGCAAAACGCAAGGAGGCAAGTCAAGATCCAGTAGCATTCTATACATTCCATTTATTTTGTGTCATTTTTCCCCATAATGCTGAGGCTTTTATGTACCTTATTTTTCAGAAGCTAGAGGAGAAGCTCAATGCTAGAGATGCAGAAAAAGTTCAGTTGCAAGAAAAATCTAAGGTTTCTTTGTGACCTAAAATATAGATTTCATCTGATGTGTTGGAAAGAACAAATGCATGTTGATAAAATGCAAGAAAAATCTAAGGTTTCTTTGTGACCTCCAAGAAGTTTATTTGTGGGGGCAGACTCTTCGATTGAAGACACAAGTTGCCCGAGTTTTAGCAGAAAAGATTTTTGCATTTCTTAAAGTATTTTTGTTAGACCAGTTGGAATAAGCGTACTAAATTTTCTTTTTATGCAGGAGAGAGCAGAAAAGATGCCCCAGAACACGGGCCTTAAAGCTAAACCAAAAGAAAGTTTTCATCACGACATTAAATCACTGAGTCATCTAATGAAGAAGGTATTTCTCTGATAGTGTAATATTTATGCTATGATTTAACGTAGAGGTACTTGGTGCAAAGTACTCAAAAACTTGGCTTTTGTCGTTGGTAACTGAACTGGGCTTATCATGTAAGACAAATGAATGAGTTTGTGTCCATTTCTCTTAAAGAAACTAAAATTATCTGGTTTCTCTTATAACTTTTCCTTTCCTTTAAAGCAGTTGTTTACGTGATTTTCTGTAGGTCCCGCCTACGGTACCTTACTCTCCAGAACTTGGAAGGAAGCCAACTTCAAGCATAATCCAGGATTCTGGTTCTCGACCACCATGGAGGCCTTCTCTAAAGCCTGATGGCTCCAAGCATGCTACAGAAAAGAAGAAAAGCCCCATGACTCATTCTATCAGTTCACTACCTAAGAAGAACATGCTGGAAAATGCTTCCCCCAATATTCCTCTTTCCAAGTGCAGGAGATAGTGATATTTGTCCCAAGTATGTGAGATTTGTCCAAGTATATTCATAGAGGACAGTTTTGAGATATTGATTTGCGTCTGCTGTTGTTAGTTTGGAGTCGGAGCTGCCCTTCCCACTACATATCAAGAATATAGAAATATTTTGAGATGGAACAAGGGTCAACATAGGGAACATGTTAGTAAATTCTTAGGTTGTGATAGCTGCTTCCAACTTTAATTGGAGGCAAGTAGTAGTCTTCTTGTTACGGAGATAAGATGTGTTTATTAGATGGAGCATTAGGATCCAAATATTCTGTTGCACAATCAAGTGAAATCTGTCAAGAGCCTCAGTTTATGCTACTTTTGTTTGTAATCTATAGCATATGCAGGCAGAAGTGAAGTTTTGGATTTGGTCCTAATAAAGTGGTTATTATGTTAACAATAAAGATCTTTCTTTCCTTTCTATCAAATTGAGTGCTCCTAGTTGGCCGTGATATGAACTTCAAAAGGAAGCAGATGAAGATGTTTCTTTCTTTTACTTTCCAGTGTTGTAGCTTTAATCTAACTCAGCTGGAATATTAGGTGTCCTTGCAGTCACACAAGCAACTACATATTAATGGTCAAGTGGAGTGAGCCGGATGAATTACTTAGCAAATAAAGCTTTTAGGAAGATATGCAACGGATAGCGTTCTCATTAAGTTAAAGTGTTTGTCATGACTATTTTTACATATTTATATCTATATCTATACGTATATAAAAGCACGTATGAGTTTAAATGACTAATATTTTATTTCCTTAAATTACCCTTTTCAAATTGATATTTTCATAAAAGATTAAGAGTGAGTAAGGACGTTTTTGACTTGTAACATTTCTTTTTCATTAAATACTCTTTTTAGATTGGATGAACAGTAAAAAAATAAGGGTATTTTTTAATTTTGATACGGTATCAAGTATCTTTCCTAAAATATCCTTATTGGAGTATAGAGCTTTATTAGATTTAAGGGTTATTTTGACTTTTATTCAAATTAGAAAAAAAAAAGTAAAAAACCAAACCCTAAAGAACGATACTTCATGTCATGCATGGATCCAAAACCCGCTTCCATCCAACTTCCATTCACGTTATACCCTAAGCCGCCAAAGCTTCTGGCTATACATGTTGCCTCTATTATTCATCAAATTTCTTATGAATAGCTCTTGCCTTTTCTTTTAAGTTTTTGTAATGATTATAGGGACTCTGTGTGTTGGTAAATTTTGCATGAGGGTAACTTTACAATCCACCTATATCACAAGTGATTTTCAATTGTATGTATATGAATTTAACAAGATTTTTGTGACTATGTCAAACACATCACACATTGATTAGATAGTTTTTGCTTAGGAATCAAAATCAATGCAGAATGTAGCAATATATGAAAGATCTATTAACTCAATTAGATTAATTTTTTGCTGAACTAATGGAATATGCAACATATAAAGCTCTAGGAAGCTAGATAAAAACCATAATCATATAGATATACTCCATTGATTAAAAGTTTTCATACAGAATACATATCGGGATTCTTTCGCTCTTTTAGTTTTTGGACCATCAACCTTTGCACCTGAATGCATAATTCTGAATAAAAACTATCTGTATTGGTATACATGTCATATAAGCGATCTGGAAGATGATTGAGAATGTGTCCCTGCACAGCAACTCATCCTCTTTGCGTTTCTTGCGTTCTGCCTTCTCTTTTCGGTGTCTTTACATGTTGGTTGAGGAAGATCTGAATCAAGAAACTAAAAATCACCAAGACTATGTTCTTGCAGCTACAAAACTACCTTAGATTTAATACAGCTAATGATGTCCCTTGGAATTTCAGAGAGCAAGCGACAACGTCTCTCAGGCATTTCGTCAAACAGTTTGCGTGCTTCCTTTACGAGCCTCTTGTCATGTTCTGTGAACTAATGCAATCTTTCATTATCTTTTGTAACTAATAATTTTAGGTTTAACTATCTATTGATATTGCATTGTTACAAGAAACATTCTATTCAAGGATTAAGTCATTACTCAACAAAGGAAAACTAAGTTGATTATTTATTCGCGTTAATTTTTTTATAATAGAATGGTTTGGTCTAGCGATTTTTAAAAATCATGATTATATATGTATTGAAAAAATCTAAAAAGTTCTAGTTTTACGATAGTTTCCTTAAACTATTAAGTTTGTATTCAAAACCTAGAAATAAATTTTAGTTTTACTATACCTTTAATATAGTAATACGTTTGTAGTGAAGTCTATATACATATACAATAATTCAAAGGATACACAAACTCTGTTATAGACAAGTTATTATTTAATCAAATTTCATGGAGAAGATATAGTAATTATAGAATAGTTTAGTATTACGTGAATGAGAGTAGGTTTTGATAAGAATTTTTTGGAATGATGTTCAGATACATCAATAGTTTAAGGGTGATTTCATATGATTTTTTTTTCATTAATAAAAATTAAAACAATCCTTATTATACATATATAAAAGTACGGAATAGCTAATCTTTTTTCTTTTTCTCGAATACCCTTTTTAAATTAAAGTCTTCATAAAAGATTAGGGATTCTCTTGACTTAAAACTTTTTTTTCGATTAGATTCCTTTTTTGAATTAGAGTTGTTAAAAGGTGACATAATTTTTTATTTTTCATAGAATATTAAGCTTCTTTCCTTAAAATACCCTTCCTGATATATGTTATCGTTAAAAATAAATATTGTTTTCACTTTTATTAAAGGAAAAAAATGTCTACAAAAATCTTATAAAATCACCCTTGAACTATTGCTGCATACTCTCTGAATATTAAAAAAAAACTATTAGAACCTATCATTCATGTTAAAACTAAACTACTTTATAACAACAGCATCTTCTCCATCAAATTTGATTATAGAAAACAACTTTCATATTATCAAATTTTTGTGGCATTTGAATTTTGTGCATGTAGATCGATTTCATTACAATCATATTAGTGTATTGAAGTGTTGTAAAACTAACGTTTATTTTTATGTTTTGAATACAGACATATTA
Organism: Escallonia herrerae; assembly: GCA_033070095.1. Lineage (NCBI taxonomy): Eukaryota > Viridiplantae > Streptophyta > Magnoliopsida > Escalloniales > Escalloniaceae > Escallonia > Escallonia herrerae. The sequence continues at coordinate 63,393 of JAVXUP010000047.1, read as the reverse complement.
GTGTAAGAAAGCTATCATAAAATGAGGGTTTTCTAAGTTTTTTTAAAGGGAGCAGATAAAATGACAGTGCTAATATATATAATTATGACTTTTTAAGAATCAATAGATCGCACCATTCTTCTCCTAACTATACTTTGGGTTAGTGACAAATAAATAACTCTAAATTAATACTCCGTATTAGATTATTGGAATACTCCTTACTTGCCTGACAACATATTCCTTACATGATTATTATCTTTGTATGTACTATTAAAATCCGAAATATCATATATGTGTAAGGTAACTTGTCTTTCATATGGTTATTATCTTTGTATGTTTCACTCTAATGATAAATTGAAACCTAATTGATAAAGATTTCAAATTATATGAACTCGAATAATTTCTAATTTTTTTTCACTTGAAAACTCTCAAGTTTGATATGAAAGTGGTTAAATGGGCAAACTTTTCTTTTCTTAAAAATATCATTTTTAAATTTAAAGAGTTTATAAAAATTAAGGGTGCTTTTGACTTTTAAAAGGATGAGGCTAAGTTACAACTTTTTGGATAAACTTAACGATTTTGTCACTAAAGAAGTTAAAAGTTCACTGATGCATGTTTTAGTAACAAAAGAATATGAACTTAACCAAATGCGTTGGGATATAGCCCAACTGCATAAAAATGATCCCAAAGAGTTAAAGGGCTAAATATACTTTTTCTCTTAAAGTACACCTTTTAAATTTAAAAGGTCTACAAAAACTAAGGCTGCTTTTGACTAATAAAAGGGTGAGGCTAGATTAAAATGTTTTTGGCTAAATTGAATATTTTGTCAGTGGAAATTAAAGGTTAAAAGTTCACTAATGCTTCTTTTTGTAACAAAAGAGTATGGGCTTAAGTTTAAAAGGTTTAAAAAGACGAAAGGTGATTTTGACTTTTGAAAGGATGAGCCGTATTACAACCTTTGTGGCTAATATTTAGATATTTTGTCACTAAAAAGATCAATAGTTCACCGATGCATCATTTAGTGACAAAAGAGTATAAATTTAATCAAAAGAGGTATGGATCAGGCCCCGTCATATAAATATGATGATAAGGAGTTAAATGGCTGAATATTTTTCCTTGAAAACACCCTTTTTAAATTTCTATTACTTAAGATGCCCTTTTATGTACGCTAGATTTTGTTTTAAGTTGTGGGTGTTTTTAGTTTTTGGTATAGTATTAAGCATTTTTCTCTAAAATACTCTTTTGGAGTTTTAGCTAGAGTCTATAAAACTAAAGGCGTTTTATGAGTGTCACAAAAATACCCTATTTCAAAATTTCAATTTGTTAAAGTTAATTTTGACTTTTAGTTAAATTTTTTTATAAGAAACTATTTAATTAATATCTATATTAAGAAGTTTTAGCATTTTTTAGTACAAAGATTTTTTAGAGAAAAAAAAACTTGCAGACTACAGAGTTACACAATCTTTAGAGACAAATTAACAACTTACATTGAATCAAGTTACCCTGAGCTTGGATTGTAGATGATCTCTAAGAATTTTTTTCTTTCTAATAGTTTAATACTTAGTAAGTTAGACTTGATAAAATAATATAAACTTTACAAGTACAATATATGACTCAATGATATAAACTTAAAGACGCACTAGCACGCATCTACCTTCAAGATAAACCAATGTTGAAAAAAAGTCATTTACAAGCTTAGATCCCATAAAAACAAGGATTATTTACTCATCTAGGCTATGTATTAAGATTTCTAGATCATAACCAAAAGAAAATAAAATTGAGGGGCTATTTTGATCCCAAAGACCATTATTACAAGAAATGACCATCACACTACAAAAAGAAACAAGAAGAATAATGAATGATATTAAAAGTCCTAAATGATGATGTTTTGAATTTTAGTTGATATGCTTGCTGAAAAAAGAGTTAAAAACTTTAAAGTAAATGATAAAAAAATAGAAAGATCCTTAATGTTACAACTATTATATTTGTTGCCTAAGGAATTGAGTTTTTTTATGTGCCCTGCTAGGTCTCTTGAGTTAATTTGATTCTTAATTTTAAAAACACAACATTTAAGCTATTAAGTCTTTCTGTTCTATAAAATTTGTTCCACATACATTAGTCATAACTATGTATTATTAGAACTTAACTTTTAACGATCTTTTTTGAGTTACAAATTCTAAAATTTTGTTGATGCCACTTAATTATAATTCAAACTTCTTTTCGGTTCTTAACTTTTATCTCATACTTTTTAGACATATATATATATATATATATATATATATATATATATATATATATATATATATATATATATATATATATATACATTCCATAAAATTATGTTACAAGAGATTGGACAACCCAATATAAACACTTTATATAACATTTTATGTGGTGTCAAATTTTTTCTAAAATACTTTCTTTACCTTTATTAATATAATGTCAAACTTATAATGTTTTACGAGAATTAAATATTTGTGAAAGATGTTTGAAACTTATTACAATAAGATGAAATATGGAATAATATTCTCTTTAGTAACAATTTGATGTGACAAAAGAAACAAGTATGACAAACAAATTTTGTTGGTAATTCGCATTTGAAAGTAAGTAATGTTTTTTACAGTGAATTTTCATATTTCGAGTCTTTGATTAGCAATTCAGAATTGATTTAGTTATTATGGTTTAGTTAGAGTACTTGTACTCATTAAGCTTAATTGTAATTATCAGTAAGATTTATTACTCTATATTTTATTTTCAAATCACTAACCAACGTGTAAAGCACGTGATCCTTACTAGTAATCATGTATGTCCCCATTGGTGGGAAGATATTACAACTCCAGCAGGTTGAAAATTAGTTTGCCTTACAATATAAGTTGAATGGAAGACGGACTTCTTCCTTCACTCAAGATCGAAAACAAGCAACAGCTCCCAACAGGTCGAGGCTATGCTATGAATAGACCTTGGTCAATTACAGGATATAGATTTGAGTCACTGGAACACTCATAGTCGAACCTCAGTGCATCATACAGGTAAGGTGAAACTTCGGCAATAAGTTCTGTATCAATACACTGGAGAAGTTCTTTGTTTTGCAGGCCAAGGTTCGTTGAAGAACAACCCCCTTGAAGGAAAGTATGCAAGTCCTCGTTTAAAGATGCAAAAGCTGATCCCCTACCCGGAATTAGGTTTCCTTGAGCAGATTCCAGATGAGTTATGGAAATGTGGTCTAAGCCACGAGTCTCGTTGCTCCATATAGGACTGGCAATTGGCTCGGAGGGTTTAAAGTTGGTCGTATGGATATCAGGTTGAACAGAGAACGAGCCAAATGCATTTTCCATCAGAGTTTCTCGTCTGACGTTTTGGTTTCTGCATTTTGTCGAGTGGGAAGGACTGACTTCTACATGTGCTGGTTTATGTCTTTCTTTGTAGAATGGTATAAGTTCAGTGGAAGGAGAAGGTTGTGGATTGTTTACTTGGAGCAGGGGCAGATGGTTGAAGCCATTCTCTGACTGAAGATGGGGCTTATGCTCTTGTCCGAACTGAACTTTCGGAACTTCTTCACCCCAAGAATATTGTGTTTGGACAGTAGAATCAAATGCTGGATACCTGGCATCTCGTTCCAGTGATCCAAAGGAGTGATTGAGGCTCGAACTGCTGGCCTTATGAGTTTCAGAAGTATCGCCAACTTGTGCTCTTTTTTCTGTCATTGGCAACGAAATAACACCCTTCAAATCGCCTTCATAGGTTTTGGGGTTGGCAGGCTGGACAAGAATGCTTCTCGGTATCCCATAATGACCATTAACAACACCATCTTGTTGCATAATTGGATTCTGGAAGCCAATAATTCCATCCGAGTCCTTTGAGGAGAGGTCTGAGTGTTTCATCCCACCAAAAGAAGCTCTTAGATCATTGTCTTTCTGTATCCTACTCAAGTAGAGGCGGTACTTCTGCAAAATGGAAAGAAGCCTTCATGAGAACTCCAGTATACAACAAAGGAATTTAGGTTAGGAGTTATAGAATTACCTGCAAGTGGCTGGCAACATTTTCTCTCGTTAACCATGGGACGTTCATCAAGTCTAGGATTTTTTTAGGACCAACTTCTGCCAAACAGACATAAAAAATCATGGCCCTCTAGAAGCACATGACAAAGATCATAGCTACAGAATTGAAAACGCTATAGATTACAAAAACGGATGTGACCAGAATCAAGCCAAACTAGTGGGAGTTATAAAGTTAAAAGTATAACCATAGTGCGAAGATCAGACAACCCTGAGGAGGTAAGTTCAGGACGAACTTACTTTCAAACCCGATTTGATTCACAGCTTTCACAAATTTCTGATGAAGATCGACGGTCCAGACTACCCTGGCTTTCTTCAGAGAAGAAGGGTCACCAAAGTCCTTGTCATCTTGCTTGGATTCAATGTAGTCCTTTCTTTTCTTTCCTAGAGCGAAATTACCTCCACTGAACAAGTACCCATCATCAGATTGGTCTGATCCACTTTTCATGATCTGTATATCTTCAATGCCTTCATGACTTTCGATGTCTCTTACCTCGTGTATCTTCTTCCTGAAAACATGCTGCCATATGTTTCTCAGTTCCTTCATTCTTATGGGCTTAAGAAGATAATCGCACGCTCCATGTTGAACGCCTTTCATAACCCTGCTCGTTTCTCCATCAACAGACATCACTGTTCAGGGTTCCTGAGTTATGGTTAGAATTGACGGTTTCCAAAACAACAGATATATGCATTCAGGACTAAGTGTTAATGACAGCAAACTGACTTATGACAGGAAGATCCATCTCGAGTCCAACATGCTCCAGAAGCTTAAAGCCATCCATGTCAGGCATGTTAACATCACTGATTACAATGTCAAAACCATCTTTCCTTTCGCGAAGCAGGTCCAGAGCCTCTCTTGCAAGACAACTTGTAGTCACTGAAACACAAAACAAAAAGGAACGAAAGGTTTTTGGAGTAGAGACAGCATTGGCATCTTTACTGAGTGCAGTAAATAGCTGGCGTCAAGTTCTTTTGACCCAAAAAGACTGCTGGCCAAGGGAGCGGGGGGGGGGGGGGGGGGGGAGGGAGGGAGAGAGAAAGAGGATCCAATCCTCTTCGTAAAGTTCACTTTCTCTCACAACTTCTAAGATGAAGGATTCCAAATTGTCATGTTGTTTCAAATTAAGCATTCCCATGCCAAAGAGAAGCCATTTTTTCTTTTTCGTCGTGCACAAGCATGCAGAATGTTAACGATGTTACTCAATTCATAGGATGACTTGGAAGATTGCATGTCGAGCAGTCTCTCTAGCATGCGTTACATTCCTAAACTTCATGGTTTGGAGAAAAGAAAGACATATTGGAGAAGAAAGTTAAATTACTAAGCACTTAGGATACAGATCAATTAGGATAGGTGAATGACTTTGCCCCAAAAGAAACTTCAACAGACAAATAACTTGTCAAAAGATTAATCACCAAAGCATAAGATTGATTAGCCAGCTAGGGCCCCTAATTTGACAGACTACAGAATTAATGAGGAGATAGAGAAGTTCAAACTGAAATGGTTTGTTGATCAGCCCTAAGAAGTAAAAACAACTGAACGAGCCTCAAGCTGAGTCCCACCGCAGGTAGCTCAGATTCAGTTGTTCCATGGCCATAGCCAGTCCTGTATAATAAGATCCTAGTGGTAGTATAGCATAACAGCACTTGGACATGTTAATGAACTTTGACCTTCAGCATTTTTAGACTGTTGATGCTCCCACAAAAGATTCAGCATTATTTGGCTTTCCACTTGTGACAGCGGGTGATCCGCTGCTCCATTGTAGATAACGAGAGCAGAAAAGAGGTCTAATCATGGCCATGGGAAGGTGATGCCAACTCTAAACACCCTTCACTCCTACTTCTAGTACATCAACAAAGACTATAATCTAGTGCTAGAGAAAGGGTAGACTGGATTGATTCAAACTTTATTATTATACCTGCCACAACGATAACATCTAGCCTACGATTATCTCGTTGGCTTTAGTAATTATAAGAATTGAAAGCAGAAGCAATTCAAGAAACACAAACGCACCAAGGCCGAAACACTAGAGCAATTCAAGCAACATAAGCTCTCTACTAACAAGCAAATGAAGCAACACAAACTCATGAAGAAGTACTTTACGACATTCTATGCAAGAAATCGAGTCTAAATTGAGTCTTGTTAAGGCTTATTGGCACGACGTGTTTCCAAATCTAGAAAACAAGGATGAAGTTCATGATTCGTAAGAAGACTCCTTGAACATAGCACAGAAACGCACCAAGGCCAAAATAGGAGAAAAGATGGACACAAAATATCAAAGTTAACGAATAAAAGTAACAGCTAGCTAGAGAGAATGGTTGCGCGAAGAAGAACCTTCGTAAGAACACTTCTTGAGCATCTTTTCGAGTATTTTCAGCCACGTCGGATCGTCGTCCACCACGAGAACTCGGAGACCGGCCGGAAAGGTATCCGTTCTAGGAGAATAAAATCCGCTAGTCTCCATGTAACCGGTTTGTAGTGATAACGGGGCTGCTCAACTTCAGAATGAAACACCAAGTATTGAACCAGATGGTGCCAATATGGAACCAAAAGAGAGCTAGTGTCTCCGTGTGTGTGTGTGTGAGAGAAAGAGAGTGAGGGGGGGGGGGGGAGGGGGGGGGGAGATAGAGATGTTCAGAGTTTGAAAAGGAATTAGGAGTGAAGTTTTTAAAGGAAGAAGAGAACAAACGAATATTGGCGCCGGCTAGAGAGAGCTACTTCAGCTACTTGTTGTTAACGGTCCCCTGCGGCGCATTAGTATGGTTTAATCATTTTGTTTATAAGCATTAACTATAAAGTGACTTTTTTTAGCAACAAAATATGTCCTTTCAAATTTACTCATCGAGCCAATGGCACTTCAATGCTTTGTTTAATAAGCCTATGATTTAAGGTAGTGGGTTTGTAATACACGTGGAAGAGTCACAAAGATTACAGTCTTAGTCGAATGTTTAGTATTATTGTGCGGAACAAAGTGAAAATAGAAGAAAGGATAGAGATCAAGGCAACTTATATAGAGCTGAAGAATGGTAGCACTGCGAGAACGACAGTGTAGAGTGAGTATGTACTGATCAAAAGTCAAAATCAAATTCTGAGGTTCAGATGTCAAGGTTCAATGCTTAGGATTCTTTCTCCGTCTAAATTCTTTATCTTTGAGCTATCAAATCCACTATTTACAGACAGCAGAAAATGTCTTGTCACCAATTGACACATGGCAATTCTTGAGGGTACCTGCTAAAGGTGTAGCATGTGTTAATGCTACACAGACTGTCACATCGCATACTTACTCAGCTTGTCCAATGCAGTTTCGTTTTGTCTGCCTAGGACGACAAACTCACGTAATATTGTCATGATCAGAGAATACTCTTGATCTAGCCACCAGTCCAAAGTTTTTACTAAGGCCCACAAAGGGCATCAAAAGACGCAAAGAACCTGGCAACTCTGGGGAAGGCCCGACGCCTATCTGTCAAATGGCCCAAGCGCAATACCCTCCAAAGACCAGTTCATGTCTCGTAGTGCCTTGATGGTCATGGTCCTTAAGGGTTGCTTATAAAGAGTCCCCAGTGTGCCAAAGCACGTAGACTAGTCATGAAAACACCTTGGCCGATATAGTTTCTCTGAAGAAGTCGCCTATCACGTGGCGAGTCATTGTACACGAGCATTCAGAGCGTGTCAAGGTAGTATAATGGAGGAGTCACCTATCCGACGGGCAGAATTTGTGTTCCGGAGGAGTTGTCTACCTGACAGGAGGGTTGTCCTCATCTCAGAGCACTCGAAGCTCCCTCGTAGAGATAATGTCCTGAAAAAGTCACCTATCTAACAGTATGTCCTTGTGATGAAATACTTGGAGCGCGCCAAGATAGCGTCACGAATATTTTCATCCATAAGAAGCATCAATGGAGAACGCTTCGTATATAACCCTTTCACCATAGCAACAGTTTCCTAGAAAGCAAACTTTAGTGCTAATTCAACTTTCTGTTTCCATAATTTGTAGGTTTCGGTTTTTACTCCCACATGCTCAAGAAAAGATTATACTGTGATATAAGCAAAAGTGTCCGCACAATGAATGATTTGACTGTTGGACAAGGCATCCTCCAGATTAAGGGAAAGAAGAGAGACAGGACATCCTTGTCAGGTCAAAATGGGGAGTATGCTGTCTCAACCCTTTGGGAGCGTGTCCTTCACGCTGTTAAGTCAAGTAGCCACTTTTCTCCAACTTGAATGGAGTTATGAAGAGATTCCCAACCAACTCATGCTAATATATTGTTCAAATGGTAATTGTGAAGTATTAATAAAGCAAAGATTTTGGGCCTTTAATAAAATATTTATTTATTTTGTATTCAAACAATATCATTTCTTCCGGATAGACTATCGCAAAGGGACAAATCAAGATGGCAAAAGACAGGGCGATGATACTCAACCACGTCAAGCCAGGTATGACAACCACAGGACCGAAGAATCTGTAGTTGATTTTTTTGTGTCTATGTGTCGCATTGTTGCATCTATTTTATGTAATAACTTTAACACCCTATATTTCAATTTGATTATAACAAAACTAACTGTTCACATCCTACATTGGCCGCCCATGGATCTACCGTGAGTCCTATTTTGTGCGACATGTCGATATTGTCATCGGTCAATTTTCAACGCACATGCTCAAGTTACTTGCAATCTCTTTCTCTCTCTCTCTCTTTCTTTCCTTTTTTTTGCTTTTCTTCCCCACGAAGAAGCCTTTGTTTGCACGGCTAAGCGATGGACTTCGTCGCACCTCGGCCTTCTCCTTGGGGTTTGCCCTCGACCTTCTCCTTTAGGGGTCGACTGGTTTTCCTTTTAGTGGTTGGCAAGCCTTTCCCTTTGGGGGGTCAGCCTGCCTTCCCCTTTAGGAGTCGGTCGGCCTTCTCGCCAAGGGTAAATGAACTTCCATCCCTTTCCAAAGGTAGCACACCAACTCCACAATGCCCGTCAGTGCACCGTCTCCGCTACACCCATCGTCGCACTCATGCGCCATTCTTATGTCACGAGTCCCCAACATGACATCCACTTCTGCAACAAACGTCGTGGTGCCCGTGCGTTATTCTTGCGTCATATGCCCCCTGCACGACGCCCATTTTCGCGACAGACGTAACAGAGCCCGTGCGTGGTTCATGGTTCATGTGCCCCCGGCATGACGATCACTGCTGTGTCAGACGTCGTCGTGCCAGTGTGTCTTTTCCATGTTATGTGCCCTGGGCACCCGCACCACACACAACCGCTGCACTCATGCGTCGCGCTACTAATACAGTCGGGCCTCCCGGCTCTCTGGCACACTACTATGCCCCCTGGCATTGGTCTATCTATTCACCACACCATGCGTTCCTGCCTTGGGCATGGAACATGCTTCGAACCTCTCCTTGGAGTGTGCAGCATTCCAAGGGGCTCCATTGGAAGTGCTTTGGCATGAGGACCCTTCACAGTAGGATAAGCTCATTCTCAAAGACACTATCTCTGCCTGGGGTGGCTTGCATGATAATAGGCACGCCTGAGCTGTCATCACGTCGCACTGATGTTACCTGTGAGCGTTGACACTCCTAGGACAATGACCCCTGGGTCACTCCGAGATGGGAGCAAGTCTTTGGGCGATAGCATGCCTAGTCCGCCTAACAGTCGGGCATTAGAACCCTTTTCCCATTACTATTAGGTTCTCTGCGTCTTTCAACGTTCTCATGTAGGACTCAGTAAGGGCTTTGGACTAGTGGTTAGGGCAAAGGCATTCTCTGATCATGTTGATGTTGTGTGGTTAGTCTTTTCAAACAGGTAGAGCGACGATGTATGGGGCAGGCAACTCGAATATGGAACTGATAGGCCAAAGGAGCACTAGCATTTGTGGAGATGTCACCCCTATGATGTGTCACTCCTAGGAGATGTCACGTATCAACTAATGACACATGCATACTTTTGCTTGTAAATAGTGGACTTCGAACTTCATTTTGTAAGAGAACTTCATTTGTTAGACTCTAGAATCCAGAGATAAAGAATCCTAGAGAGAGAGAGAAACATAATTGGATATAATATTCGACCGTAAAACATGGGACCTTGACTTGGACCTCAGCTTGGAGTATTGACTGTTGGCCCTATTCGCCTCAGTCCTAGTCCTCACAGCACAATCACTTTTCAGGCCCTATCTGGAAACCTTACTCTATGTCCTTACTCCACCATCAATGTGTCCACTATTGTATATTCGGCAGTTGACTCGGATTGTATCCTTTGTGGCAACTCTAAGTAAACTACAAACCCACTTCCTTGGCATCAATAACTAATATTTTGCTTCCTTCGCAAAGTGGCCAAGCTACTCATCTAACTAGAGAAAGAGACTTCATGTGATATTAGTTCTCCTGATTAGCAATTAATCATGGAACATAACATATGGCATAAGTTTCATGACAAATAGTTGCTAAGACCAATCTATAAGCTTGTCGGATCAAGCACTTATCAACGCCAAAAGCTATAGATGTTAGAAATGGTGTAACTTTATTTCCTTAAAGTTTCTCAGAACGCATCTAGCATAAGGGGTTGCACCCATTACAGGCACCATTGGTAAGGATGTTAAGCCTATCGAGTCTTAGGGGAGATACTGACCAAATTAAGACTAACAAAGATGAACATTCATTATGGAGATTTATGCACCATGTGATTTTAGTCTAACACTTTGTAGCAGTACTTTTGTTGTTAACAAGCACTCGAATGACTTGGAGATGTTAAAAAAGCCTTGACTGCTTCGGACTTAAAACATGAATAAAGTATATACAGTATTAGATATATCGAGAGCGAGCGAGCGAGAGAGAGAGAGAGAGAGAGAGTTTTTCGACGCCCAAAATGACTCGAAGAGAATTTTTTATAGCAGACATAAGAAAGAAAGAAAAAAGAATTGAAAAATCATGTGCTTAAAAAGTTGGTTTTCCAAGCAAGTGACACATGATTAGCCCCCTTAATTGGTTATTCGATTTTTAAATTTCACCGTGAAATGGTTGGGCCAAGGACGGGCTCGTGCGAAGAGACATTTTGTAGTTGCATGCTCCCGACATTAGGAATGTAGGACAAGAAGTTTTTAACAAAACAAGAATCAACTTTATAGTTTTGAAGTATGTCGAACTTAAGCACTAAACACAACATCTTTAACCGGCCAATCTTCCTTCTCGATCTAGATTTCGACACATTGCTTTGCTCCTAGACAAGTTGAATCTTCTGCTAACTCTTTCTTCTCATCTACAGCCAAGTTGAATCAACAGAAACGTTTCACTAAAAATGCATCTCAAATTTCGTAGCCAACAAATGCAAGTCTCTTATCCTCTCTGCATTATTTGATGCACATTGTACAACAGTAATCAGGGTGATTCATTCCAAATTCCTAAGAATCCAAAATTAATGCTGAATGAGGTTTCAACTTTGATTGAAATCCTATACTTTTCTACATACTTAGTGGGGTAGAAAAGGGGTTTCACAGGACTCTCAATGGCTGCAAAAGGAAATGCCCACTGAGAAAAAGTTCTTTATGTTAAAAGAGATTAGATTGGGGAGCATGATTGGAGAGTAACAAATTGGGAGGTGGATGAACTCCACGCAGCTCTCTCTTGTGAGTGGAGTCCTCTTTTGCACTTGTTTAATCAAGAAAAAAGGTGAGAATTTTGCTTCAACCTTCTGATGCTTTCTTCAGGTGTTTGTTTCTTCTTTACTTTGCCTGTTTATTCTTCTTATGTCTACATCCCTACTGCTAACTAGGATGAGGATGATGATGATTATGATTATGATGCTGCTGCTGCTTTACAAATGCTGGTTAATCTTTCCAGGAATATGCCACATTAAACTTGATCTTGGACATATGGACCAGTACATGAAAAGGTGTTGGGCATTGCTGATTAAACTGTGATTGTTTATGTAAAGGAGCCAAGTGCATTCACAATTCTATTGGCTTTTACATGTTGTTTTTGGAGATTTTTCTTCACTCTTAAAGCATCGTTACGGATGCTCGGACGTGCAGCCACGTGTTGTATAGTACGGAATCGTAGTCGGAGTCAATTATTGGCAGATTTAAAAAATTCATCAGTTTAGTAAGTTACGGGCGAACTTGAGCTAATCGCAAGATTTGACAAGTTAAACTGCCCCATGCACACGTCTTTTTGTCACTTTAGTTTCGGAAGTTGATATTCTCGGCTCCAAAACCAAACCAGAATGCTTCAAATTGGCAATATTTATTTGAAAAATAATGAATTTTTTTTATTCAAATTTGAAGTAGAATTATTACGTTCCTTATTTTATTCGGTTGCTACAAAGTGGGGACTCCTGTATGCTAACAGCGACGAAAATTTGGGCCCCTTGGTCCACTCAGCAACTGGACCGTTAGCATCTCAAAGCCTCTTTTTATGTTCTTACTCTAGACCAAACTGCCGGCCTACTGGCAAATTGGTAATAGCCCATAATTAATCTGAAAGCCCATCTCTTACTCTGTTTGGCTCAGCCCATCTTGTTTCCGAATGGAGAATAGTTCTGTGAATTCTTTTCTAGAGAACACGATCGTGTGAGATATAGTACTTCTGCTATGATAAAAAGAAGTCGTTATATACATTTTAGCGATCATAGATTGCCACTTAAATTTAACAACAGCGACAGTGCTCATAAGGTCAATTTTTTTGTCATTAAAACTATTATAACGAAGCTGCTGTAGAGTAGGAGATTCTTACCAGTTTCAGAGATTAGTATCCCACGTTGTTTCAAAAATTACAGCAAGGATGCTGTAAGGGCTAAGCGGTAGTTTTGTGTCACTACAAATGTTTCCGTTAACTCTTGTCATTATCTTTAGTGACTTTTGCAATAGTTTTTATCGCTAAAAACTCGGTACCGATACTTTTTTTTTTTTAATTGCAGGTATGATTCTACACTGCAGTCGTGTAGAACCACTGCTGCTTTGTGAGACTATTTTGCACTTGCAAGGGGTTCCTCGGAGATGCAGCCAAGGCAATTTAAGAAACCTCAATGAAGTGAAACAGTGGAAGTCTCACATATAAGCATAATCTTTGCTTGCAAGGTACACAGCAAAAGGAAACTTAGAAACCTACATAATTGCCTACAAAAAAAAAAAGGAAACCTATAACACTTCAATTTCTATGCACTTGGTAAGTAAAGAGATAATGCTTGCAATGTGATCAACTGTGACAATTTTTGCTTTCCCACATGAATGACAAAATGACTATAGAGTATTTCTGTGTACTTTTTGGCTATTTCCACACCCTTTATGGGCACTTCAAAGGTGAGTTGAATGCCTTGATAATCTATATCTATATCTATACATATATAAAAGCATGTATAGGTTTAAATGTCTAATTTTTTCTTTCCTTAAATTACTCTTTTCTAATTGATAGTTTCATAAAAGATTAAGGGTGAGTAAGGGTGTTTTTAACTTATTACATAAGGGTATTATTGACTTATAACATTTTTTTTTCATTAAATACCCTTTCTAAATTAGAGTTTTATTGAAGAATGAGGGTGTTTTGGACTTCTCATGGAATATCAAGCGTCTTCCCTTAAAATACTATTATTGAAATATATGTTTTTGTTAGAGTTAAGGATTATTTTGAATTTTGATTTAAAAAAAATTATTTTCATTAAATACCTATTTTTTAAAAAAATAAGGGTGTTTTTTTACTTTTCATATAATATCAAGTCATTTTTGTTAAGTTATCTTTATTTGAATATATGCTTTTATTAGAGTAAAGGAATATTTTGACTTAAACTACAATAGAGTTACTACATCTTCTTCGTCATATTCGATTAAAGAAAACAACTTATAGATAACATAGTTTCTAAAGCTTTTTTTGAAAAATATAATATACCTAAGCTAAATTCAATATTTTATCAGGAATTCAATCTTTTTTAATTTTGTATTTCATATGTCTATGTTGATGCGTATGCTATAGATTTCAATTATTTTGCATGTATATAGATTTCAATAGAGACATATTAGTATACTGAAGTTGTCGTAACCTGAAGTTTGATTCTAAATATTTATTACGGACATATTGATATAAGAAAAGTATCATAAAACTAGAGTTTTTAGGATTTTCTAATACATATGTAATCTTGACTGAGGTTAAATGGCTAATTTATTTATTACTTTTTTTTCCTTAAGATGCCCTTTTTTAACATAAATCTTCACTTGAATTTTTTCCCATCAAATACTCATTTTGAATTAGTGTGTTGTTAAAAAATAAGAGTGTATTTGACTTCTCTTAAGACATCAAGTATCTTTCCTCAGAATATCCTTATAGGAATATATGCTTTAGTTAGAGTTAAGGGTTCTTTTATCTTTTAGAAAAAAAATTATGAAAACCTATAAAACCATCCTTGAACTCCTGCGTGTTTTTTTATTACTGAAATTTTTTTTATCAAAACTTACTGCTTCCATTCACGTTAAAGCAAAATTATCTCAAGCTACTATAGATTCTCCATCAATTTCGATTAATGAAAACAACTTGTAGAGAACAATATTTTCTATAGCCTTAAAAAATAGAAACATAATCTACTTAAATTAGATTAAATATTTTATCAAACACTTAATCCTTTTAAAATTTTGTATTTCAGATTTGTATATTGATGTGTATGCTACAAATTTTAATTATTGTGAATGTATATATATTTTAATGTAAACATTTTCGTACATTGAAAGCATCATAAAACTGAAATTTAATTCTAGATTTTAATTACAGATATTTTGATGTAAGAAAACTATAGTAAAATAGGAGTTTCCTTAGAAAATTTTAAATGCATAAGAATTGATTTTATCATATAATTTTGTTCCTAATTATAATCTGAGATCGTGTAAGTTCATAATCTTATATTCGGATTAGAGTTATTGAAATACCCTTATTTCATGATAACATATTCTTCATATGGTTATTATCTTTTTATGATGCATTGTATCCCGATGTATCATATATTTACATGATAAAATATTTCATATGACTATTGTCTTCACATATTTCACTCTTATAAAATGATAGGATTAGATGAATCCTAATTAATAAATACTCTAAATGTTTTTGCTCAAATGATTAATAACTTTTTTTAACTTCAAAACTCTCAAGTTTTTATATCCAAGGGGTTAAATAACTAAAATTTTTTTTGAAAATATTCTTTATAAGTTAAAAAGTTCTCTAAATATTTTGTCTTTTTAGAAGGTGAGGCTAAATTACTACTGTTTTGACTAACTTTAAACATTTTGACGCTAAAGAAATCCATTAATGTATCTTTTAGAGACAAAAAACTATTAATATAACCAAAACGGGTAACGATCTCGTCCCAGCGTACAGACTAATCTCAAGCGATTAAAATGACTACAGACTTTTCCATTAAAAATACTCTTTAGAAATAAAAGGTTTACTAAACTTAAGTGTATTTTTATTCTTAAGAAGGTGAACCTAAATTACAATATTTTTGATTAATCATAAATAATTTACTACTAAAGAGGTTAAAAGTTTACTAATACATCTTTAAGTGATAAAAATGTGGGAGTGGATCTAGCCCAATCATATAAATATGATATGATAGTAAGTTTATGTTCACCTTTAAAGAAAACCTTATCAAACATAACCTTAAAACTTATCAACATTAAAATCGATAAAATGAGCACCTTAATTGTCCCTGCTTCTTAGAGAACCGTTCCTAAGTCCATGTATTATCATTTTTTTTCTATAATTAAGGTGAACCAGCTATTGCCTCTATTAGCTTTTGTATATAACTACAAATTTAAATTTATTGACATATGATAAAGCCAGAATATCTACAAGTTCGACTAGGTAGATTCTTATAATTTTGGGACTCATGTCCTCGAGATTAGGGTGAACTACAGTCATGATATTGAATTTTAAAAGGTAAAATCATATTGATCCGTTAAAATATATATATATATATATATATATATATATATATATATATATATATATATATTATGTTGATATGTACTTTTTAAATGTTGATACTCCTTCATTTTGTATCTACAAGGCATATGAAATATACAATTTTACAAATTCTAATTTTCTAAATTAGGGTTTTAACCCAAATTCTTCTCCCATCCCGTCACCGCACCTTCCTCGACAAGCACTCAGCGTGAAAGTTGGCAAACTGACTCAGCCTCACTAGCCACATCATCCCAGCACCGACGAACGTTAATGGTAGAAGGCTGCTCTGGTGGTAGTTAATGGTGGCATCTGCCATGGTGTTGCATAATATTTTGATGCAAACAAAAAAATTTATACATCTTCTTCCAAATTCAAATTTTCAGTTCTGTTCATTTGTTTTGTTGAATTGTGATGGTTTGTTACAAGTGAGTAGAATGAGAAAGCTGTGACAATTGATTAGGGTGAGAAGGCTGAAGAAAAGTAAAAAAGTTAAAGATCATAATGATGGTGGGATGTAAGTGTGGCTGTGGTTGTAGCTGTAGCTGGTTGGGGGGTAGGGGAGAGGGAGGGGCCTGTTTGTGTGGGTATGCGTGCATATCATATATGTGTGTGTGGATGCGTGCACGCGTGTGTGTGGATGAGTGTATATGTTGTCTTTGTGTGTGTTGGAACTCAAAAATCTAAATGAATGATGGTGGTGGTAGTGGGGCTGTATGGGTGAGATGAAGGGATGAGTAATGACATTTGAAGAATTACATACCTAAGTGACGGGCATTTTGATCATTACATCCTTTCAGTATTTTCGTTCGGTCAACGGACATAAGTGTTATTTGTTACAACTAATGGGCATACTTGTAATTTTATCCTAACCTCAAGGTCATGGATGTAATTAACCCTGTAATTTTGTTAACTCTCAAAACCTTATGCAATAGGTAATATGTTTTTTTCTCTTTTTATTTTGATGATACATGTTTTTATTTAGTAAATGATCTAGGTTACAAATTATTTTTGATAAACTTTTGTTGAATTTGTATCTATATTAAAATTGTAATGCGTATATATAAATATAGGGTGAAAAACATAGGTTTGTGAACATTATTGAAATACTTAGTTCATTACCGCTATCTGATATCAACTTCGCATATGCATTTTTGCAGTATGAATTTCAAAAGGACATACACATACACGTATGTATATATACCATTTAGATGAGTAGGTAAAGTCTGTATTAAAAATAAAATTTTTAAGGCAAAATATATGATAAATTACATTTACAACTAAATTAATAGTCTTTTTTTACTACTATGATGAATAAGGTCATGCTAGATAAATATAAAAGAGAGCTTTAGAGTACACTATCAAGAGAAACTTAGGCTTTGTTTGACAAAAAAAATTGATTTTCAGTTTCCAAAAAAAAAGAGCAGTTTTATTTTATTTTATTTTACAAAAACAAGTCGGTGTTTGATAATTCATTTTTTTTTTGGCTGCCAGCTGTGGTCGCTGCCGGCAGTTGCTGGCGGTGGTCTCCGGTGGTGGTTGCCGGCAGCCGGCGATGGGAGGTGGCTGCCGGAGGTGGGAGGGTGGTGGTGGTCTCAAAAAAAAGAAAACAACACTGAAAGAAAAAACCAATTTTTGGAGTTTTAAAAACAGCCTTAATTTTAAAACTGAGTTTTTAAGCTGAATGGAAAAAAAAAAAAAAAAGAAAGTGGTTACCAAACGCAACTTTTTTTTTCCATTGTCCAAAACTGGAAAAAAAAACTGAAAAAATAATGTGTGTCAAACGGGGCCTTAGAGAGAGGCAAGACAAAATTGATTCAGTAGAGAAAAATGGGTTGATAAATGACTAAATATAGAGAAAGAAGTAGAATAAAAAAATGCCTAGAATAGGTAAACATGTAAAAGCAGTTACAAAATTTTTTTTAATTTGAAAATTGATCAATTTTTTTAGGACAATCCAAAAAAAAATCAAT
Source organism: Escallonia herrerae (assembly GCA_033070095.1). Classification (NCBI taxonomy): domain Eukaryota; kingdom Viridiplantae; phylum Streptophyta; class Magnoliopsida; order Escalloniales; family Escalloniaceae; genus Escallonia; species Escallonia herrerae. Next base: position 45,467 of record JAVXUP010000047.1, on the reverse strand, counting down.
TTTTTTTAGACTGGGAGAGTTATAGAGTATATCATTATCAAAAGCAAATAAACTGCATGAGATATTTTGACCCCCCAATAATTATCGCTACAAGAAATGGCTATAACTAGATAGAAGGAAACATGATAGGTAATAAATGATACTGAAAATCATAAGTAATGATATTTTAAACTTTAGTAGTAATGCTTGCAAGGAAAAGTGTCAATACTCCAATATTAACATTTAATATTAATTATCTCTAAAAACTTTCTTCATTTTTATCGTTGTGCAATCAAACTTGTTGTGTTTCGTCAGAGTTAGATATTTATGAGAGATGTTTGAGACTAATTGTAATGTCAGTGTACCTTAGATAACAAGATATAATATTGAACAGTCAAAATTCTGTTTAGCGGCAACTTGATGTAACGAAAAAAATAAATATGATAAATAGTGAAAAATATTGATGACAATTGACGTGAAAAATTCGGGTTTGAAAGTAAGACCATGTTTTGGGTAATGAACTTCTCATATTTTGAGTACTTGATTATTAGTTAATAACTGATTTGATATTATGGTTTAATTATAATAGTCATATTGATTAATTTTAATTATTTGTTAACCAAGATTTAGAATATTCTTATTTCAAATCGCTACATATCATCGTGCAAAACATGTGATCCTTACCGGTATTCTTATATGTGTGCGCTGTACTTTCCCATAAGCTGCTGCTATAGATTCTTGGTCCTAGCTTGCCTCTGTCTAACCTGCTCATTGACAGCCTTCATAATCTTAAAACCCAGCTGCTTGCAGTTGGTTTCAACAAATTGGGGCATGGATACACAGGTACACGAAATCAGACAACTACATTCGATTAGCAAATGAGATGATGAACACTACAATATAGCAGATATGCCATGCCTACTATGTACAATTGAGTGGTAAGCAGTGCTCTCCCTTCAGCTTATCAGATCAAATAATCATACAGCAGAAGATGTGCGTCGGGCGCTATAATAAGCGGCAATGTTTGAATATAAAGATAAAAAGATCTCAGGTTTTCCTTAGCTAGGGAAACCATGTTCACCACATCATGTTTACTAACGAGATCCCATAAGTCTCTAGAGGTGACCCTCTTCAGGCTGCCTCGGCAGAAAGGACATGACTGAGACCTCGCATTCCTGAGAGACAATATTTAGTACAATTAGGCGCTCCCAAAAGCTAATGGCATCAAATACATTCTAGGAAGCATGTCAAGGAAGTGAAGTTGTTACCAGTCGTGGAAGCAACGTAGGCACATGGAGTGGCCACAATCGGGCAATACCATCTTGTGACAAGTTTCCATGCATATCTCACAATCATCGTCGCTTGGAAAGTCTTCATTAGAGAACTTCATATTCCTATTATCATCTTCCACCAAGTCTATCAGGTAGCCCTCAAGTTGCTTTAGTGAAGGATACATAACAGCTTCATGAACCCAAAAACAAAAAAAATGAGAATCTTGAAGAGATCCAAGCAACCTGAATGCCTAACAAATATAGAAGCCATTAGCCAAAAGAAGAAGAAAATTATCTAATCAGAGTATCAGACCATAGAATTCCCGTAGTGTAGCTCTTCTTTCCTCTGAGGATATCGTTGGTATTCCATCAAAGTACACCTGTACATAGATTTTTGCAAAACAGAAGGCGCTATTTAATAGGTTTAGAATTACACACTCATGAAGCTACATTAGTTAGGCTCCCACCTTGTATACAAGTATGTGAAGGAGACCTAAATAATTTGGAAGGGAATCTGTACAAGTATAGTCCATCCATTCTATCAGAAACAGCAAGAAGGGAGCAAATGGGCTGTAAGATATCTTCATCTGAACACAATCCCCTCCATAATCTGGTGGAAGAGCGGCTGCCCTGTTCAACCCCGCAAAATCAGTGAAATTCATAATCATCCGAGTATTGGTACAGGCAAATGCTAAAGCATAAACATCGACTTCATAGTCTGCATTGACACCTCTGTATTAGAGGATCTTTTGGTCCAAAAGTAGGCCAGGCTTGTGTTTTTGCTTATAAGAAAAACTAGCAAGTCTGAACATACACTTGATTGGAAAAGATCATGAAATAGAGGGATAGTCATTTGCAAAGATCTTCCTGTGTTGTGGATGTCTGCAGTTTCTTTCTATAGTTGTTAAGCCTTGTGTTGTATATGGGTGGTGCGGCCTTCCTAAAAATTCCCTATCATGTAGTCTAATACATCTAACACAGTAACATTAAGAACACTTCTGTTATTTGGGATAACTCATGCTTAGGCACAGGTTGCATGTAACATGTCCAAATCGATGTACAACTGTTTAAGATACCGGTGAAGTTAAAAAAATGTCACTATCATTTCATTTGCAAGTTATAGGTATTGTCGCCCCACGATCTTCATTATCCTTTACACCTCAGCAAATCCTCAGTGATGAGGTATTTTTCATCGGAAATTTTTTTGCTGCAACTTGGGTTGTAAGAAGATACCTACAACCTCTCATATAGTAACAATTAATTGTCATTGAACATTTTTAGTAGTTTTTATTTAGTGAAGCCATAAAGGTACTACTAAACGTTTTCGCTGAAAGTGTTAACAGGAAATACCATTAAAAATATTTAGAAAATATTAATTATCACTATACGAAGGGTTGTAAGTATCTTCCCACAACCAGTTTAGCAGCAAAAAATTTTCCTTTCTTATCATATCTTGCAAACCATGTGCATGTAAACTTTACCTTCACAAAGTCATATATCATTATCTTGTTAAGCATAATAATATTGTTGGGTCATCCTCTACAAACTTAAGCTTTTAGCGCATATGCTAACGTAAAATGGTAGTAGAGTTCTGGTTAGGTAAGGTATTGGGTTTAATTATTCTCATTTGCATATATGGTCACTTGGTGGTAGTGCACCTTGCAATCGGAGGCTTACACGTAAGGAATAGTTAAGCATAATGACATTGTTAGACCCATTCTATACAAGTTTCAGCTTTTAGAGCGGATGACAACTTAACTTAGTAATATGCTTTGATAAGCGCGATTGGAGAAGCTTTCAATTATGGCTTTCATACTTTGCCTAAATTCGCCCAAAGGTATCTAACCACACCACAATTAAAGTCTCAGAATACAGCTCTCTCTCATATAACGAGTCTTAGACAAAATCACATAAATGCCGGTTTCAACAGTCTTTGAGTTTCAAGAAATAGCATCATGACTCTTGTACACAAACAATCATACATAACGTTGAAAGGCTTACAGATGATTGGCATGTTGTATATCAGCTTCAAGGGCTTTGATAGACTCTCTGAAAGAGGACCTGTGGTGTTGTTTCTGCCACATCAGTTCTAGCTCGCCCTTTTGTGCGTTGAGAGGAAAGCCTGGGGAACAGAAAGGAGTGGGAATAAAATGGCAAAGGGTGAGGCTCTTTTGAAGAGGGCTCTTGAGGGGCTGACAGGGAGAGATGCCGTTTGCTTAGTGCAGTCACCTCTGGCTCTTGAAGGAAAGAAAGGGATATCTTCTCCCTCTGTCTTATCTTATGTGTACTCCTTATCTTTGCTTCATTAATTTCCTAACTGCTCTTCTAATAATGTCCGAACCAAGTTATAACTGCTATCCTGATCTTTCTGGTAAGCTAAATCTCCAAGTTTGACCAACTGTCTCCAAGTTTGATCCAGGCTTCAAAGAGGGAAAAATAAGTTTGACTAGAACTTCCAATTATGCCTAGAACTTCCATTTGTGGCTTTCTTTCTTTCCTTTTTTTGTTGTTGCAAACATCTAGTTAATTTTTGTTTGTAGGTTATGATCTTCATACTCACTGCTAATAACCTAAATTAATCGTTGTTCGTTCGTTATGTTTGTTGATTCTAATCCCCGTACCAACGGGCCGCAAACCGCAATTCTACTTAATAGGAAAAAAATTACCATATTTTTAAAATTCTAGAGTTTGATGGACCATTACTAGCACCCTTCCTCTTTTCTTTTAGGTGTTTGAACTTGTTGTGTTAAGATCATGACATGTAACAAGTATGTGTCATTGGTTCCCAAAAAGTACTAAAAAGAAGGGAAGAAAGTACACTACCAGTTAGGGAAAAAAACAATGACCAAGGTAGTAAATAGATAATTTTGCATGACAATTTGGCAAAATAGATTGTGCTCAATAGTTTATAACTAAGCCGTAGGCCCAGTGAAAAAATCGGGAAAGAGCCTGCACTTGGGCTCACATTTCGTCATTGGTCCAGTCCCAAGAGTCCTTAGTAGTCACGTTCATTATGATCCATTCTTCAAAAAGGGATCCTTCCTATCATAGTTGAACCCATGTTTAGGGTATTCCGGGGGGGGGGGGGGGGGGAGGTAAGGATAGTTCGTAACCTTTTATTTCATATAGTGACTATTTTTTTTGTTGAATATTATTAGTGACATTTTTGCAGATTCTTTATCGACAGTTCTTAACAGCCGTGTTTACTATCACTAATTAAAAGTCACTGATCATATTTAGCGATCATTATTAAAAGCTAAATAAGAACTGTAAGCTTTTTCTACAATCCAAATTGTAGGAAAAGGAACATAAAGTACAATCAGTAACGGTGCTAGAACATCTCACATTTGGTAGTTTATGATCTTAACTTACTACCACTTTTATAACTTTGCTGCATTAAAAAGGTATCAAAGCATAAGTTTACGAATATCTAACAAGTTAACGCAAAGATCTATTAGGATCCACTTCACACACACACACACACACACACACACAGAGAGAACCTCCATTTCCATCAGCTAAAAGCAAAATTGTTGGCATAACAGATAGTTTGTGCATTTTGAATTAAACTAGACATTTACCCAAAAATATAAATAAATAACCAAAACCATGGGTGAGGTAGCATGGGCATGGGGTCCATCTCATAACATGTCCAGATTGTGAAGGGGGCATCCCATTGCCTGCTTTTCCAAACTTTAAAAAGTTGAAGACAGGTTGGGTCAAAAAGTGAGAAGAAAGATTTTGTTGTTATCAAAAGCTATAAAAGAGAGTAAAGCAGAGAATATGACGCTTCTCAATCTCTTTTCTGCTTTTTCTTTTCTTTTTGAGATGCCTTTGCATGGCCCATATTTAACTTGGGATAAATTATACTAAACACCCCTGAGGTTTTATGTAATTACACTCCACTACAACTATCTTTAAAAATTACACTCAGCTCAAAAATAAATAAATTTCTCTTAAGGTGTTAATGGTGCAATGCAAAAAGACATGAATGCCCCTCAGACTGTTTTCTTAAAATTTTGGAGGAAAAACTTATTTTTGGGAATTATTGGAGGGAATATCCTAATTCAAATTGAACCCCCTAATTTAACGCCCTAATTCACTTAGACACATAATGGAACCCTAAATTGAAGTAATTAAACCCTAATTTGAATGCCCTAATCGAATCGAACCCTAAATTAAACTAATTGAACCCTAAATTGAATGCCATAATCCAACCGAACCCTAAATTGAACTAATTGAACCCTAATTAAACCCTAAATTGAATGCCTTAATCGAATCGAATCGAACCCTAAATTAAACTAATTGAACCCTAAATTGAATGTCCTAATCCAACCGAATCCTAAATTGAACTTATTGAACCCCCTAATTAAACTCTAAATTGAATGCCCTAATTGAACCGATCTATAAATTGAACTAATTGAACCCTAAATTGAAGTAATTGAACCATAAATCAAACTAATTGAACTCCTAATTGAACCCTAAATTGAATGCCCTAATTCAATCTAACACTAAATTGAACTAATTGAACCCCCTAATTGAACCCTAAATTGAAAGCCTCAATTCATCCGAACCCTAAATTGAACTAAGAGAACCCCCTAAATGAACCTTAATTAAACCTAAAATTAAATGCCCTAATCGAATCGAACCCTAAATTAAACTCATTGAACCCCTAATTGAATCCTAAATTGAATGCCCTAATCTAACTGAACATTAAATTGAACTAATTGAACCCTAAAATGAGCTAATTGAATCCTAAATTGGCTAAATTGAACCCCCTAATTCACTTAAAGTTTATGGAGTTGATTGAAAATTTGAAAAACCCATTACTACAAGAAGACCACACATGTGAGTAAAGGACAAGGGAGGGTACTTTGGGTATGAAAATTGCATAAAGTAGTGTCAGGGAATCTTTTTTTTCACGGAGTTGGGCCTGCCGTTAAATGTGTGTATTTATGTGTAATGCAGGTACAAACCTCGGGGGGACGGAGTGTAATTTTTAAAGATAGCGGTAATAGAGTGTAATTACGTAAAACTTCAGGGGTGTTTAGTATAATTAATCCATTTAACTTCCTACATACAACTACTTCTAAGACCATAATGAAATGATCATAATAAAAAGCAAGTATTGCATTGTGCCTCCACACATGTCATCAGCTAGATCTAAAGTACAAGATAAGATGAGAAGAAATTTCAACCATGGAGCCAGGTCCTGCGCAGGTGGGTGGGGCACTCCATATTGACCATGTCTAGATTATTCTGTAGGAAAATTTAAAAAAAATATATAAAAGGAGAAGCAGAATTTTTTTGTAGTTTCACTATTAAATACATGATGATCCGTGTTCAAGGTAACATAAATGGTAAAAATACTTCCTTTAGAATTCTGCACACCTCTAATGGGTTAGTGGAAATTTTGAGTGAAAGAAACGAGGGACGGAGGGGTTGTGGGGAAATAGATTCAACTTACTCGACTTTAATACACTTTAATGAGACGGTTCAAAAAACAGTAAAACATGGACAAAATTAAAAGTTTATAAAAGATTTTACCATAAGGTTGATGCTTTTTCTTAATAAAAGCATAGATTATGTTACTAGCTACTATCTCTAATCACTATGGTGTATAATCCTAATCCAAAAAGCTAATTTAACCACAGTTAGGCTTTCAACAACATGGATTACTTATTTATGTAATTACCTTATTGTCTTCTCCTTACTTTTTGGGTGTATATATACTTTTCATATACTTTGATAATACAGCTATATAACTGGGAGAAGAACAGAAGATAATGTTCCTTTTTCTTAAATATGCTGCCTTTGATGGTGTCATGTATTCTTTTCCAAAGCAAGCCAAGAAAAGGGAACTTAAAGATGTACCACAAATCCTTTTCCCAGGGGAAAAAGCAGGTTTGAGAAAATCAGGGAAAGATACAAACGTGAGTGAACATTGCAGAAACTGATTATGGATAAAGTGAAAGTAAGTGGAGGAAACTGGGAGAGGAGTTGAAGTTGACTAAGAATTCAGACTTTATGTCACTCACTGAAGGACTTTAACTGTAGACAACTTCCAAAACACCAATTTCTCTTCTTCCTGATCATCCATGGGTATATTAGGCTTGCATCTAATTTCACTTCTTTGCTTAATCCCCTCTCTTATGTGCCAAGTTACAGGTATGTTCCTCCTTACATGTTCTATGCTTAAGATCATTCCACAGATAGAAATGGAGTAATCATGCTTTAAAGCTGCTGTTAAAGAAACAAGACTAAACTTGGAAATTTCCCTAACCCGGTGCCTAGCATATATTATATGAACAAGGGTTCAAGTTTAGAAACTAACCCAGTTCTTCAAAAGCTGAATGTCAGTTTTCTGTTCTTGCTAGCCTAGCAACATGAAATATGAGCATCTAAATTGTGCAATGACCAATTCAACATGCAGAGTTCGTTAGTATAGACTGTGGAGGCACAAGTAACTACACTGGCCAAAGTACCGGCCTAGCATGGATTCCAGACACAGAAATCACTGGCCAAGGAAAATCAGCAGAGTTGGAGAATCCAAATGGAAACTTACTGAGGTATCAAAGACGCCGAGACTTTCCATCGGACGGCAAGAAGTATTGTTACACTTTAAGCACGGAGGAGAGAAGGCGGTATCTTGTCCGAGCAACATTTTTGTATGGCAGCTCTGCAAATGAGACCACGTACCCCAAATTTCAGCTCTACTTGGATGCAACTAAGTGGTCAACAGTAACTATACAAGATGCTTCAAGAGTATATTCTAAGGAAATGATCATCAGAGCACCCTCAGATTCCATTGACGTGTGCCTTTGTTGTGCAACGACAGGTTCTCCATTCATATCCACACTGGAGCTACGGCCTTTGAACCTTTCGATGTATGCCAACGACTATGAGGATGAATTTTACTTGAAGGTTGCTGCAAGAGTAAATTTTGGAGCTATAAGTAAGGAAGCCATAAGGTAAGCTCTCATCAAATGTCGAACTAATGCATAATGAATTAGCATGCCATATACACAATGAGATTACGCAAAATAAGGAAGATAACAAAGTAAAAGATAAAGTTGAATTAGGACAGATTTCATTTGTTAAACACCACCTCCACAATCGCATCAAGATGGCTCATATTTCAGGTATCCGGACGATCCCTACGACCGCATATGGGATTCAGATCTTGACAAAAGGCCGAACTATCTCGTAGGGGTGGCCCCTGGCACAGTAAGAATCAACACGACGAAGAATATAAACACAAACACGAGAGAATACCCACCTGTTAAAGTGATGCAAACTGCGGTTGTTGGCACTCAAAACAGGCTCACCTACAGATTAAACCTGGAAGATTTCCCTGCCAATGCTCGAGCTTATGCATTCTTTGCTGAAATTGAAGATTTGGGAGTAAATGAAACTCGGAAATTCAAAATGGAGGAGCCTTACATACCTGACTACAGCAATGCTGTGGTCAATATTGCTGAGAATGCAAATGGAAGCTACACTCTATATGAACCGAGCTACATGAATGTCACATTGGATTTTGTACTGTCATTCTCCTTCTTGAAGACCCGGGATTCTACTCAAGGGCCACTCCTGAATGCCATGGAAATAAATAAATACGTACAGATTGCCATGAAGACAGACTGGCAAGAAGGTACGAATATGAATTTGACTTGATTCAGAGTACAACATCTACCAGTAAGCATTTTCTACCTGTTGTCGAGTATTAGGTTGGTACCTCATGGACTAATTGCAGTCTTAACTGATTTCCAATGGAAGTGAATATTCTCCATGCCCTTCGCTCTATTCCTGCTGGAAGCAATAGGCTGGATGAAGCTGGTGATCCATGTGTCCCCGTTCCCTGGGAATGGGTGACTTGCAGCTCCACAGTACCACCAAGGGTAACAAAAATGTCAGTTCTTCACATTCATTAGCTAATTTTCTCTGTGTCTCACGCTTTATTGCACTACCACGTCAAACTTTCATTAGGAGAATTCCACAAATCAAGTTAACCAGAAGAACATATTTGTGTAATTTTCCATCACGTATCCATACATGGAAACGGTATATGATTATTTTGAGACTTTGGCCATTAATTTTGAACCCCAGATCTAAATCCAAATTCACGTGTAGTTTCTCCATTAGCTTCAATTCATTAAAAGAAAAAATGTCCATATTACCTTGAGGCAGGATAAGAACTTGACTGCAACTTAAATATTTGAAAATAGGAAGTGAGAAATTTGAATGCCCACTAAGAAAGTTTCACACTAAAGTTCGTTCACGGGCAGATACTTTAATGATATGCTCGTGATACAAACTTCAGAGCTATAGCAGAGTATAATAAATGGAAAATCACTCCATATGTTTCATACACAGACATGACCATTCTGCCTTTCCTGTTTGAACTACATAGTGGATTTTACTGACCTTTTTGAGCAGTGAACTGTCGCACAAGAATCTGAATGGCGAAATACCATCAGAGCTTAAGAACATGGAGAGACTAGAAGAGTTGTAAGTGCAATTGCTCTATGAAAAACTATACATGCTTCATAAGTCCTACATGCAACCTGGTGTACTGCATTCTATGTTATTAGGTGGCTGGATGGTAACTCACTCAATGGACCAATCCCTCACTTAACTAACCTCGTCAGTTTGAAGATCCTGTAAGCTTTTAACTTATTGTGCATTTCGTTTAATCAGTATACAGACTCCTAGTTCTGACAACTACTAGTTATCAATGCTATTCATGCAGACATCTGGAGAACAACCAACTGACTGGTCCATTACCTTCCTGCCTGGGTAGTTTGCCAAGCTTAACAGAATTGTATGTGATGATCTTAGTATCTTAGTTTTCTAGATGATTGAATTGAGTTTGGTGACTTTCTACTTTGAAAAACATTAAAATTTGAAATATCAAGACATTGACATGGTCTCATTAAGCTTTATAAGGATATCATTTTTGAGTCACACACTTATACTGGCAGTAACTTCATTTCTTCTGCTGCAGGAATGTAGAGAACAACTTTTTGAGCGGGGTTATACCTTCAGAACTGTTAACAGGACACGTACTATTCCAGTGAGTATGCTCCTAAATTCACAAGAGACAAGTGCTCATGTTTGTATGCCGTGAACATACTATTAAACACGGGGAAAGTAGTACAGTTTTTGTCAAATAAGTCTCATCAAGAGCTCACATGAATTAAAACAGAGTAAATATAAGATTAATTTGTATAAGCTTCATAAGTAGATCCAGTGTCAAAAACCTAAATTGCTTTTGTTGACAAGGACCACAAAAGCATACAATTAGGCGCAAATCTGACTCGCTAATAACTTGGATGGAACTACAAGATACCAACTTGGACAACCAGAGAGATTGTGAATCTTATTGCACCATACAAAATGAAAACAGTTGCAAACAGTAAAAGACTCAGGAAAATATTCAAAAAGTGAAGCATCAAGATTGATGAGAGAGAGAGAGAGAGATGAGTCTTCAAGCAGCTCAACAGCATTTATTGAGAACAGCAATACCTTTCTCTTGCAGCTATGAGGGTAATCCTGGTCTAAAGCAAGGGAAAAAGCATAAGATACATTCGGCATTGATACTTGGAACTTCAATCGGAGCACTTGTGCTATTATTTCTGCTCTTCTCGGGAAGTTTGCTACTATTGCGTTACATTAGACATAAGGCATCTCGCCAGAGGAATGATGAAAAAGGTATGCACCATCAATTCCATCAATTAATTTCTGTAGAATGTTCTGCCACCTTTTGCATATCAAGTAACTCTTTATGCCCAATTAGGTACGTCTCAGCGCACCAGCACCAGGCATTCAACTGCCTATACAATTTCGCGAGGTGGAACTTTTATGGATGAAGGAGTTGCATACTATATTCCGCTAAATGACATAGAAGAAGCTACCAAAAATTTTACGAAGAATATAGGAAAAGGAAGTTTTGGACCTGTGTACCGTGGCAAAATGAAAGATGGAAAAGAGGTAGCAGTTAAGATCATGGCTGATTCATCTAGTCATGGGAAAAAGCAATTTGCTACTGAGGTAGTTTCACATAAATCCTGGTAGTATAAACTAATTTTCCATGTTTATCCGTGTGGAAGTATGGGCTATTAGTCAAAAATCATATGCATAAGGTAGAGAACAAACCTCATCTTCCCCTACCCATTCATCAAAGGCCAAACCCATACTTTCAATTACTGAAGATCAGATAATTTTTCAAAAGTCCTAAGTGATCCCTCAATCGAAAAAGCGCCTCCTTGCAGCATCAATTTAAATAAAGAGCAGAAAAGTCTCTCCATGACCAAAAAAGAACGCGAGCAGTTAGCCAGTTACAATGAAGATCTTTAAATTTAGAGATGTCTTGATAATTTAGAGGAGCTGCATTGGCACAAGTTCCTTGCCAAAGCAGTACGTTGGAATTAAAACAAAATATCTCCCGAGAAGAATCCTTGGGAACTTCAAATTGCTGACCTAAATCCAACAAGAACCGGAAAATTAAGAACAATGTGCTGAACTCATATCCTGGTGAGAAGTCATTAGGAACTGCAAGAGGTGAGATTTATAGAATAAACAAGAATGTCAGAAAAACTATGATATAGCTAAAGCTTGTGATGGTTGTCGTCAACTGGAATGACTAATTAGAACATGTTAATTACAGGTTTCCCTCTTGTCAAGAATTCATCACAGGAACTTGGTTCCTTTAATTGGATACTGTGAAGATGAACAACAATGTATGCTGGTTTACGAATATATGCACAATGGAACTTTGCGGGATCATATACATGGTGCGCCGCTCAGCCCATACAGTAACTAGCTAGTTTCTGTCCTTGTGTCGTGTCAGACTGAAGCAGTTGAATAAAAATCTCTAAAATTTATCTCCTGACAGATTCTGCCAACCGGAAGCACTTAGACTGGCCGGCTCGTCTTAGTATTGCAGAGGATGCAGCTAAAGGTTGATATCAAACTTCTCCCTTGTCCATGTATATCTGAATATACAAGTCCAAGTGTAACTGGAAGTTGAGAGTTTTGTAGGCCTCGAGTATTTACACACTGGATGCAACCCCAGTATCATACACCGGGATGTGAAAACAAGCAACATTCTCCTAGACATAAATATGAGGGCCAAGGTATCTGACTTCGGACTTTCAAGGCAAGCTGAAGAAGATTTGACCCACATATCAAGTGTTGCACGAGGAACTGTTGGCTACCTTGATCCTGAGTAAGTTGAACTGGTCATGTAGCGTATGTTATACAAACTCATGTTCCCTCCTGCCTAATCTTGAGTGTATATTTCTCCAACAGGTACTATGCCAATCAGCAATTAACCGACAAAAGCGATGTTTATAGTTTTGGGGTTGTTCTCTTGGAACTGATCTCTGGAAGAAAGCCTGTATCTACAGAAGAGTATGGCACTGACTGGAACATTGTTCATTGGGTAAGTGTATCTGCGATTCTTTGTCCTTATAGTTACACCATATTCCCTCTGTATTGTTGAGCTCGCATCACCAGGAAAAGAAAAAACATAATGAAAAATATCAGGTTAACAGTCTGATCCAGTACTGATAACACAAGTGTATGTCAGGATGAATAAGATGGCATGGCAAAGATGCTAGAACTCGTATCACCTCACACCAGAGACATATTAGAAATTTTTACAAAACCATAAGAGCAAAAAGGCCTTTATATAGGATAAGGAAATTTTGATCCATAAACAAAAGTTATCCTGTTGGAGAAAGAGAACCAAACATTGCAAACGATGGTGTTCTTCGTTTTCCTCCTCAGTAACCTGTATTCATAATCAAATGTGCACGCGTGGATGCTCCTACATTGTGTTTCTGCGGGGAGCTATTTTCAACTCATCTAAAGACACTATTGCCATGTTCCTAAAAGGATAGGATCTATCTTACAATACGCGATACCATGTCATGTGCAATACACAGGAGGTCAGTTCTGATGCTTCATAAAATAAGCAAAAGAAAAATGGACTCACCGTCGATATCTTGGAGCATGGACCAACCTTGAAATGTGGATTCAAAAGAACTTTAGTACATGGCTGAAGCAACACTAGTTCAGTAGACAATTCCCGCAAGAGTATATGCCTTTCAGTTCTTGGAGGTATAGTTAAGCAGCATAATCCCATATAGTTATAATTAAATTGAAGTAGGTGAAAAGATTGCTGATTTCTAGTTTCATCTCTAAGCTTGAATAAATTTTAGTTTCCAGTGTTGTTGCTTATGTGCATCATTTTTTAGGCAAGGTCCTTAATCCGTGAAGGAGATGTCATAAGCATGATAGATCCTTCACTATCCGAGAATGCAAAAATCGAGTCCGTTTGGAGGATCGCGGAAGTAGCAATACATTGTGTCGAGCAACACGGGGCTTCCCGGCCTAGAATGCAGGAAATCATCTTGGCTATACAAGACTCAATCATCAAGATTGAAAAGGGGCAATGAAAAAATAACTTCAGGAAGCTCAAGAGCACAATCTTCGCGCAAAACATTGCTAACAAGCTTTCTTGATGTTGAGAGCCCCGACCTATCAACTGGGTGCCTAGTCCCATCTGCTAGATAAACGTGCCTACCCCACTTCTAGGTAATGTGCCTATACCACAGAAATATACTCGAAGTAAGAATAACTGCCATACAATGATGTTGTAGATTCATGTACTAATATGCCTAATGTAAGTATGAGCAAAGTTGTATGTGTCACTGTGTTAGCATACGTAAGTTGTTCTGGGCAACATACGAGGTGACAAGATACCATTATCGAATGACATTCGGCATCGTATATATGCCAGAACTAAATGACTTGAAAGGAATTCTGAAAAGGAACCCACTGTGAAAGATACCTGTGCTGATAAAGTGAACCAATTTGGAGGAACTTCTATCAACAAATACGAGTTGATAATGATATACATTTTTGACACGATTTCTAACGGCTTGCACTTTCAAAGTAACTAGTAACTCAAACGGGGTATTAAAGCTCTCGTTGTGCTGGGTTTTGGATTCGATCCTTCCGCTTGCATTTGGCTTCATTTACGTAGAATTTCTCAAATTTGTGTATCTAGTATGCGTGTTGTGCAATCGGGTTTAGCAAGAGCGTTAAAGTAATAATACGTTCATTCTCTATTGGTTTAAACTTTTAGAATAATCAATAAGTTAACATCAACCATGCATTAAGAAGAAGTTTCACTCGAATTGGAACGCACAAAAATATGTACTCGTCTAATTATTTATACGCACAATTATTATATTGTAACTTGTAAGTCACCGAGATTTGAGAAAGGCAGTGGAGCGACAAACCTCATTACCTGAACAAAGTATTCCGTTTCACGGCGAAGGCAAGTCGGCAAAGTAGTTTGATTTAAGCAGTGATGATCAGTGAGAGGATTTCACGTGCATGTCCTTGCAATCGTTGGTCAGAAATCGAACGTCACTTATGATGTTGTTACGCACCGGCAGATGCTTAAATTTAAGTAAGTTAGAAATAGATTAGTAGCCGGAACGACTTTAAAATCTTAGTCAATTTTTAACGCAAAGTCTAGAAAGTGGTCTCCCATTAATGTAACTGGTACTTCCTGATTATTATTAATGCGATGCTTCTCATTTTGTCTAAGAAATTTTGTATTATTGATGAGTAAAGATTATTTGGAACATGTTTTAAAAGATATGATCTTGAGCTATAACTGTGGATATCGAGGTTTAAAGTTAATTTTGTGTGTGTTAGGACTAATCGGTAGCCGGGACAGCTTCAAATTCTCAATCAATTTTTACGGAAGTTTTGAAAGGTGGTCAAATCATATGACGCATTAATGTTAAGAAAAAAATTTGACTGCTATCCCGGTTAGGAATCTTCCTCCTACCCCCTATATAGCGACAATAAATTGCCTCTAAATGTTTCTAGTGACTTTTATTTAGTGACGCTAAAAAGGTGCTGTTAATAATTGTCGTTAAAAGTGTTAGGAGAAAAGCCACTAGAAACATTTAATGACTATTAATTGTCACTATACATGGGGTTGAAGGAAGATTCTTACAACCCGGTTTGTTCTTAATATTATGCCCGAAAGAGTCCATTGTTGATGTAAGTCGTACTCTCTGATTACTATTAATATAATGTCTCTACTATTAACCAAAAAAAACATTGTGTAACTAATCAAGTGGTAATTATATTTTGATTTCACGCTTTCAATCGTTCAGTAAAATTTATCTCGAAACATGTGTTAAAAAACCAGATCCTGAGCTATAGCGGTGAATATCACTAACTATATTTTAATGGCAAACAATTATCACTGCAAAATGTAGTCATGGCAGCTGATTACTTATAGCGACATTTAAAATCACTACAAAATGTGCAACCCCTCTTGTACAGATAATAATTCTCATCCCATGTCAACTATGTGCAGGATTAACCAAAATTCTTTTTGTCAAGGAGAAAAATGTGGGCTGGGTAACAAAGAACAAACTTGGGCTCATAGCCTAAGCTTGGGCCACTTGAACTTGAGGCCATGAAGCTTCTATCACTTCGACGTTTGAACCCATCCAAGAAACATGGCTGGGTAACAAGGAACTTCTTTATTTTATTTTATCTTTTTCGTATTCAATGATACTATTTTCTAACTTCAAATAACTTGTGACCTTTTGTAGAAGAAAAAACGAAAAATATATTTCGGCTGGTTGGCAAGCTTGACATTTTAAACTGTATTGAAAAATGAACTTAGTTTCATGCACTTAAATTCAATGCACGTATCTAAAAGCTGGGCCACAAGAAACTTTTAATTTGCACTCATTGTTGGTGGACTAAGCTTGAGCAAAAAAATTACCACCATTATGAACGTATAAATAATAAGTAGTGCATTACTTGCCATTATAATTTTCTTGTCATTAATCATCGGCGACACCATGACTTTCTTTCTCTTTGATACTCTTGAAACTGAACAGACATTTTTAGTGTACAAATATTCACACTCCATTTTTAATCACACATGTGTGCTTGCGCGCGTGCGTGTGCCGTGTGTGTGTGTCATTTTGCCCGTTAAATAACTTTTAGTGATACTTTTTTCATTCTTTAATGACAATTATAGATGTTACATGATCAATCCTAAAGTCGTGTATCAATTCTCTGTTTCTAAAGGTGTCTCCTTACTAAAAAAAATCATGCATTGTGCCCTTCCTTCTTTTCCTAGTGATATTATATTTGTAGCATGTAATAAAAAGAATTAGAGATAAAGATGCAAGTTGTGTTTTGACTTTTTATTTTTATCTAACTAAATCTTATTTTGACTTTTTTATAACGATAAACAAGATGCGTGTTATTTTTCATGTGTAACACTTGTAACCGTCAACAACAAACAACATTATTTATCTATTATAATTTTAATCCTAGAAGGAATATGACCGGTGCTAAAGTACCACACTGAACTCACTAATCTTATACTTGCAATGAAATGGCATTCGACTCTTTATAGTTTACTTGTTTTAATAAATAAATAAATATCTGAGACTTACAACCGAGTAATCAACTCCCCCGTTAAAATTTGCTTAGAAAAAAAAAAAAACTCCCCCGTTAAAATTTTGCTCATAGCCATCTTGTGTGTTCCATTAATTTGAGTTGTTTAGAGGACATTACTGCGCAACCGCTCATCTGACCTGCAGAACCATCATATGCCGCCGCCGCCCCACCACCTGTCACCGTCCAAAACAACATTCACGATTCCAAACTACACCGATCCATGGCCACATCCGTACTCAGTCATCTCCAACTTACTTCACCATGACCAACCCCATCCCCCGTCACCACCAAATTAAACAGTCAACTCCCCAACCAAAACCAGCATCAAATCCGCCATAACTACCAAACTGCCCCCAAAAAAAAAAAACAAGAATCCAAAATCACCACAATCTCTTTCGCATGAAGTTTGGGTCAAGCTAAGGCGATGGTTGGAAGTTAAGCTTTGAAATGGATCTCAAGTTAAGGATTTGGATTGGGTTTCGAATTTTGAAGATTCTTGACTTACGAAGCTCTCACATGAGCATGATATTCAGATATGGGTATTCAGAATTTCAAGGTGGTAGATTTTTTAAAGATTGAATTTTGCAATCATGGGGAGACGGGGTTCTACTGAAAGTGGTTTCGGGTCTAAAGACGTGGTGGGTTAGATTGGCTGATTGTGGCGGTGCCAAAGGGTGGGGTTTACTGGGACTGGTGGTGGAGTTGAAGACAGTGGTGGTTTGGCCTGTTATTATTGGTGGTGCCAGGGAGGGGTTTATTGAAGCGGTGGTTGTGGATTTGGTGTTGTGATAATATCAGTCTTGGGTAATGATGGCGGTGGTCGTGGCTCGCTGATGAAAAGATAGAAGTTGGTGTTGGTAATAATGGTGGTGGCTGGTGGTGGGTCTCCGTGACGAAGGAAGAGAGAAAAAGAGAAACGAGTTGAATGAAAATTGGGTACAAGATAACAGAAAATAAAAATAAAAAGTAAGTATTATTATTATATATTATTAATATCTTAATTTAGCCCCTTAAATTTTTACACGTGGATGTTCGGACAGCTGTCAACAAAAGATTAACACGTTGGGTCTAGAACTGTAGAGTTTTATTTGCCAAAACCAACAGAGACTATGGAAGGTTGAATGTAATTTATCCTTGATTAATCTAAACTCTAGTGTTGTACGTGCACAAGGCTTTCATATTAAGCTATTATTTATTAATTATTCTATGTAAAATTTATATCTCAATCCATCCATCACATTTGGTTAGATTTCATTTGAGTGGACCTAGCACATACATCAATGTAGTGGGTGGTATTGGATGGATTAAGTTTGAATTGTCTGTCGGTCGGAATTGACTTGCTCTTACAACGTATTAAAAGCAGTCGACTCATAATTAATTCGCAATGAAAAAAGAAGTTCACAAGATTTATATATTCAAATATTCCATTAATTATTATTTATATGATATAGAATTTATATCTCTGATGGTGTATTTCAAACAACATAATGTTTTATGGGGTGTGGAAAGAACAAAACATATAGTCTTACCAAATAAGAATATCACAACGTTAAATGACAAGTACGTAGTTTAATTGGCAGCCATACGAATTAGAAAATGTATTGATGCCATTTAATAGGATTCTTTGTGGTATTATTAAATGTCACCTAACTTTTGGCCATAATGGTCTATAATGCAGGCTTATTATAGTGTCTACAACATAGCCACTCCTTTACAACTTAAATCCAAATCATTAGTTAATCAACCTCTGCCAACTTTGACTTCCAGGCCAAGCGACCCCTGGAAGATTATGCTCCTGGCTCTTTATTCACGGGGCCTCAAGGAAAGATGTTTCTTTAACTTTGATTAATCTTTTTTTTTTGTTAGAATTGATTGGTGGTACATATAGAATAATCTAATAGAAATGATTTACTATTCACTCAATTTTTGGGTCATAATTATTTTGTAGGAGAGATGGTCGAGTGGTTCAAGGTGTAGTATTGAAACTACTATGTGGGCTTTTGTTTACTGAGGATTCGATTCTAATGATTCGAAACACTTCTTTTTACACCGTTACGGAAACTCAAGGACTCAATAGTATGAATATGTAAAAAATAGGATTTCCAATCATCTGCAGTATCGACTTTGGCGGTATATATTATGCACTTCTAGGACCTAAGACGCTTGGGCCAATTGCGTAATGTCGACCTGAGGTAGCGAATGAGAAAACAAATGGATGGAAATTCTGTACTTAATGGCTGTTGCGGATAAAACATAATCCCCATTATTTGATCACTTTTCTCAAATATAGATTCACGAGAATGCCCGTCGTTCAAAATGTAATCGTATTTGTAAAATTTAGCATGGTCTAATAAAGGCCAAATAGAAGCGTACGCGCGCGCGCGCGCACACACACACACATATATATAGAGAGAGAGAGAGAGACGTACAATTTAAAGACGAGAATTTTTTAAAACTCTCTAACACAACGAATTGCAGGTGTTATATGTAAGAATGAAGGTAAAAAGTATGACAACTAAATTATCGGAAATTTTCTGGTCCAAAAGTTTTCGAGAGAGTAGAGGGAGAAGGGGCTTTTTGAAAATCAAAAGTAATGTTATTGGATGTAGGATTCGGAGACTCAGAGAGACAGAGAATCTTTTTTAATACTCAATGGCAAAATAAATATGAAGGAGGGTGCAATTGTGAAGTCTGGTTCAACATTTCATTTTTTATTTTTGTTCGAGTTTTAAAAACTTTCTATGAGACTATTAGCGGCTTTTGACCGAAATGCATGTTCTTTCTCATGTGTACGGTTCAAGGATAATCGTCATCGACAAATAGCAACATTTGTAATAGTATTTCAATCCAATGCACTGCGTCTGCGTATCGCATTGTCCATAAAGTTTAGAAGGAAATAAGGTGGCAGCTACCACCTAAAGTAGCATAAATATGTTCATCCTTATTTTCTTAAACGCTAGTTGTGACTAAAGAAATTCCAAGCTGATGTACGCTTTTAGTGACAAAATATATTATGATGGGCATTAAAAGTATATTATGTCGACAAAACTAGGTTTTATATCTCGCAGCCTGCTAAAAATGAGTTGACATCATTTTATACGAGTCTTTCTATTATTTTATCCGCTCAACAACTTTGGCCATCTATCGTTATGTATAAACTACTAATATCTACACCCTACCCACCCGTTTATAACTTAAATCCAAGAAGGGGAAAAGTTTTTCACCATTAGTGAGAGCGTGCAAACACAATTAATTTTAGCAAAATGCAAAAGATCAAAGAAATTATTGTATTAGTTTTTTAAGCTTCGGCATAAGAAGGTTTTGCATTTAGTAAATTGAAGTGATCTTTGACCGAGTTCTCGAGCGCGCGGTATCATGATGGTTGTAGATGGTATTACAAATTTAGGATGGAAGTAAAATTAATGACAATTTAATTCTCCAAAATTCTCAAGTCGAGCATAAACAGGCTTTTTAGAAGTTATATTATTGGGTGTAGAAAAACAAATGACGAATTAAGACACTTATCTTTTTTCCCTTATTAGTTATCGGTAATAATTCTTATCTTCCTTTCTTTCTATCACTTTCGTGGGGTAATTAAAATACCTTTTATCCTTAATTAATGAGCAAGGAGGAGGTGGAGTCCTTGGTACACATTCAAAGACTTTAAAACAAATATGGTTATTGTTACAAGAATGAATGATCACATTCCACCTTTGATCATTTTGATCTTACTTTAAAATTAAATGTGTTTGTGGCAATAACCAACATCTTTAATAGCTACAAACATCTTTAACAAATCATTGATGAACATCGAATCTGATGTGATGAATATTTTGATGTTTGAAAGTAAAAAAGTTACCCGTACCCTACACATGTAATATTTAATGTTCACGTCAATATACTTTTAAACAACGGTGATATAAAATTATCAAATTTTCACAGAAAGGTACATCATTTGCCTCTCAAATTTTAACTTTGCTTATACAATATCATTTCCTCAATCTTAAACACTTGTTAACTCCATGTCTCCATCGTAGCCTCGACCAACTCCCCACCAAAACCAACTGCAGAAAGGGCATCTAACAAACCCAACCCCCCACCTCATACCAGGAAGTTGCATTCCCTTTTTCATCATTTCCTCTCTGACCAACAAAACAAAACCAGGAAAAAAAAATGTCAAAATCAAAAGCCCCGCCCCATAATTCAGAAAGATAGCTATAGTGCACGAAAAGCGATCAAAGAGAACATCATCAGTTATTTTATCTCCTTCCTCCCTCTCTCTTGTTATTCTCCCTTGTCTTTTTGGCTTTCTCAGAAAACCAGCCCCCTGCTGTGCTTTTGGCTACTTCATCTATCTATACAGAACGAAAGACAGAGACACATACAGAAATTATTACACATAGTGATAAGCAGTGGCGGGGAGAGGATATTGAAGGATGGATATGATGTATTATCCCCTAGGGAGGTCTTCTTATGAGGACTCTCTGAAAGTCTTGGAGGCTGATATACAGCATGCCAATGCTCTGTAAGCTCTCTTTTGGCTTAATTTCTTGTTTCTCCATCTGGGTTTTCATTTATCTGCTGTTTTTTTGGCCTATATATGAAGGTACATCCATATACTATGTTATTGGGTATGTGAAGATAATTATATGTTTTTCTTTATCTTATCCGTGTCCGTCAATTAATTTTGACGATCATGTTTAATTTGAGAAAGTTTGTAATTTCGAAAGTGGGTTGTGTGCTGACTTTCTTTATACGGTGATACTTGAAAATTCCAAAATGAACCTTTTAGGTTTAAGCAGCCCTTATGTTACTAGTTTCAAGATAACCGTCACTTTCTTGCTTGGGAGGTGTGTGCTTCCTTAGGATTGTTCTGGATTTTGATTATTGGTGCTCATCTGGGCTGCCTAGCTGTGTAGGAAATTGGGGTTTTCACTCCGATGACTAAACACGAGTGGCATATACTTTCTTTTGGATTTTGAGGACATAAGGGTTTTAAAGGACAGGCTTAGAGTGAAAGAGTGTTTAAGCTTAGGCGGAGGGTGGAATCTAGCGCGTAGAAAGTTGATAAGATGCCTGTGGCTGGGGATGTCTGTGAATGTTAATCAGCTTGAGTTAAGTTTACTTACTATTTGGATTGTGATTAAATGCGGATGTTGGCTGATACAGCATCGAATGATTGGCTCACACTTGTTTTACTTTAATTTGTGGTTTGCAGGGCTGCCGCAATTCCAAGAGCAAAGGGTGGCGCACGCCTTCAGATGAAGTTGGTTTACAATCACTTGGCACCCGTCTTCCTGTTCTTGCTCCAATGGTTGGATTGTTCTTGCACATTTCTGCTTCCCCGATATCTAAGTTTTTTCCACATTCTTGTGTATAAGGTTTGTTCCACAATTTTTCATTTTAAACATTTTCGCGTGTGTGGAGGTTTGGGGTTGAGAGAAGGGAGGGAAGAAGGAGAGGGGGGGGGTGTTGTTGGTAGGGGATTCCCATTCTCTGACTTTCTCCGAATCCGGGGAATACCTACATTGAATTGAATGTAATTGGAATTATTGCCTTTAAATTTATATGAAGACAGTTTCCTGCACATATAATCCATACAGGTCTACACAGATGGGAGACCAAGCATATCTACGCGTGGAAGAAAGGCAACTATTAGTGATTTCTATGGTTAGTTTGTCATCTTCTTGTTAAGTTTGCTTAAAAAGGATTGGATTTAGTTTTTTTCACGCTTTAATTTATGTTGGTTTCATAAATTCTTGCAGCTGTCATATTGCCATCTCTTCGCCGACTACATTCTGACTTAGTTGAGCTGGATAATACCAGAGGTGAGAATTCTCGCTTTGGAAGTATCGGCAAGAAGTTACTGGATAAAGGGTTTGCCAATGTTGATTTGGAGAGAGAAGATGAATGTGGGATCTGCTTAGAGCCTTGCACCAAAATGGTTTTGCCAAATTGCTGTCACGCGATGTGCATCAACTGCTACCGAAAATGGTAACTGATGGCCCCAATCTTCTTCTTATGTTTTAACCTTTTCCCTCTTGATACCTGATCTTGAAGAGAGGTATCATCTTTTATAAAATTAAGAAACTCTCCTTAATTTGTAGGAACACGAGATCAGAGTCCTGCCCCTTCTGTCGTGGTAGCTTAAAGAGAGTGAAGTCAAGAGACTTGTGGGTCCTCACTTGCACTGACGATGTGATCGACGCCGATACAGTCTCCAAGGAGGACTTGCTGCGTTTCTACTTGTATATCAACAAGCTGCCTAAAGATTCCCCGGATGCCCTTTTCTTAATGTACTACGAGTACCTAATTTAATGTGAAGGAACGCAGCATAGTGGTGTACAGATAGAAAAGCCGACCTTTAAATGTATATAGAGTATGGTATGAGAAATCTATCTGATTGTTACGTGGAAATAACCACTTCTGTACTACAGCTGTATGAAGTTCATAAAGGTAAATGTAGGTCACCCTTCATTACTGGAAATAAAATTCATCTTCTAGAAATTTGATTTCTTTGCTCTTGTTATTTGCTTGGCAAAAGTGCTTGAGCATAAGTAATGTATAGATGTGACTGCAATGTGAGACATGTACACTGTTGCTTTAAACTGCATCTTGGAATGTTTGTTTATCTCAAAATCAGCTTCATCCTAAAGAAAAGGTTACAAAACTGTTTCAGAACAAAGGCTTATTAATCCGCTCTCGGAACGTGTCGTCATTCGGGGCGGCGATATGAAGTAGGTCACTGGACAAACTTGCAGCAGTTAGATGCCGCTCTTGTTCTTAACCATCTGATCAAATGATGGTCGACAGAAACCTTGATTAAGGAAGAGATCAGCTACTTGCTTGTACATGGCTTCTGTGAGATGGATCCCATCCCAGCTAATGTATTTGCTAGGGTCCTTGCAGGTGGATGTGCCAGGAGAGCCGCACAAAGAATGAGAGTTGAAGTTGTATTTTCCACCTCCAGCTCCACAGCATGCTTTGAAGGGATCCTCAAAGCCAAATTTTGGCGGGTTCATCAGTACTGTCAGGTATGCATTCCAGAAATCTGCATATATGATTGTACGGTCAGGGTACCTTTTTTGGAATTTCTCCAAATTCTTTTCAAGTATTTCGTTGTGGATCATAATCGCTGAATTTACAATCGCGTCACATCCAGCTTTGCTCATTTGAACTACTGGACATGCTGAAACGGCTAATGGGAAGCACCCCACTGGTGGTAGCCCTTGAACCACAATATAAGTTGCTCCATTGTCCAACAATGTCTGTCACAGCACGCTCTATGTCAGAAATGACTTCAGAAATTAAATGTGCCTGCCACAGGGTTAGTGTATGTGGCTATGCTTCGAAGTGCTGTACATTGTGCATTATATATCATTTTGCCAAGGACATTTTTTTGGTAATTGGTAGAAGTATATGTCACATGGTGTACGTACCTGTATGAGTTTACAAACATGAGTGACGGTTTTCTCTGTGAGGTATCTCGCCGAGACAGAAGAACCTATATTAATGGCATAATCGCTCACGCCAATCTCACCAATCCAGAATAGCGTGTTCCTCATCTTAGCCCTGCAAGCATCTGAATCCTTTCCCTTGCATTCTATCCCTGTATGAAACCTATTGAACCAATCTATCTGAGTCTGTATGCTCAAAGGTACGTCTTTCCACAATGGGAAGTCACCGAACTTGTAATTGGCAAAGAAGTCACTCGAAAGAGTCGTTGATCCAGCCAGGGCAAAGTTGACACCCGAGGTGGAATTCAAAGTAGTGGTGGCTTTATAGGGTGGCAGGGGTGGTAGAGCAAGAGCATCGCAGAGGAAATCAACGACCAGGCGGCCATCACATAAACGGTTTGCGCTGTAGGGCGAGTTTTTAGAACCCGTAAAGGAGGGAAGAGTGCCCAGGAAGTGCGCATTCCCAGTGTCCGTGTATGAGTCCCCAAAAGCATAGACATTAGAGAAACAGCCCTTGTAGCTGCTATGCAAAGAAGAAGAAGGAGAAGAGGAAGATTTATGGGTCTTGTTGTGTGCTGATGAAGGAGAGGACAGCAGTAAGAAGGAAAATGCAAGAGGGAGAACAACACAGGTAGACTTCATAGTCTTGTGAAATCAAAATGAGGCTTATTGGAGGTTCTTTCTTTTGGCTGAGTTGATGGGGAGCTGGCTATATATATATACACTTCTCCTTTGGGCTTTGCAGAGTCATGTATAGGACATCCTTGATCCTAGGGAAGAACATGGTGGTCATTGTTTTGTACAATGGTGATCATTACTGCACTAGAAATGTCCTAAAATTGAGGACTAGCATGACTTTCACCTGACTCTGTATCAGCCACAGAACATATACCGCATATGGATATCAGTCCTTGATTACAGGAAATTGGAGTCTATTCCCTCTCTTTGAGACATATATGTGAAAGCATCAAATTCGAAACATATTGGAGAGAGGGAAGAGGTTTACCAGACTTATATATTGAAGTACTATTTATTATTTGCCTAAGTAAAGTCTCTCAACAATTTATATAGTATGCCAACATTCTAGTGATATACATTTTAATTTACACAGCCATGTTATACTTGGTTTCGATACCAGGATTGCCTAGGGGAAATGAATATCGCCCTCTATTTTGGTGAATTGCACTCTAATTTTTGCATCAAAGATGGATAAAAGTGCCCCTAAATTGAATGAAATTATGTTACCTCTAGATCTGAAGCGACAAAATTGAAAAAACTGGAGCGTTGAATTATCTTTATGGTATTTGGTAGATGTAGTTTGAGTAGAGAAGAATTGTTTCGAAAAGGTTCTTGAAAATAAAAATTCTCTTAAAGGGGCACCAAAGTAGCAATATTACAAATATTTAAGGGTTATGTGATTCAAAAAATATTGGACCAAGTTAATACCTTTTTTTATCTCACAGACATTAGTGATAGTTCTAAATTCTTCTGTGCCAAAAAAAATGTGAATTCAGGGAAAAAAAAGAAAAAAGTGAATTGAACATTACCCTTTAAAAGCAACTTTTTTTCAGAAGGTGGAGTGGGCACGTACCCACTGTGCTCCCCCCTACCTCCGCCGTTGCATCTCAAAGTCTTCTTGCAATGGAAAAAAAATATATGTTTAGTGACTATTGATTATAATTAAATGTGACATTACATCCTTTTTGCTGCAAGCATGTTGGTACTAAAAGAGATTCGTATAATGTTATACAAATTCTGCAAGGCTGGACTGTAACAACTAATTTCCATTAAAATATTTGCTTAATTTCTTCCAAAGCTGCCTTTGGACATAAAGTTTTGGATGGTGCATTACAAAATAATTTTCATTTGAATTCAATTAAAGTACCTGAAAAGCCTAAGGTTGACTAAACCCAGACCAAGACATTCATAAACTTTTTGGGAACCCACCGCCACATTAAAAGCTAAACTAGAAGACAGTCGGCCTGGCCCAACCGGCCCAAGCCTAAAGTCTGTGTGTAACATGTACCCTGCTGGTTCCCTAACAGATATCTCTAGTTGTATCATCATTATTTTTTTTTGCTATGGTTAGAGCTGTAATTTAAATGATCCGTTCATATAGAGATTAGGACCACTGATCTTGAGGTAACCTATACCATCCCTTAGGATTGTTGCTGTATTATTTTTGAAAAAAATTTTGGCTACTACTCGAATTGTCAGAAGATAACTGCAACCCTCATATAATGGCAAGCAATGAATCAATGGTCGTGATATGTTTTTAGTGGTGTTAAAAAATGATATTATGAATTATCGCTAAAAGTACTAACAAAAAAAATGCCAATAACTGTCGTTATTCTAAGAGTTAGTAGCTATATTCCTACGACCCCGGTAGCACTATTTTTTTTTTCTTATTTTTGTAGCACTAATTTTGAACTTCTTTGGCTTATCGCAAAAAAGTTTCTTAGCGACGCTTATGTGTACATCACTGTTACAGCACAATAGCACAGACTCGTTTTGTGAAGGTCGAAGCAAAAAATCATTCATGAGATGTAAGTGTCGTCACTTAACGAATTTCATTACAATGCTACAGTCTGATATACTTTTGACTAGATATGTCAATGGGCCGGCCCAGCCCGGGCCCAGT
Source organism: Escallonia herrerae (assembly GCA_033070095.1). Classification (NCBI taxonomy): domain Eukaryota; kingdom Viridiplantae; phylum Streptophyta; class Magnoliopsida; order Escalloniales; family Escalloniaceae; genus Escallonia; species Escallonia herrerae. The sequence goes on along the minus strand of JAVXUP010000047.1, from coordinate 18,600 downwards.
CCAAGCCCTGGTCCTAGGCCCAATATCTAGGGCCGAGCTTGGGCCGGGCCCTATATATCTATATTTTGTATTTTCTTGTTATTAAAAGTAAAGGCTTGAATTACGGTAATTTCTTATTATTATTTAAGCAAATTATAATGTAGTACTATGACTAGGATTTTTGTTATTGTAAGCAAATTGCTCTCTCTCTCTCTCATTTATATCTCTCAAAAATCTTCTTTCATATACTCTAGGCATGTCCAATATTCACAATTTAACGAATCTAATCTTTATCATTTTATTTAATTATAAGTCATATACATATATATGTATGTATGTATGTATATACATATATATTTGTCTCTCATTTTATTTTTTATTATATATTAAACCTTTTTATACTCTTCTTGGTAAGCTTTATTAATAAAATCTTAACACATAACAATTATTACTATTTGAAAAAAATTATTTCTATTATTTGATATTTTACTTCTTCTTTCGTTACTGAAAGAATAATAATTATTTTTTAAAGTGATTGAAAACTCATAAAAAGGTAAAAATAATATTATTATTTTACTATCTATTTTGTTATTATAATTTAATAATATAAATACTAACTTTTTATATGTATTTTAACAGTTATTTTTTTACGCATGGTGTCAATACTAATTTATATATAAGAGAGTGAAATTATCGGTTTGGTATTTATTGACAAATAAGTTCGGCCCATCGAAGACCGCCAGGCCTCTTCAAGGAGGCTCATGATTTCTTACTGTTCGATTGTAATCTTTGTAATCTAATTCTTGTTTTACGTCAAATATATCTTTGATTATTGCACTAAGGAAGAACGATCATCATAATTCATATTCAGATTTATTATTCATTTGATCATCGTTGGACACGCACACTTATATATAATAATGTGTGTATACAATAATACTGGGTTAAAAGAGGACCTATGGTAAGGCCAAAAAAGGATCAGAAATAGGGCCAACCTTAATGCCCTAAAGGGGGTCAGTTTTCAGGCCAAAAGAGGGCCAGCTGGGTCAAACTCGGGCCATTTTAAGGTCGGGTCGGGCCTGTTTCTCAAATAATTCGGCGTCCCTGGCCCAAGCCCTAAAGGTTAGGGCCAGTCCGGGCCCAAAAATAGCCCGGGCCAAAAAAGGGTCAGGCCGGGTAGCCCGCTGTCCGTCCGGGCCCACTGACCTCAAAACCTGACCCCATTTTTGTAACGGAACAGTGAAAGTCTACAACTTCTCCCAGCCCCCCCCCCCCCACCCAAAACCCCCCACCCCACACCCTAAGGCATGCGACAGGTTTTGGGCTCATCCTATGTTGTTTAGTGGTAACTTTTAAGGACATGTGACAAGTAAGGCCGTAACGCTTTTGCAGACCTTTTTGTTGCGTTTCCCAAACCAAATCTCTTTAACGCCGTAAAGAGTCTAACGGTTAGCCAGCCACACCGACATCGTTCCCCGCCATACCCGACGACCAATGCAAAGCAACCGCCACCTCACCAAGCCGGGGCAATTACTCTCTGCTTCGCGGCACTGCAAATCGCCCAAGATCCTACACCCTCCCTCTCTTCAGAACTCTCAACCAATACGGATCCAGATTACACCCGCCCACCGACCCGATCGATGTGCCCACTGTTAATACCCTCCTTCAAGCTTGTTTACGTTCACCTTATTTACGTTTTAGGGTTTTGTTTTCCGTTTGTTGCTCTGTTGTCGGATTGAATTCAGTTCCTACTTTGACGGGCGAATTGTTCATCCTTTTGGAGTTTAACAAGTTCCCAACTTTTCGTGCGTATGCGTGTTTGCGAATACAGATCTGGGTCTTTGTCAGAAAGGAAAACAGCGACGAGTTGGTGTAGCTGATTATGATCGATAGAAATGGCGGAGGATCATGGTTTTGAGCAGATAGTGGAAGGTGATGCAGCTGATAGTAATGGAGAATCAAATGGGTTTAGCCTTGTTGACGCAGCTGAGGGGCAAGTTTTGGTTTTTGTTGAACAACTGGATGTAGCTCAACCGGTTGATTCTTTGAACCAGGTAATTAGTAACCGAAAATCCCTAATTCGTGCAGACTGTTCAAGCGTTATGTCTGGATTTTCGCTCCAGAATGATATACGAGAGAGGGAGAGCGGCAACAGAGTGGGAGTTGGGGTATTATACTGAAATCTATTAATAAGTAGGGAAATCGAAAACTGGTCGTGCTCCGAGGATATAGGCACGTTGGTGAACCCGTGTTTGTTTTCTCTGTTAAAATTTCCGTCTTTAATTGCCTGTTGCTGCGTAGCGGTATCTGCTATATAAGGGCATGAACTTACTTTGCACTTTGTTCATAGTCGTATTGAAGTTACGCTCAAGTTGTTTCTCCGTATCTTTTCCTCTTTTCCAATCAAAAGCATGTAATCAAGTACTTGTATAGACTTTAGATTATTGAATAGTTTGATGGTTACTAAGAAAATTGCCAATAAGAAAGTCAAATGAGAGGTTACGCGGCTTACGTCTCTTAGATGCATGTTGTTTTGTATTCATAACTTGTTCTTGTGAATTTAGTGCCTGTGTCTTATATCAAAGTGCCAAGTATATCCAACTGCAGGAGCCAGAATCACTGCCAGTGGCTGGAACTGATACTGTCAAAGATGACCCTAACGACGTAAAAGCAGTAGAAGATGGGGGAAAAGAAGACATGTTTGTTGATTGCCCTGATGAGTTAATTGCTTATGATGGGAGGAATACTGTTGTTGATAATAGGGAAGTGGAAGAGTTTCCTGATATCCAACAGAGGTTGGACAAAGAGGATGATATGGTGGAGAGCTCAGAAAATGGGATGCATGTTCCTGACTTGATGGGCGAGCTGGAATACTTGCGAAATATGCTTAAGAAAGCTGTTGGTGAGAAAGAAAGCTCTGCAAGGGAATATGAGGTTGAGTACCACTCTTTGTTAGAAAATTATTTTTCAAACTCTCTATCCTGTGAATAAATTGCCTCAGCATTGATTTAATTTTTATGGCAGGAAGAAAGACGGTTGCTTGCGAGAGAACTTGCAAGTCTTCGCCTGCAGCTCAAGTCTCTCAATGGACAACAGGCATTGCTCTATGAAAAGGATGGTGGGTTAGTTAATCATCTTGCTAATTCAGATATTGGAGAGGGTGAGACGAATACTCTGCTGCTATCCACGGCCCAATTGCATGACATGATAAATGAGTGCTCCAAGTTTATCAAAGATGCTGTAGATGAGAAAATACGGACTGAGGGCACAATCAGAGAACTCCATGCATTCATATATATGAAAGATCAAGAAATTGGGGAGCTCAGTGCGAGGATCACTGAACTTTCCGTATCACAAGATGTTGTTAGCTCTTACTTAAATTCAGCTCAAGATAATAGGTCTAGGTCTTTAGATAGGTCGCCTGAGCCTGAGAAGGAACAGCATATCGAGGCTGCTGCTAACAGGTTGTTAGCTTCCCTTTCTTCGGCACTAAACCAGGATGAGTTGTTCGATGAATCTATTATTGGAAAAATGTCCCACATTGAGAAAAGCACGTTGATCTTGATTGACAAATATAATCGGTTTCTTTCTGGAATTGATCTACTCAGGCAGAGTATGACCAATTTCAGTTCAGCTCCCGATGCGCAAGATGAAGTGGAGACCACCTTTTTCACTTTACGTGAGGAGCTACTTGAGCTCAAAAGAAAAGAAGTACACTTGGCCCAAAAATTAACTCATTTAGAATATGAGAACAGGAACCTAATGGAAGAACTTGGCAAAAACAGAGAAATGGTTGAGATGGCAAATATAGATAGTGGGAAACTCAGAACCGAACTTGAACAGGAGAAGATAAGATATGGTAATACCAAAGAAAAGCTTAGCTTGGCTGTAACGAAAGGAAAGGCGTTGGTTCAGCAGCGAGACTCATTGAAGCAGTCACTGGCTGAAAAGGCGAGTGAGCTTGAGAAATGTGTGATTGAATTGCAAGAGAAGTCACGCGCTCTAGAGGCCGCACAACTTACTAACAATGAATTGGTAAGAAATGAAACTTCAGTTGCTTCACTGCAGGAAGCACTTTTACAAAGGGACACAATGCTTCAGCAATGTAAAGAAATATTGTCTGAGAGTGGTGCAACTGAGGAACCTCAGTTGATGGATATCAGAGAGCGAGTTAGATGGCTTGTGAATGAGAAAAATGAACTGAAAGGCCTATCCCTCGAACATGCTAAAACAATGGATGCTTTGTCTTTCATTGATTTAACAGAAACTGTGCTATCTTCCAACTTGGAATCTCAAGTTACTTGGCTCGTGGAGTCATTCTATCTTGCTAAAGATGAAGCCATCAAGATGCAAGATGAAATTTCAAGAATAAGAGAAGCTGCAAATAAGGAGATTGATCGCTTAACCTCATCACTTTTGGCAGAAACGCAGGAAAAGAATTACCTTCAGGAGGAGTGTAAAGATTTAACGCACAAGTTGGAAGGAATTGCTGAAAAAGTGCATAATGCGTCAATGGAGAAGGATCAAATAGTTGGTATGTTACTTGAGGTGTCTGGAATTGCAATGGGCATTCAGGAAGAGTCCTATCAGCCAAACTCTGACATGGCCCTGATCATTGAGAGATGCTTTGGCCAGATAAAAGAACAAACCAGAGCTTCCCTTAGATCTTCTTATGTGGAAGTGGAGATCTTTGAAAGAATTCAGTCTCTTTTGTATATAAAGGATCAGGAATCAATGCTGTATGAGCAAATGTTAGAGGAAGAGATGCTGGATAGAACAGAGGTGAGTCGTCTCTCTGTTGAGTTAGTAACGGTTTCTCAGGAGCTTCATGCTTTGAAAGATGAGAGAGATACGCTGCAGAAATCAGAGGAGAAGGCTGCTATGCTGAGGGAAAGGTTATCCATGGCAGTCAAGAAAGGTAAGGGACTAGTACAAGAGCGTGAAAATATGAAACAACTTCTGCAGGAAAAGAATGCATCAATTGAGAAGTTAAGGGCTGAATCACAACAACAAGAATCTACATTTAGTGATTTTAGGGATCAGATTAATAAATTGTCAACTGAGGTGGAGCGTATCCCAAAGTTAGAGGCTGATTTTGTTGGTATGAAGAATCAAAGGGATGATCTTGAGCGGTACTTAATGGAGAGCAATGGCATGTTAGAGAGAATAATGGAGTCACTGGATGGTATGATTCTTCCCTTTGAGTTTGAAGAGCCTGTCGAAAAGGTAAAATGGCTTGCAGAGTATTTCACTGAATGCCAAGATGTGAAGATACAGGCTGAAAAAGATGTGCAAAAAGCAAAAGGTGAAGCGAGTACTTTGGCCAGTATTTTAGCAGATTCTGAGAGAACCGTGAAGTCTCTAGAAAATGCCTTATCAGTTGAAAAGAACACTGTCTCTAAGCTTGCTGAAGAAAGGAGAGAGTTAGAATTTGCTAAGACATATTTTGAACATGAGTTAGAGAAATCAATTGAGGAGGTTTCTTCTCAAACTAGCAAGTTCTCCGAGATTTTAGCGAGTAAAAAGTCGCTTGAAGATGCACTATCACTTGCAGAAGACCATACTTCTGTGCTTATCAGTGAGAAAGAACATGCTCAAGTCAGTAGAGCTGCTGCAGAGATGGAGCTGCAGAAAGTGAAGGAAGATGTATCTGTTTATACCACCAAACTAGCTGAAGCCCAGCAAACTATACAATCCCTTGAAGATGCAATAACTCAAGTACAGACAAATGTTTCTCTGCTTGCCGAAGAAAATGGTAAGGGACAAGTTGGCAGAACTAATTTGGAGGATGAGATAAAGAAGCTCAAAGAAGAAGCTGAATCCCAGCTTACCAAGTTTGCAGATGCTTCCTCAACTATAAGATCACTCGAGGATGCATTGTTGAAAGCGGAGAGTACAGTTACCAATCTTTCGGATGAGAAGAAAAATGCTGAACAGGAGATTTCCACCCTCAAATGTCAGCTGAATGAGTGTATGCAAGAGTTGGCTGGAATGCATGCCAACATGGAAAATAAGTCTCTTGAGCTCTCTACACATCTTTACAGTCTTCAATCGCTTTTGAAAGATGACACTCTACTGTCCTTACTAAGAGAAGGCTTTGCCAAAAAATTTGCAAGCCTGAAAGACATGGACCTCCTCCTTAAAGACATAAGCGACTGTTTAGGTGGAAGGAATTCAAATATGCTGCAAACTTATCCCTTTATCGAGGTATCAACTTAATCCCTTTACTGAATGCACATGATACATAATATGTTTGCATGCTCTTGTATCATATATTTTCTTGCAGTCATGTTTGTGTGTTCCTGACCGGTATCACCGTATCACAGATTTTCCTCTGAGAATACTGTTATCATAAAATAATGGAGAATTCTGCTAATGAACTTTGACATTAATTAGCAAAAGCTCATATTTTTGTTTGATCGTCTTTTGGGTAAGTACTCCTTTTCGAAAGATTCTGTTTCACCAACTAGTTTATGGTTCATGTCTGTCCTTTGAACAGATACCAAGTACCAAGCCTCAAACTCTTTTCTACTTTCTTTCTTTCAGAACTGGAAGATACTAATTTAAGTATTCTGTTTTGCTGACTACTAGTTTCAATCTGTGTGTGTGTACCAACAGAGTTGTGCACAACTCTTTGTTTTAATATTTCAATGTCCTTTTAACTCAGATTTTTCTATTCTGTTTTCCACATTATGTTTTTTCTCCTGATAGGAAAGTTCTTCTGCATCAAGTCTTTTCCCGGATGGACTTGACAGTGTTGTGAACTTTGAAGTGGCTAATGGTGAGGCGATTGCAGCAGATGGTGACAGTCTAATGTTACACATAGGAGCAACTGTGGAAAATTTCTATACAAGAAACAAGATTCTGACGGCTAATTTTAATCGTTTTTCTACGTTGTTGGATGAGGCTATTGCAGTTTTGTTGGCAAAATCACAGGCTGCCAAAGATAAAATGATAGTGATGCTTGAACATATAGCAACCCTGAGGCAAAATATGAACAATATGGAAAACTATAAACAAATGCAGGAGAATAGAATTGGGGTGTTGGAAAATAACATTGAGGTTGTACTGTCTGCTTGTACCGCTGCCACTCAAGAACTCGTGTTTGCAGTTGACCAAGATGTAGTAGCAGATCATCAGGCGAGGCTCGATAGAAATGAATACGATAAGACAGCTGAGAAGCTGTTGTCTGCTGCTAGAAACGTTCAAGATGCAAGTCAACAGTTTCAAGATACAAGGAATATGATGGCCACTAAAATACAAGAATTACAGAATAAATTGCAAGAAACCTGTACAACTTGTGAAAAGGCCATAGAAGAAAGGGATCAATACCAGCGTAATCTAGAAACCTTAGAGAATGTGTGCAGTGAGATGAGGCTTAAACTAGAGGGTTATCAGGGAAAAGAGGATAAATTGAAGGACAGAGAAGCAGATCCTGCATCATTTCAAACTTTTTCATCAGTGAGAGAACAAGGTAGGTTTGTTTAATTTTTCTGAACACATTAACGTTGTGTCTTCTATAATGCTTTTTATCATCATTACTGTTCACATTGTTGCAGAGTCTGAAGAGCCTCTCTTGTCTGCATCCGAAGTTAAATTCCTCTTAGATAAGATACGTGGGGTTGAAATCCCTTCTGAAGAGTTTGAAATGGGAAACTTGGATCCCCATGATTCAGTCCACGTTAATAAGCTGTCTTACATTATTGGCAGTTTTAAAGGATTACAGCATCAAATGATGTTATTATCTCGTGACAAAGAACTGCTGCAGTCAGCCCTTGCAAAACAGGCCCTAGATATTGAACATTTAGAGGAGGAACTTGAAGAACACGTTAGAGACAAGCAAGACCTTGATTCGATGAAGAATGAATTGTTTGAGCTGGCATCGGGGTTGGAGAATATTATTGAGAAATTAGGAGGTAATCAGTTGGTTGGAGGTCATAAATCTGCCAGTGCAATGGAACTACTGCTAGGACTAGAGAAGCTGGTTATGGCTGTAATTTTGGAATCTGAAAATTCAAAATCCAAAGCCCAGGAACTTGGTGCCAAGTTGCAGGGGACCCAAAAGGTTGTGGATGAGTTGTCTAGCAAGGTTAAGTTACTCGAAGAATATAGTCAAGATAGGCCTGCTGCACCAGAGACTATTCAGGAAAGGGGTGTCTTCGAAGCACCTTCTTTACCCAATCGGACAGAGATATCCGAAATTGAGGATGCAGTAAGTATTGCTGCATACGCATTTCGATACATTGTATCTCTTGTATTACTTACTGGCCCCAGCAAAATTGGATGTACATGTATTTCATTAGTCTTTTTGTTCCACCTATACACAAATTAGGAGATGCATGCCTGCCTCTCTTACATCTCAATCTTTTTGCATTTCAACTTTGGCAGGGACCACTTGGAAGAAATGCCATTCCCCCTGCTGCATCTGCTGCTCATGCACGAACCTTGCGAAAAGGATCAAATGACCACCTTGCAATTAATGTTGACCTGGAATCTGAACGTTTAGTCAGCAATGAGGAAACGGATGAAGATAAAGGTTTGTTATTGAGGTTGCTAATTTTCCTACGCAGCAAGTTTTAAAGCTCGTCAACTTTGTATTGAGCTACTTTCTTGCAGGTCATGCATTCAAGTCCCTGAATACATCTGGTCTCGTTCCTAGACAAGGGAAAATGATAGCAGATAGAATTGATGGAATATGGTAAGTTGCTAAGCCAATTACTTCATCTGTATGGTTTTAGATGTTCAGCTTTTATTTTATGAATATTTCCCCCCTTTCCTCGTCGTGAATATAACTAAGGCAGTATGTGCCTCAGAACATAGCAAGCAGGTGATTCACTGGTATCTGTGAACTTAGAAAGCGCTTGATTGAGCTTCTAGTTTTTTAGTCCTCGGCTTCCTGGCAACCTTTGTCAACTTTATAGAAGCAAAGTGACACTACCATGTTGATTTGTCTATTTAACCCAGATTCTCTTCCAAAACATTCAGGGTATCAGGCGGTCGAGCTTTGATGAGTCGCCCGAGAGCAAGGCTAGGCCTCATTGCCTATTGGCTTCTATTGCATATATGGTTGCTGGGTGCTATTCTGTAACGAGGCCTGTGATGACTCTCTCGAGACCACAATACCCCTCTTGTTTACAAATTGTACCATAGTTTTTGTTCATTTTCACATTTTTCCCAATTCTTTTTCACCCTTTCATTACATGCAGGATAGGTGTATGTCCATATCATTTGTACTTTCTGTTCTGATTCTCTGAATCATATTTTAGGGATTCAGATAATCCAAGCATTCAAGCTATTGAAAGAACGTTGCATAGTCAACCCTACATTGATCTCCTCAAATGTATGATAGTTGAACAGAATTATGTCCGCATTCATCCTTCCATTCTGCCCTCTAACAATTTCTAATTGCATTTCTTTTGCGTAATAACATAAACTGCTTTTGGAAATATTTCCTGTAGAGTGACACTTTGACCCTGAGATGGCTACAGACATGAAAATAGCGTTCACGAAAGCGGAGGGAAGGCTCTGTAAATCAATCCTTCCCACACCCGTGATCGGGAAAACCTGTAATCGGGAAAGCCTTGTCCACTGGGCTGTGTTTCGGAATGTTGGAACTGCGCATTTGATTAGAGTTTGAACTGTTAACTATTAGAGAATGTCTGTCATGTGAAAAGAGGAACTGCAGTTTCCTTTGAAGCTCGGTGGCGTTTATTAGCTTCAAGTAGGGAGTCGTGGCTGCTGCTTATTAGGCTCAACCTTCTAAGAGCTTAAAAGAGAATGACATAGAAATTTAATAAAATATTGAAATATTACTTTTTTACAAAATATTTTGAAGAGAGGCCTACAAAGCCTATGTATTGACTTTTTTTTTTTGATGTGAGATTATATCTTTACATGCCCAAAAAGGGGAAAAAAAAAAGAAAAGAACGGGCCTTAAAAAACTTCATTAGATCATGGGATGTGATGATATTTATCCAAAAAAATATATATATTAGTTACGTTTTCCTGATAGCAAGTCTCTCAAAAATTCTCGTCAATAACGCAAGTTCTCAACTTTTTATATAACTTTTCAAGATAGATCAATAGTATTTCTTATTAATTTACTTCTTTTCAGATGGATGACATAATAAAATGACGTGCATCCTCTGTTTAAGACTTTTAAACCATTTAGAAATCTTGTATTTCTTATTAATTTATGTGCCATAAGTACAATTTTACAAAGATAGACATTCTCATTATATTAGCGAGGGGATAAATCCGTCTAAAGTATGGAACAAAAATGAAAATCTATCTGAAGTCCAAATTAGCCCAACAAGAACCGTCCATATGAAATGGGAGCACATTAATTTATTTTGGGAATTTCTTAAAAATATCTCCTTTGCGCGCTGGCCCTATCAGTGCTGCAAAATCTTGAAGCATTACTGAAAAAGGTTTGGCTTCTCCCAGTCTCAATCTCATTTCTTTCTGTATATGTTCTTCTTGGTAAACTGAGTTTGAACTTCATGTCCTAACAGATATCTAGGATTTAAGGCTGTCTGAAGCTAATCAGTGATGGGTCTTCTCAGTCTTCACTGCTGGTGTGGAACCAAGCCAGGCAGTATATATCCAGCCCACCTCCCGTTAGGTAAACTTTAATCTCTTGTTTTTAAATAATCGTTTTTGGCACTCTCCATTTTATTGTTATGTGATCTTTCTGGGTTTTCTTTCCAGCTTTCATAGCTAGTAATATTTCAGACTGAAAAAAAAGATTGTGTTTTTTCTTTCCTTTTCTTTTTAGCATGATTGTGTTAGGTCATCCTCTAAATTAGTAGCAAGTTGCTACATTTCTTTTTGCTGATGCTCTTATCTGCATTTCTTGCTTATGCCATACGTTTAGACTTCGTAGGAAGTTGTAAGGCATTCTCTCAATTCAGTTTTTGTATGAAGTTGCTATATTTCTGTTTAGTGGTCCTCGGCTCACTCCACGTTTGCATATTGGTTTTTTATCCATACTGTTTATTTTTCATTGAACCTTTGTGGGTCTTTCTTCAGTCAATCATCGTTCAGCTTGAAAAAGCGGTTCTCAGAAAGAAATGCGTTTTACTCCTTTTCTGTTAAGATGATTTTGTTAGGGCATATCCTGTTTTTAATTGCTGAATCTCAATTGATCGATGCCCTTATCTGCATTTTTTAGTCGAATCCTCAATTTGGTTACCCTTTTAAGTTAATGATTGCATACCCGTTTCTAAGTTCAAATATTGTGCTTAGATTTAACCAGTATCCGTTATAGGTTTGCTTCATAAAAAGTGGTCAAATTTGATTAGGTAGGAAGTACAAAGACCACTGTGCATTGCCAAATTTCATGCCCTCCAGAATATGCAGTGTAAGCTCACATTTTTATGGTTTTTACACTAGTAACGTCGAACTTATCAGTATGTTAAATGATTAGATCCATGTGGGACTAATTTTCTTCTTATATCCCTCCCTCCTGTTCTGGTGCAGGGGACTAAAATTGACACAAGGGCTTTTGCGGGCCGGAATTCGATTAAAAGGTTGAGAAGACAGGGAGAACCACGGAAGAATGTAACTCCAGATCCTAATAAGGTTGATGATCCCTCAGGAGATGAAGGCGCTCAAGACAAGGATAAGATGTCCTCTTTTGATAATTTGGACTCGCAGAAGTCAACCATTATCCCTTCCAGGAGTTCTGTGCTTAAGGGATGCACTGTCACTTCTGGTTTGATAGCTGCTTTGGGTGTTTTAATACGACAGGTACGTAGTGTCTTTTTTACTATGCAAAGGTGGAAAACAAATAGCCACCCCGTCGTCGTCACGTGGGCCTTTCCCCTCCATATTGCGATCATATATGCATATAAAAGCTAATTTCCTTTCACTTGATTTGCTCAAAAAAATTGAAAAACACTGCACAAATTTTGATGATGAGAATGAAAACTCACTTTTAGTGTGAAGCATGCTTTTAAGGAAGGGAGACCTGTATACAGGCCTTCTTAACTTTTACAGAGGAGAAAGGAATCTATAGGCACCTTCTAAATGATTACCAGCTATGAGAAATCCTATCTCCAATATTTGACATAGACTAGGCAAAAGAATTGCAGCTATATAATTTGTCCACTGAGCTAACTCTATTGATGTAAGTGTTTACTCCTGATTGCAACTTGCAGGTTTCTCATGTTGCTATGGAGGAAGGATTGCCTATTCTTGATTCTTCTTCGGAAGTAGCATGTATAAGTTTTCAGGTTTAATGTGTTCAATTGGTAGATCTGATGATTTCTGGAATTTCTGTTGCATTAGTTTAAAAAATGTCCCTGAAGAGTCTCTTCGTGTGCAGTTAGTTTTGAGATGTGGCATCTTGAGTTGATTTTCGGCTTAATGGTATTAATATCGGCATGCCGGTTCTTATTATTGAACACATGGAGGGATTTTGCGGAGTCCAGTGAAGTGGCTAATCAACAGGTTTCTTTGCTCACTAATTTGATGAGTCTTTAAAGAAATTTGCATGAGCTCATATGCTGTCTATAATGTTATTGGAGTTGGACGGTAGATATTGCCAGAAGCATCTATAACCTGTTTATCATGCTCTGTGAAATTTTTGTACCCCCAAGTTGATTGAAGTATATCTGTTCTATCTTCGAATTTTCACTGTTAGGCATCCTTATAGTTGCAAATTTTCACTGAAGATTGACTATTTTAGTGAGCTCCCATATAATATCTTTTTCATAATTCAGGTCCTTAGCTCGTTAGAACCTTTGGATTACATCGTTGTAGCATTTCTGCCTGGAATTAGTGAAGTAAGTGCTAAACCTTCCTGCTTCACATTTCAGTTTCCTCTATATTCAGAACTGACATTTTTGCATGGGTTTCCTAGGAGCTTCTTTTTCGTGGTGCAATGCTTCCACTTTTTGGATTGAACTGGAAGAGTGTCTTGTTAGTTGCTGTCATATTTGGGTTCTTGCACCTGGGCAGTGGTAGAAAGTATTCATTTGCACTCTGGTAGTCATCTTTCTTGACTGAATTATTTTTTTTTTCTCTTATGTCTGAAATATTGTATCTATTACATATGGCATTACCTGTATTTAAGTCCATATTTTTTTGTAACTGTTTTCTGGGTGCATTTTTGGGGTTCGAGAAGTACATGATAAGGATGTTCAATTGAGGCCAATATTGCACGATTGTATTCTTTATAACATGCATTTGATACCGTTACTTTTGAGTTTAACTTCTCCTCATTGAAAGTCCCCACTCACACAGATCGTCCACCGCTGATCACTTCATTGTTCAGGGAAAACATAGAAGTATGTTGATTACTATTCAAGAAATTTGAATGTAGTAACATTTGGATGTGTTTGTGCAGGGCAACATTTGTTGGCTTTGCCTATGGCTATGCCACAATCGTATCCTCAAGTATTATCGTGCCAATGGCTTCTCATGCAGCGAACAATCTAATAGGAGGTCTCTTATGGCGCTACACATTAAACTCGCAGAAGTTGAGAGAGGTATATCTTAAAACATAAAGATGCACAGATGTTATACGTATATATGATTTCGTAGTTATTGCACTTCTGTTTTATTAGTTAAAACTTTTGTTTCCTTTGTACAACTACATCCTAATATTGAGTTGGCCTACATCCCATGTGGCGCGTACTACCTTAGGTCCTAGTCGCCAGCTGTTTCAATAGAGAGCCTGGATACCAGCCACTAAGTGGCTGCAAATGAACCTACCTTTGGCCTCATTTTTTGTGGGACAAACCGAGCTTGAGGTCAACTTCTATGCTCATCTGCTAAAAGGTTGAGACTCAACTCAACGTGTTTAGGCTCTGCCCGTCTTTTGGACATTGATTTTATAGGTCAAGGTTTATTGCTTCAAAATTTTAGCCATCTTCGTGTTATATCTGCATCTGCATCCATGGTGAGGTCATTCACAAGTGTATCCGTGCATAGCCCGTCTGGCTCTCTTATGATTAATGGCGATTATGATCGATCCCAGTTATTGTCAATCCTCAGGACCTTGCACAAGCTGAAGAAGTTGTTTATACCCTCCCAATCTGCTTCCCTCCTTTCATGTGTCATACATAATATTGGCAGCGATTCGCCCTTTAATATGCATCTCAACCACTACATATAGGTCTAGTTTATGGAACGCTATCCTGACATTATAATCGTCTGGATTTTATGCAATCGTCTGGATCTTCACAAAAAGTAGAACAAGAGTTACTACCATCTTGAATACGCAAGGTTACACACACACACTGTCCTTTAGCTGTATAAGTTGGACGGACAACCATGACTTTTTGACTGAGCAACATGCGCCACCATCCGCCAACAAATTGTGCTGTTACTAAAAGAAACACACGTTTGGAGTAACTGCTCTTCTGTTCTAGCATAAAATCACGTGGAACCGTCAAGGTTGATTGTCCGAATGATTGCCTTCCATGTATAATTCAATCCCTTGCACCTTTCTCCTTGGATCTTTAGTAGTACTGATCTAGTTTCTTCCCAGTTGATAGTTGTGATTTGCCTGCAGTGACGGGTTTTGGTCGTCGAAGCGGCAGACACCCCCAACATCTTTATGCTTTGCAGAATGCATAACATCCCACCAGTCTACTACCATAACTGCTGTGCTGAGGACTGGGGGTCATTGTCTCAGTAAAGAGTGGACTGTTAAAACTTGCATCCCTCTTGATCCTCCTGTTCTTCCCCTAATCCTTCTTACTTTCTTGTTTTTTTAGAACTGTTTCAGAAAACATTTATCGACCCAATGCAAAGAGAAAATTCTGAATTCTGAAATCAGTGTGGCAAAAAGAAGAAGACGGAAAACAGAAATAGGCTTATCACGCTTTTCCAGAAAACGAGGAAACCAGCTTTTCCTTTTTTGCCTTCTCAAAGCGGTGAACAAAACTTCAAGGAGACAACAACCATCACGAGATTGTCCTAAAGATTGAAAAATAAAGTGAAGATCTTGCTGCAACTTGCAACATAGACAATAATCCTAATCTCCCTGGTCACCAAGAAGTAGTAAAAAAGGGTCATCGACAAACCATCCCCTCAACTGCCGAAGAGGAACAAACGACAACCTAAAGCTTTTGCAAATAAAGAAAAATGGCGAGAAAAAATAAATCTAAAGCTACTGGAACAAAAGGTGAGAAGAAGGTAGATCGCCTCCCCGAGAAGGGACACCCCACAAATATGACAACTGATTTCTTTTTTTTGAACAGAGAAAAATAGACAGGAGGCAAAAAAGAAAGGGTAAAATCAAACTTTATCTGCCTTTATTAAAAAAAAGTTTTTTTGTAAAATTAATACAATCTAATTAAATTTTCTATAAAAAAATCTGCAAAATGCTAGTTTAAAAACTACTTTTTACATACTTAAAAAGAATGGAATGAATTTCAATAGTACATTCAAAAAGAGTTAGATGATTCTTAATAAAATTTAATGTTTTTGGAAGCAGAAATTAAAATTTTATTTTGCTTTGGGGGTCAAACTTCAAAGCAAAGCACGTGGAAATGGACTTCCTTGGACCGTAAAAATGGGACAAAGCTCCTCCTCCTCCTCTTCCATATTCTCACTTGCCAATTCGGCAACTACGAGTACAAGACCAGAACTTGTCCCAGATGGCGGCTGTACAATTGTTCATCGGAGGGTAAAGTACCAACCACTTACACCACGATCACTTTTTGCCACCGAAGTTCAACCAAGTGTCACAAATGGCCAGTTGTGCCGTCGATGGCGGCTGCCCAAGTGACTACGTAGCCATCTCCATAGCTCTCCTCTCGTTCATCTTGTAAACCCCTTTTCACCCTTTTGCAAGTTGTACATTCTTGATTTGTTATTTTGGTCATTTGATTGAGCTTTAATTTCGCACATATTTTCAAGAAACTGAAAGTTGAGCAATTTGCTGTGGTTATTTGCAGAGTTCTTGCCCGGTCAACCTTGCCCTTTATCATTCACAAGGTTCCTCGGCCTAAAGGCAGCAGCTTTTGGATTCCTGCTATTCAAATCTTTGCCAGCTTTAATCTTCTTTCGTCAATTGTGGTAAATAATTTTTAAAAAAAATAAAGTAGTCTTTTCATGTTTCCACTATTTTACTAGGATTTTCTTTGTTACTAGTATGCTTGGCCAACCCCATTTTGTTGCTAAAGTTCACTCCGCCAGTTTCATAATTTTTGTCACCTTTGAGATTTTCTAGGTTCAACTTTGAGAATCTAAACGTTAGATTGAATTGAAATGGTGGTTACCAGTTAGAAATTGTATTGTTGACAAGTTAACTAAGATATAAACGTTGACCGAAGTGAATGCTTACATGTTCAAATTATCTTCTAAGAATTCACATAAATCAAAGGGAACAATTTTTATGGAACAAAAGAGAGTAATATTTTAGATATTGAGTTTTATGGGCTTATTACTGTTTCCTGTTTTGGTAACCTGATAGTGAAAATTTTGTGCAGCTGTCTCTTAGTTTCTTAAAGTTTAGGAAAAGGTATTGGTGGCAATCTTGCTATATTTGGGGAGGTAAGTTTCTTCTTTTGTGATCATTAGAGTTATCTTTAGTTCTATTTATTTTATTTTCTGCTTTCTGCCTAATTTCTAAGCACTATGAATTTCCTTTGTATTGTTGTTTGATTCCAGTCTGGGTTGAAGGTCCACTAGGATTTGGTTTGCTGTTAAGCTGTCGCATTGTACAGGCCTGGCAACTCTATCACATTTTTGTAAAGTAAGTCCAACATGCTTTTCTAGACTGTAATAAGTTCACAATTACCACTTAAAATCCTAGACTATTGGTTGGAGCCTTTTGGGCACCTATCTCCTGCCGATCAATCTCTAGCCTCTTGCTTTTTTTCAATATTTCCTGAACGGCGACACTTGTGTGTTACCTTATGGGCTATGGCTCAAAGCTTAGTTAGTGGCTTAGAGCGAAGTGGCTCCAGAAGCATGCTTATGCGTCTAGGCCCCTCTGCTCAAACTCCGCACTGGGTAAGATCGGTAGGTTACACCAACTAAAAAGCTGTGCCTTTTTGGTTGCCGGTCCTCCCTTTTCTTGTCTTTCTATGCAGGGATGGATGCACCTTATACAATCAAGTGACCACCTTGTTTTCTAGATTCTGTTTATCTTACTGGTGTTACAAGCTATAATTTTATTATAATGTAGGGTTTACGGTGTATTTTGACCCCCTTATATTCATGGAATTATAAACTGAGGTAATGTTTGACCACCGTAGTGCTTATTCCTGGCTCCGCCACTGTTCGCATGGCTGTGGGAGAGAGAACAAAAAGCTATAGTTTAGAGCTACCTCGTGATATTTAGAGCAATTCCCCCTTAATCCCTTTTCACAAAGAGATAAGCAAAAGAACAAAGAGAGAATAAATGAAATGAAAGAAAGGGAATGCGTCATTTAGACTGAGAGAGAGGTAGAGGTCATGGCGTCGAAAGGGAGGGTGTAGAGGAAAAAATCATTATATGGTTAATACAACACCCAATTTGTTTGGTGTTGCATAATTCTTGTGTCATAGTTGGCTAACATATTGGGGTGTCAGTTAATGCTTTTGGAGGTAATAGAATTATTTGATGATAGATTCCTAGAATATCACCTATGTATTACAAGCATTAGTTGTTTTAAAGTTCTCATTTTCTGTTGTAGCCTCATGTACTACGTTTCTGTGATGCAGGTAACTGTGTGGGTGTGTATGTTTTTCAATTTTTTTTTTTAATTTGCTCCATCACCTTTTCTTGCAGGAGGCGTCTACCACCTATAAGATCACATTTTTTTCTCCCATTGATTCTCCTGCCATGGATTGCTGGGGCTGCATGTAAGAATCTTTAAGTTGAAGTACTTCTTCTAAATGGGGAACTCATTTCTTCTGCTCAAAGTTCACTATCTTCTTGCTTCTGGATCTAAGATACATAGTTTGCAGACGAGTTGATTGTTAAAATGATATCTGAATTGTGATTATTAGGTCCTGGATTCAAGTCTGTCCAACATAAGTTTGTTCCCTGTCTAGTCGTCATATGTACATCTATAAAAAGCTTTGTTGTGTATCTGCCTCCAAAAGACTGGATGGGATTCTGGATTGCACGTAGCACTTCTGGAACATAATATGCTGACTATTAGAATGTCAAACCTATAGTCCTGATTACTTATACAAAGCCATTAGAACATCAAACAGCCAACAGTTGGGCATATACTCAACGTCTCAATCTCATCAGACGAGAAAGACCATCTAATCAAATTATGTTACACTTTGAAGACTTGATGTTTAACTCAAAAAGATGCAGTGACTTTGGTTCAGACCCGAAACGGAAAAGTGCTACAGAAAGTTCTCAACCAAACTTGTATGCACATAACATCCCCCCTCCTGATTTTTCTGATGACCACAGTAAACACCAGCTAAGTTACTCTTAGCATATCAGATTAACCAACTTACTCTTCGCATATCAGATTAACAGTATCTGCAAGTGATGAATAGTCATAATAGGAATATAAAACATTTTAAACTTAAAGATCCTAAATCAATAGGAACTAGGACTCTTGAGGTTTTAGAATTTTGACATCTTTATAATGCTTTAAGAACTTGAGACTTCTTGTCTTTTACTGGAAAATGTATTAATTTTGACAGCTACATGGT